>JALMQS010000149.1:7408844-7509341 GCA_024734495.1 Forficula auricularia
TCTGAAATTTCTACCATAAAATATACAAGGTTGGACAGTGTTGCCAGATTTGTCAAACGGGATTGGCTAGAAGTCGTACATAAACAGCAAAAACTTTTGGGCTTATGAATTATGAATCCTTATTGTCTGTTCTATATACTCTAGCATTAACTTTTTGCTAGTATTGTCGCGAAACAACTACCTTAAATAAGAATAAAAATATATTCTCTCAGTAGAGCAGACGGTATAGATATTTTAGAGGTGAAAAATTGTGCTTGTCAAAGAGTTACTCACGCAACTACTTTGCTGTTTGATTGAGCAATTTATCTCTAGTACTTATATAATAGTGTTATTAGCTATAATACAACAATAATTTAAAAGTTGCTAAACAATTGACAAATTAGACTAACTACTGTTTTTCAACCATTATCCAACATTTGTTACAATTTACAATATTAAACGGCTATAATAAAACGAATCCGAAAGTTGCATTGGTGTTTTATTTTGGTCATAGTACTCTTCCGGAATTAACTTGTGCTTAAGTCACTCTGAAGTTTTTTTTTAGCTACCAATTAATTAATAAATTATACAAGTTTTAGTCTCTAAGTAATTAAATAGAAAAGAAAAATTATTTCTGCTTTGGGAGATATTGTACTAGTATTAGAGAAATTAATTAAATTTCCACTCTAAATATATAATCTTTCTTCATTATACTTGAAAAGTAGGCGAAGGATGACAGTTTTAATCGTATTCTACAGTTTTAATCCGTTTATTTACATGAACATTATTAATTTATCGATGCCTTATATTATTTCTTATTATAGAATGTGATTCTAAATAATCAGAGTGATCTTTCATTAAAAATGGATTTAATGAGCATTCAACAAGTTTTAAACTCGTTGATTGCCAAAAACCATCTATGTATCAAATTAAATTATGAATTGTGTATTTAAAATGAGCCTGTTCGGTCGTTACCTCGTTTGATCGCCGGAGGGCGTCCCACTGTCCATCAGCCCGCCAGCGGCCCCCCTCCTTGCCACCCACTCCGGGCTGGCCTCGGGCCGGCCGCCGAGTCGCGAGTCAGTCTCCGCTTCGCTGTTAATGACACCGCACGTTCCCTCATTATCTATTCTATTTTTTCTTTCCTGTCATTTAACGCAACGCAATTTCCTTTCTATATTATATGTATTTATATTCTGATAAATACAAGTTTTTTGGTTCAGCATCTCAATCTATTATTTCGCCAAGCAAACAGCCGTTTCAGTCCAGCTGTTTTGCTATCCTCATCCTTCTCTCTCCCGCATCAAACCCCGAATCTTCCCCCGCTATTATTCAGAGCCAATAACTATTTTTTCTTAAGAGAATTGGGATAAATTCTGAGCTGATTTGAATTTAAAAAATAATAAATAATTTAATAAATAATGTTACCAAATACTTGGCTAAATTTTCATAAAAAATCTATATGCTTCTCGCGAATAAAAAGAATGCAAGTGCGATAATAAATAACGAGGTTGCAGCGTTTATTGAATATATATATATATATAATACCATTATAGCGGATTTTGAATTGAAAAATTATGGAGTGACGAATGGAAGAGTGAAAATAAATTACTTAAACTACTAGTTTGACACCGCACGTTCCCTCATTATCTATTCTATTTTTGCTTTCCTGTCATTAAGTATTGGGCATTGTTTTTTTTTCACACGGTCATTTGATTCTAATACAGGATCCCCCATGGTGTGGAACCTGCTATACTAGAGTGACGGTTGACCATGTTTTGATTGATTGTCCTCGGTATGGCGCACAAAGAATAAATTCTAAGATAGAAGGTTAAAAATAGAGGGTTTTGAGAAATTGTTCGAGATTTTGAGTCGAGTACACTTGTTGAAATTAATTTAATTGTATACGGTTGTTGTTTGTTTGTTGTCGTTATTGTTATATGAGATTATTCTTACCTACCTGATGGCGCAAATGACCAAATATAAAATACTAGTTAGGTTTCACATAAATAAAAGATCAGATGCTTGTTTAGCACGACTCTATATATATTTCGGGGTATAAGCCCATCTTCAGGAGTTCACAAAGGACACTGAGAAAAGTTTCTAAAAAAAATTTCAAAATTTTTTTCTTTACTTTATTTAAAACTTTTTACTTTATCCAATGCGAAGCATGGGAGAAAGTATTGTAATCGGTCGCGCGGCAAGCGCGACTTCAAAGGGTCCTCAGGTAAAGACTACGGAACCCATGGACTCAATTAAGGTCACAAATTGAAGTATTCAATGAGATTGAATTTTAGCACGTGACGGTTTTGCCAAAAATTACCTGGAATCTCGTCGAGAGGCCAAAAAGTGCCATTTTTTTGGAAGTGCGTGCGGATGGATGGATGGATGTTATCGTTTTTTTCGTCCACGATTTTTTCCACACCGTTGCACTGATTGAATTGAAATTGAAAACCTACTATTAGTTTAACAAAATGAAGCGCTGATTAGTTTTTGGTACATATCGGCCCACAAACATTAGTATTATACAACATTATTTATTTCAGTACTTTTTTAGTTTTTTCTAAATATCTTTAAAATGACTTAACCAATTTTGATGAAATTTAATATCCTAATTAAGTACCTTGGGGACGACAAAAAAGGTTAAATAAAGTTTTTAGTAAAATTATATTTTAAAGTACTTTACTCTAAAGTAAGATTTTTAAATTCTTTAAAATTTATTCATTTTATCTGTTTAATATAGGACTCATTTAACCTAACTAAGTAAGAGTGGATAGGCTTTTCTCTGTGAAATGCTAAAAATTTGGGAGGAAAGTTTATAAGTAACCATAGCAACTGCGTTCTTTTCTTATCCGTTACCTTTATAGAGGAATCGACTTAAAACCAAAAATAGCGATTGATTCTCATCTAGTACTTGAGGAATAACCATTCTATATTGGATTTTTGACGTTTCGGTTTTTATTGGTAACCATTGCTGAAGACATAGAGGAATCGATTTAAAATCAAAAATAGCGATTGATTCTCATCTAGTACTTGAGGAATAACTATTCTATATTGAATTTTTGACGTTTCTGGTTTTTATTGGTAACCATTGCTGAAGACATAAAGGAATCGACATAAAATCAAAAATAGTGATCGAATCTCATCTAATACTTGAGGAATAACCATTCTATATTGGATTTTTGACATTTCGGTTATTATTAGTAACCATTGCTGTAGACATGGAGGAATCGACTTAAAATCAAAAATAGTTCATCCATTCGCATATAATACTCGAGGAATCACAATTTTACATTAGATTTTTGACGCTTCGATTATTATTGGTAACCATTGCTGAAGACATGGAGGAATCGGCTTAAAATCAAAAATAACGATCGATTCTTATCTAATACTAGAGGAATAACCTTATTGCATTCCATTTTTGATGTTTTGACTATTAATGGCAACCTCCACTGAAAACGTGGAAAATCGACTTAAAATCAATAAGACTAAATTCTTTTATCAAACTTGAGTTGTTTGCCATAAAAGAATTTAGTCTTTTTGATTTTAAGTCGATTCTTCCACGTTTTCAGTAGAGGTTGCCATTAATAGTCAAAACATCAAAAATGGAATGCAATAAGGTTATTCCTCTAGTATTAGATAAGAATTGATCGTTATTTTTGATTTTAAGCTGTTTCCTCCATGTCTTCAGCAATGGTTACCAATAATAATCGAAGCGTCAAAAATCTAATGTAGAATTGTTATTCCTCGAATATTAGATGAGAATCGATGGCTATTTTTGATTTTAAGTCGATTCCTCCATATCTTCAGCAATGGTTACTAATAATAACCGATAACGTCAAAAATCCAATGTAGAATGGTTATTCCTCGACTATTAAATGAGAATCGATCATTATTTTTGAATTAAAGTCAACATGAACTGTAAATTGCAAGTGATATCTGATTAATAATAAAGGAATAAACATATTATTTTTTTATTGTTAAAGGATAAATAATTAATATATCCAGTACACACTAAGCCAGCAAAACATATTAATATTTCAAAAGAATTTGGATAAAGTTTAGCAACGATCCGTTGCAGTTTATTTATTATAGGTTCATTTTATTGTATATTTCATTTTTCTTTTTTTTTTAGTTTGAAAATCTTATAATTTAAATTCTCCCCCCCCCTACCCGCGCCCCCTTTAATTTTTGGTAGGATTTCAACCAAAATCTAATCAGCTCTTAATCTCAATCCACCAAATCTTCATGTGAAATTTCGTTTTGATATTCACTCAAGTTTTTGAGCTAGTGCGTCCACAAAAATTTGGTAACGCACAGACTAACAGACTAACGTATTAACAGATATTTTGACAAACTAATTAATATCTCGAAAAATATAATTTTTTCCAGGTTCACATACTAGGGCTTTTTTGTAGGCCGAAATTCTATGGTTTTGTCCAATTTTTTAATCAAAATAGTTTCAGCCGTTTTTGAGATATTTCGAAAAAAGAAGCAAAAAAAAACACTTTTTTCATGCAAGATTACAATACTTGCCATACCTTGTATGGTAAAGTAAAAAAAAATACTATTATTAGAAAATTCATTATATTTTTAAAATGTCTCAGAGTAAATTAGTGAGTGTGTTTAAGGGTCCCCCCTGCGGTCTGAATTTTTGATTTCCAAAGAAAAATATACTATTAATTCCCAAGATATTTTTATCCATTCTAATACAGGTATTTTGATAGACGAAATACGGTATTTGTTTTGATATAAAGCGAAAAAATTTAACTTGACCCCCTCGAAAAAAACTTAAATGTATAACTAAGGGTCCCCTCTATGGTCTGAATCATTCAGCTCGAAAAATATTTGGGATACTAAAACGCCTTTAGGATATTCCTCTAAATAGATATAAACAGCTAGCTCGAGTTAAAGACTGTTATAAATTTGCCTGATAGATAGGCAACTAATGCAACGCTACTGAAAAGCATGAAGTTCATATTTATTTTGCCAGGGGTAATGTTTATCCACAATTAATATTTAATTTTCTCTGATATTAAAATCAGATATCCATTTTCATCTCTACGCTTGATATTTCGACGATTTTTAAAAAGCTAAGTTTGTGCTTAAGGTAATTGTTTCGCGACAATACTAGCAAAAAGAAAATGCTAGAGTATATAGAACAGACAATAAGGATTCATAATTCATAAGCCCAAAAGTTTTTGATGTTTATATACGACTTCTAGCCAATCCCGTGCTCGTTTGACAAATCTGGCAACACTGTCCAAACTTGTATATATTTTATCATAGAAATTTCAGGTAATGTACATTATAAAGGGAGATTTATAAAACAAAAAGTCCTTATTAAGCGATTGAAAGCTGTTGCGACAATGGCTGAAGCGAAAAAACGTCAAAAAATTACTAAACTTAACCCACTTTTTAGGTTAAATAAATGCGTTGTTGCCAGGTTGTTTTTAGTGTAAATTTTTCATTATACGTTTTTCATTATTTATTCATTATTATCTCAGAAACTGTGTTGTAACTATGAATTAAAATTTTCTTAAAAAATGTATTAGTTATTGTTTAATGTTGGTTTAGTTTTTTATAACAATGATAAAAAGAGTTTCTTAATTATAATTAAATATGTATGTAAACTTTCCGATATCCCGTATAGTGCAATGTATAAGAGTCTGAAAAACTCTATCTTTGGAATTTAATATCTCTGGAACTATATTGTTCATAAATTTCATTTTGGCTGTCTAAATTTCAAAAAAATGCTAAGAAAACACATCTGGTGAAACAACTACCTTAATATTTATTTATTATTAAAATCAATATAATATGAAAAGATGTTTAATGAGAAATGTGAGCCTGCTTAATTGAGAACAGGCGATCAAAATTTGGAGCAATCATTGATAAGGCTGCTCTCATCTTTTGGTGCTCGCATAACTCTCAGCTATGTCTAGGTAGTTTATCTTCACAAAACTTGACATTTTTCCGCGGCACACCAACTATTGACCACGGTACACCAGTGTGCCGCGGCACACACTTTGCGGAACACTGCTCTAGAGGGCGTCATATTGAATTTAGTGAATATACTTTCGGATTTTAAGGGGGCCGCGACTAATAAAATGTTAAGAACCATTGCTCTAGAGGGCGTCATATTGAATTTAATGTGACATCACATAGAATTTAACCAGCGGGCGATCAAAGCGCTTCTAACGATATCTCATTTGTCAAATTAGGATAAGTAGTTTAGAAGTTATGCGGAAACAGATGAACATACATACATACATACACACGGGCTAAAATCATAACCCTTCTTTTGGCTTCGCCGTAGTCTGGTAAAAAAGAGAGAAATAAAGTGAATCTAAGATTCTATTGAAGGGATATTTATCACAGTTCTATATCTAGGTTTTCTATCCAGTTGATTCATTTACGAATTCTGAACATTAATTGTTTCCAAACATCAAAGAATAATATATATATGAAAAACAAGTAATTAAATAAAAAAGTAATAATCTTCACTACTTTTTGATGATTATTTTATTAAATTCTTCATTGTTTTACACCTATAAAATAAGTTGGGACTAAATAAACTGAGATAAATTCATATATACAATTTTTAAAAATTCTTCAATTATGATAATTATTATCAATTATTTATGAATTATTAATAATAAATCGTTGGATAGAAAATTAAATAAATAATTTGAAAATAATATTAAATATTTGCTATAGCATATTGAATCCATTTAAATTAATTCAGTTATAATGCTATTTAATAAACATTAAAAAACTTGCACCTATAATTGAGGGTGCAAACAACAAAGGAATTCCCAAAAATGATAATATAATTTAATAATGTCACAAAAAGGCACTGATGGCTTGTAATAATTAATTTTCTTCTATCTTGGTGTATGTAAAGTCACGTGAGAACCCGGTGTTAAATTCAATGTTGAAGATAAAGAATTTATTAATGTTAAAATAAAGTAAACTTTATCTTGTATTGTTGTTTATTATTTGACAAAAAAGAGACGTTTCAGTGGTCATTCACCACCATCATCAGTATATGCAATGTAGACAAAATTTAATAAATATAAACATTTCATATATAGATATTGAATACAATGTATGAGAAAAAATAAAACATTGCTACGATTTTTTAATCATTCTTAATTTAATTGTCTGTGATGGAAGATTGATTCATTTTTACATTCACATTTATATTCATAGAATATAATGGGGAAGTATTGCGATGGCCTGGCTGGGTCCTGACTCTTTGAGAGCTTGTATCTCAGAGATGAAAAAAGTTAATTTCATTTTTAACTTCTAGGTGGAAGGAATCGATGCCCTTAATAGTTGAAAATCGGGTTTAGGACATAAAATCCGAAATTGTGATCCCCAGAGGCCAAAAAGGGACCAAAAATCAATTGGTCAGTGTGTACGTATGTATGTACCCCCTGCGTTTCGCAACCATATGTCTCAGATGCATGAAATTGCATTTTTTGGATGATATTGCACGAAATTGCTTTTTCATTGCACGAAAATGCATACATTTCGATTGATTCCTGATGAAAATACATATTAAGGAAAAATTATTTTCCGGTGATTTTTGAAGAAATAATGCAAAATATTCGAAATGAAATCGGATCTAATTTGGTGTATATATTTCGTTTGATGAAACGATCGGATGCGCGGGGTTGTTTTGTTGCCAATCTAGTTATTGGAGTTCTACATCCCGAAAAGGAAAGAAAATCTTTTTTAATTTCATGTAAATCACTGAAAAAAATAAATCATGAAACCATTGTGCAATTCGTCAATGATAGTTTAAAAAGATTTTATAATTTCAACAATTTCGAAGAAAAAGTTTTATTAATTGTAACTGATGCGGCACCATACATGGTAAAATCAGCAAGTATTTTAACAATTGTTTATGAAAATATTGCTACATATTTCATGTCTGGCACATGGAATCAATCGAGTTGCTAAGAAAATTAGAGAAAATTTTCCTTTAGTAAACTAGAGCTTGTTAATCAAATGGGAAGAAATTTTTTTTGAAAGGCTTCTTCTAAAATAGGTATATTTACAAGATTGGGGGACTTGGCTTCAAGCTGCGCTATTCTATTTAATAAAATTGTTGAATGATGTAGAACGTTCATTTTCTACTTATAAACATATTTTGAATGATCGTCATCATAATTTACTCGATATAAATATAGAAATGCTAATTATTATAAATTTCAACAAATTTTCGGATTAATAAAGTTTTTAAGTTTTTTATTGATAAGTTTTCATTTTTTTGATTCTACACGAAATCTCCGCTCGCTGCTGATGATGGTGGTGAATGACCGCTGAAACGTCTCTTTTTTTGTCAAATAATAAACAACAATACTAGATAAAATTGACTTTATTCCAACATTAATAAATTCTTTATCTTCAAAATTGAACTTTACACCTGATTCTTAACATGGCTTTACATACCCCGCCAAGATAAAAGAAAATAAATAATTTAATAAATTATACCTTAAAAATAATTGTTATTTTTTATTTTATTCTTTATTTTATTTTTTATTTTATTTTAATACTTTCAGCAAATGGTTTGAACTTAGACATTTCGACCTCAATGCCTTTTTATGTTGTTTAAATTCATAAATAGAAAACAAGTTGAAGTACCTATATATTTTCATTAAATTTTTATTTTTGGGTGCTTATAGTTATTTAAAAAATTCTTTTTGAGAAAAATTACCTGTCTAAAACTAATTAGCTTACCACATTAAAATTATAAGTAACAACATTAAAGCAGACTGTTCAAGAGTTCCTGTTCTCAAGCTCGAAAAAATTCATTCGAATAGATATGGATCAGGCTATTGCCTGTATAATAGCCAATATTGCTCATTTATCATATCTAAGCAAAGATAATTATTTTAATCTATCTATCTATCTTAGTATCTATCTATCTATCTATCTATCTATCTATATATATATATACATATATAAAAATGGAAAAGTATGTATGTATATATGTTTGTATGATCCAAACGATCTGATTGGCCAGAGCATAGCTAATGGCAAAGAGTTAAATTATTAGAACGATTCTGATTGGTTAGACAGTGATCGTGCTTAGCCAATGTGTTAAATAAATCTTTCCTTATTGTTCCTTATTGTTGAATCAATTTCATTCAGCACATTCTTTCAATACTTATAGTATCATTTTAAATTTCAATTATTAAATTGATATGAACGAGACGCTCCCTGCCAAGGATTAGGTGACGCCGGACCGAAGGCCCGGTCGTCGCCTAGTCTCTTATAAACAGTGGCAATAAGTAAACGAATATTTGGTACCCTAACTTTAAGTTTTATTGGACAACGCGATAATATTATGGAAAAATAAATAAGATTCAACAGCGTTTTCCAAACTGTGGTTCGCGGTCCAGTACCGGTCCGTTGTAAAAAATGACGCTCCTCCGAAAAAAATAAAAAAACAACCTTTTTTTGGCATAATTTTATGAAAATTCACTCATTGCACATGTAGCAGTAAAATGTACAATTCGTTGACTTTAATAAAGTCTAAAATAAAAAACCCATTTAGTAAAAATTAAAATTAGTGCTTTAAATAATATGTGTTTTTTACATAAGAGAGGACCGAATAAAATTTTAACATAAAATACTGGCCCGGGGGCGAAAAAGTTTGCGAAACGCTACAATATTTATTTATAGATTTTTGTGTTTCTATGTAAAAGCAATAGTTTATCAATTAATCTGCAGATAAGGTATAATTTATCCTTCGCAAATGTTTCCGCCCACCCTAAGGTTAGCTAAATAGAGACTGTCAACTAAAACCACGCTATATACCCAGCACACCCTAATTCTATCAACAAGACTCTTTTTGATAAAAAATAAGCTAAACTGATGTGGCCATCCACATGAATTTAACATAGACCTGGCCCCTCTCTTATATTTAATAAAATAATTTATAACCCCCCTTTAATTTTGGGCCCATTAGCAATTGATAATATCTCGTTTAAATTATGAGACGATTCTATTAGAAATATCAAGTTTTCTTCGATTTTGGTTTGATCATTTTATTATTTATGCTCACTATCATTTTCACATTGTGAGTCATTTTCATAAAGTCGTAAAGGGTGTATATGCAAAATTTCGTACAAATCAATCAGAAAGTCTACGGCTTATATTGATTAGCTCTATTTTATTTGAATACCCCCCCCCTCTAAGTTTGGCCCGAAAAAAATAATAATTCGTTTTTCTCTAGTTTTTTTTAGTTTGATAATTTTGTAATCTTTTTTTTAATCACCCCCACTTGATTTTTTATTTGATTTCAACCAAAGCTCTAATAAGCTCCTAATCTCAATGCAACAAAACTACATGTGACATTTCGTTTTGATATTCAAATTAGTTTTTGAGCTAGTGCGTACACAAAATTTGTTAACGAACTAATGTAATAAGCTAATAGACTAACACACATTTTAGTAAAATAGTTAGTATTTCGTAAAATATAATTTTTTCGATGTTCACACATCAGGGCTTTTTT
The DNA here is from genome assembly GCA_024734495.1 of Forficula auricularia. NCBI lineage: Eukaryota > Metazoa > Arthropoda > Insecta > Dermaptera > Forficulidae > Forficula > Forficula auricularia. The sequence continues at coordinate 7,419,355 of JALMQS010000149.1, forward strand.
GTAGACCAAAACGCTCAATTTTTTTTAATAAAATAGTTTCAGCCATTTTTGAGATATTTCGAAAAAAGAAAGCAAAAAAAAAATCACTTTATTTCATGCACGATTACATTATTTGACCATACTCTGTATGGTAAAGTAAAAGATTAGTTTATTCCGATCTATTAAAATAGCGCCTTACAAAAGCTTTTGCAAATAACGATTAGAGAAAAGATAATAGAGTAATAAGAAATATACTCACTTGTTTTTGATCGGGGTCCCCTTGGTCCGTCTACCGTAACTTTGATTGCTTTGTTGTAGGTCGCCATTTGAGGAGGTGAAGAACTGACAGTAATCGTCAGAGTGAAACTTTTGCCTAAGAAAGAAAGAAAAACTAAATAAAAGAGGCTTAGTGGAAAACGAAAATATAAATATACAACTTTAAAATAGCTCTAAAATATGTAATAGATAAAGAGAATATTTTGAAATAAAATAATCAATATAAAACTAAAGATATGAGCATCTTCATTTTGAAAATAGTTGGATTGTTTTTCAAAAAATCAGCTCGGGTTCAGATTAACAAATCTATTTTAAAAGAGAAAGAATTTAATTTTTAGGACAAATTCTAAGATTTTAGTAGAAATATTATTAAATTGCGATATCAGAGGGGATTCATCACCCCATGAGTCGGACCTGAGAACTAACATGCTTTCCGGGCATGAATCCCCTTTGATATCGCAATTTAATAATATTTCTACTAAAATCTTAGAATTTCTCCTAAAAATTAAATTATTTCTCTTTTAAAATAATCAATATTAATCGCTGTCTAAAAATTTATCTAAGATTATAATTAGAAAAATTTTGGATTTCTTTTTTTAAATTTAATTAACGTCCTTTCTCTTCCCAAAGATATAAATATACTTAGTAAATTATAGTAAATTTAATGAACGCTCTTTCGCATGTCAAAGATATAGATATGCTAGTAAATTATAGTAAATTTAATGAACGTACTTTCACATGTCAAAGATATATATATACTAGTATATACATTATTCACTCACTTGCAAATAAATGTTGGACAATAATAACAAATAAAAAGATAGATTCACTAAAAAACTCCAAAAAATATTTACAAAAAATGAGAGAATATAATATTTTATGAAGAGAAATTTGAATATCTTGGCAAATTAAATCAAAATTTTAGAGTAGAATTTAGATAGGTTCATTTTTCTTAGGTTATATACTAAGAATTAATATTTTGAATTTTTTTAAATATTTTATCAATTATATAATGATTTCGATCAGTTTCTCAACTCTCCATGAGTTTAATGTTGGAAAATATTGATCCTTTAGAATGTTCTATGAATGGACTCGGCCGATATTAGGGGATTCTATATCTAATTTCAGAATTCTGACATTTTCAAAGATTTACAAATTCAAGTAAAAAAATAAAAATAAAAAAAAAAAAAAAAAATGGAAAAAAAAGATGAACATAAAATAATTAATCGAAAATAGTACAAATATTTTCTAATTTAAGAGAAAAATTCATAATGAAATTCTTAAATGTGTATCTATGGATAACTTTCTAAGCCATTCTTATTGTTATACTCTTTGGATCATTCTTTACTATTCTGTTGCAAAGGAAAAGCTAAAGCCATTATAATCATTTATTCTGAATATTATTAAAAATAAAAAGCTTCAATATGTGCGACAACGAGTTTGCAAATTTGATTAACAATCTAGAAAATATATATCCGGCAATGGAATATTACATAAATATGGTGGATCAGCAAAAAAGACATGTTATAAGTTCCTATTTGAATGTACGAAAAGGTGAGAGAATCCATTGCTTTTTCATTAAGAATTCTCAATTCTTGGTCATGGATAATTATAATTTATAAATCATTTAGTAAATTCTATTTAAGTATAATAATAATATTGAATTAGAAACGTTTTTTATTATAGTTTTTATGAAATACATACATTAAACTACACTCACGAGCAAAGAAATGGAATCACCTCCCTTGCGAGTTATTAAATGTAATTTTCATTCTCAAATATAATAATAATAATATAATATATTTCCATTAGGTTATCATTCTACATTTATTTTATGCCTTCTCTACACTATGAGCCAACTTGGGCCATTTCAAGCTAACGCCAATGTGTAGAGGGGGTTGGCTTGTATTGGTCATTGGTTGACGCTGGCGATGAGATTTTTTTTTTTTTTTTTAATGATATTGATGTGAGAAGGAGATACACCAGAAGGTGTATCCCCTAAAGGCCTGTATGGTATGGCCCCTCCATCGTGAAAAGAACAGAGTAGAAGGAAAGAAGCCGGGATCACGAGCCAAATCTCAGAAAGTTAGATACAATCTAATATCCAATTTACTAAGTTTTTAGGGGCTTCGAGTGGTGGTAAATTCTCCGTTCGATAAATTAGGTTAAATTTATCTCCCACTTAATTTTTTTTCCAGACCCTATACTTACAGAAAAAATGTCTGGATATACCTGGGAATCGAACCCGAGACCTCCGGGTTGCCAGCCAGACATGCTGACCATTACACCAGGGAGGCCGAAAATTGGAGGCTCCGGAGCGATTTTTTCGATATATTAAAGAGGGCCAATGTTACGTAACGAAAGTGCCCAGTCGCTAGGTGCCGTTTCCACAAGGCCGTAGACATTGGCCCAACTCTTGGACCACTGTGTGGAGGCACCGTTAAATTAACTCGTTTTACTGGTGGCCAACATGGTCAACATGTTTGGCTCACGTTGGGCCATAGTGTAGAGGGCCCATTAAATACTGAAAAATGAAATTTGTAAAAAAAAATATTTAAATTTCTAATAAGTTACAAAGAAAGATACAATCATTGAATTAATGAATAGAGAGTGATTCCATTTCTTTGCTCGTGAGTGTATATAGAAAGACATAAAAATTGTTTGTCATTTGCTTGCAACTTATTCTAGGTATCTACCTATAAAATTTATTTACATTTTAGTTAACCTCATATACATAATCAAAACAACGAATCATTTAATTAATTAAATGTATTCAATATAAAATATTTATTCCTGGCAGGATTTGTCTACGTCTTCAGAAATTGGCGGAGCTATTCGCCAAGAGAACTCAAACAATGCATTTTGAGATAATCAACTAAAATGATTCACATATTACACAAATTCTTACAATGTATCTTTTGAATAGAAAAAGATCTGTTTTTGGTCAACTAATAATAAAGGGCAAGTAGGGTGAATTAATTGATGATATGAAAAAAAAATTCTGGTTGGTTCACCTCCCAGGTAGCACGTCGCTCTAGAGTCAAGACTTTAGATACTGGCGCAACCACAGGGGGGGGCTAAGGCTGAAGCTCCCCCGGACAAGAAAAAATAAAAGTAAAAATTAACAAATTAACAAACGAAAATGAAAATAAACTGATGAGACCATCCACATGACTTTACCATACACCCTGACCTCTCTCATATTTAATATTTAATAAGATTATTTATAATTATTTAGGGGCTAACCCCCCCTTTGGGTGGTTAGTTTTTGAATTTTTAGTCGTATGGGTGCCGATTGATTATGTATAAAAAATTTCTTCGAAATTGGTCCAAGTGCTTAGATTTTAATTTTTTGACCCCCTCCCAATTTTGCCCCCCCCCCAATTAATATTTTAGTTATTATTGGCTCATTTTATAGTATATTTCATTTTTCTTATTTTTTTTTTTTTAGTTTGGAAATATTATTAGTTTATTCCAGCGCCTCCCTCCGGGTTCGAGCCCCGGCTGATCCTTTTGTCTATAATAAAAATCATCTTTTCTTCGTTCCCTAAATTTAAATTTGTTATTATTAGCTTAATTTTTTAACCTGCTCCCTCCCTTAATTTTGGGTCCATGTGCACCAAAATCTAATCAGCTCTTAATCTCAATGCACCAAAACTACATGTGAAATTTGGTTTTGATATTCACACTGGTTTGTCAGCTAGCTCGTCCACAAAAATTGGGAAGCCCACAGACTAACTAACGTACCAAGAGACATTTTGACAAAACAGTTATTATCTCGAAAAATATAATTTTTTCGATATTCACTTATTAGGGCTTTTTTGTAGACCCAAATGGCATGGTTTCGTCCAATTTTTTTAATTAAAATAGTTTCAGCCGTTTTTAAGATATTTCGAAAAAAACACTTTTTTCATACACGATTACAATACTTGATCATACCCTTTATGGCGATGGGTGAACCGCGATTGGAATTAGGTGTACACCGTCTTTGGAATTATTTTGGAATTCATTAGATGATCTATTGTATTCTATTGTCTTCTACTTGGAAATGAAAGTGGAAGTAGAAGTAGGTGTACACGATTTTAGGTCGCGGTTCACCCCTCGCTGTATGGTAAAGTAAAAGTATTTGGTAAATTTTAACAAATATTTTGACTATAAATTAAGACAAAAAATGACAACATTTTCGTAATATGAAAAAAAAAGTTTTGAGAATTTCGAAGTTTAATAATTTAAAGAAAAGACTTTGAAATATAATATTAAATTAAATTATTTAACTTTGAAATTGTCAAAACTTTTTTTTTTCATATTACGAAAATGTTGTCACTTTTTATATATAATATAACAGTGGCGTGTGGTCATGGATGGATGCTGCGCATTAGGGTTAAAATCAAAAATTTGAAACGGACGTATGTGGAAAAATTGCCTAATACAAAGTCTATTTATAATAGAAAATCTCAGCTAAATCAAATTATATCTTAAGGTGCCCCTTCAAGTGTGTATTGCGACGGCTCGTCGCGAATGCACTTTTGACGCTGACTGATGATTTCTCTCTGAAAACCACCGAAAAAATGCCGCGCTTGTCAATAAAAATGCACATTGCACAAGCTGGAAATAATTTTAATCGACGTTAACCATTACAAATAAGAGTTATATGAGTTTTTGAAGGTTTCTGGCTGGTGCTAAATTTTTGAGGGACTAAAAACTACGAAAATTGTGGATTTTTTTCATATTTTGCTTATAATCCGAAAATCCTACAGAAAATTTTATTCTCGTCAAAATGAAAGAGCATAATTTACTTATAAGTTAAAATTGCTTCAGCCGTTTAGCCACAATCGATCGTCAAATTAGGCAATTTTTACCAATTTTTACCAAAGTTAATTATGCTCATTAGGTGGTCACAAGAAACATCTGTTCAAAATTTTGCGAGGCTGGCCCCCAGAATTGTTACCAATTGGCTAAAAAACGAGATTGGCAATCATTAATCTGAATTCGTAACCCGTGCCGCAATGAGGTTGAAAAAATTGCAATTTATCATTCATAAAAGGAAAACCACTCATCCTAGAACCTTGATTTTTGTCTCATTTTCTAAGAAATTTTGTTGTCTTGAAGTTTTGCTTAAGCCACTTTTTTGTTAAAATTTTTAGATTTGAAGATATCCAGAATTTTTCAAGACAGGACATGATCCGACCTTATTGCGTCACGGGTTATCGATGTCCAATTAAGATAAAACTTTAACAATCTCATTTTTTAGCAAATTGGCAACTATTACGGGGGTCAGCACAAAAATTCGAAAAGTGGTTTCTTGTGATCACATAATGAGAATAATTCACTTTTACGCAAAGTTGGTAAAATTTGCCTATATTTGACGATCGACTGTGGCTAAATAGCTAAACTGATTTTAACTTTTCAGTAGGTCATTCAACGCGAAATTCTATGCTCTTTCATTTTTGTAAGAATAAAATTTTCCGTAGGACTCATGATTTTTGAATTTTGATTGATTTTTGTTATTTTTGAGTTATTTTTGAGTTATTTACCATACAGGGTATGGTCAAGTATTATAATCGTGCATGAAAAAAAGTGTTTTTTTTTCGAAATATTTCATAAACGGCTGAAACACTTTTAACCTTCAGCTGTTTAAGACCAGTATCCACAGGTACCTTCAACCCCTACCCAGCCCATAAAAACCCTTCTTCTACTTCTTTTCACGATGGAGGGGCCAGCCCAGGCCTTTAGGGGTGCTCCTTTTTGGTGTAATTCTTCTCTCATCATTATCATTTAAAAAAAGAATGTTGCTCGAAGTGCGAGAGGCCTGGAGCTTAATCTTATTTTAATCGTTCAAACAAACTTCGCGATGTTATTTTTATCAGTAATTTCGAGTGAAACACACTTGATCGATGAATATAATCTACTTAGCTACTGAGTTAATAACGATTCTTGTAAACAGGTAGTGATATTTATATGACGATTTTGAAATTGGTCAAAATTAAGTGCATCGGCCGGGAGTCAGGGGGGTGCCCTCATTGACCCTCCCTGGATCCGCGCTTGTCTCACCTTCTTCAGGGTTCAAAAGGTCAATGAAGGAAGCATATATTATAGTACTCTTCCTTCTTGCCTTCTCTCTCAGTGCTTGTTGGTATAGAGAATATTTTTAGAATTTTCATCATCAATAGAACAGCGTGTAATTTAAACTATTTTTTAAAGTCTAAAAATATTCTCTATAGTCTCCAAAGACATATGTCAATTAAATTTGTATCTCTACCTCTTGTGACTTTAAATTTATGATGTTTAATTTCTTATATCATATTTAAAAATAATGCTATTATTGATAATACTTTTATCTAAAATATGTAATTATTTCTCTTAGTCTAGTAATCTCCCCGTCACAACAACCTCACATTATTTGACCACCAAAATTTACAAGCTTTTATATTACAGCTCTATGTGGTTGTTGAGCATTGGGGTAGGTTGTTTGGATGGGCTGTACTCAGCGGGTTTCATATTCGCTATTAAATATGGTAGGCGGATGCAAGATTGAATTTTCAGTTATTGTTTATTTATTTATATTACTATTTTTTAATGCTTAAATACTTAAAAACGATTGCAAAGTTCTAGAAAATTATAAATAAACAATTACATATATATGAAATAAACGGTGTATAAAACATGTCAATAACATATTTTTAATTACAATACTTTACCTATGTTTCGCATTAAATAAAGTAAAAAAAGCATTACAGACCCTTAAAAATATTTAAACATAACCCCTTTTTAATTAATACTAATACGATATTATTGTTAGTATTAATAAATATTAATACAGATTTGAAAGCTTGTAATGGGAAATAAGGACAAGTTTTTATGTGTAACTTTTTTATTTATCAACCAACGTTTCATCGACTTTGCCGACTTCTTCAGGGCTTCAAATAGTCACGTTACACATTCGTCTAAAGCAGTGGTTCCCAACCTTCTGTGGCCCATCTCCCCTTTCTGGAGGTTGACTAACACCTATCGCCCGCTTTTCATTTTCATTGTATGCCTAATTTTAATTTGAAGTAAAGTGTAAATAATAAAGCATTTTTATTATTTTAAACAATTTTATTATCGTATAATAAAAACAACCAAATCAGTTTTATCCGGTCACTCTTAAATAAAATAGAGAAAAAAAATGTACATTTTTTACAGATTTTTTTAAGAACAAAGAAGTGAAATAATTAACTGAGATCATTGAGGAGTACATGTTTTCATTTTTAAATTGGAATCTGGAAAAATTAAGAAAGTTGACAGCTTATCCACATCTTCAAACGAGAATTAATATAGAATCCAATCCGGAATTTGTAACTTGGTCAAATTTTCAAATCTTGATTCCATGTCAGTTTTTATTAACTGGTCAAAGTGATCAGTAAAAATTAGGATTTTGTATTCTGGGATTTAAGGAGTCTCGTTATCTGACACTGAACACTTTTTAAGGGTCGGAAACTGAATCAGCTCTTTACGGCCAATATTTTCCTTGTGATTATCAAACTTAGCGATGAATGATGAAATTATTCCTTTGGGCTTGATAAGGTTCATCTTGCTTCCTTGAAGCCTTATATTAACTTCGTTCATTTTTTCAAAAATATCTGTAAGGTACCTAAATTCCAACTTGCGTTGCTACAAATTCTCACTTAAAACAAGATCAGACGTGTCGAGAAACTCAGTAACCGCGTCACATTAGGCTGTTTATCAGCTTTAGCTTTGAGGTGTTGAAAATAACTAATTTCTTTATTCACTTTATCACTGTGTACTCTTAATAAATGATCTTTCATTCGCGAAGGCTTCATGGCTTCATTGCTAGTAAATGTTTTATCGCACAAAAGACAATGTGGAAACTCCACATTTTGCAGGTTCTACTGTACAGTACTATTTTAATCCCCCCCCTTTGCATAATTATGGCCCTCCACTTATTTATTGCCCCCTGATAATCCGAATCGCCCACTTAGGGGGCGATCGCACTCAGGTTGGGAACCACTGGTCTAAAGTATATTTCTATTATCTCCGTAACCATTGAAGACAACTTAAATTTCAAAAAAAAATTTCACACATTGACATAAACAATTTGACACAGTGACTATTTGAAAACTTGAAGAAGTCGGCAAAGTCGACGGAACGTTGGTTGATAAATAAAAATCATTGCGGCAGTCCGTAGGCAGAGGTAGATTTCGAAGGGGCTCTACCCCCTTTAGACTGCTCCTATCAAAAACTTTTCAGACACAAGTTGTAGAGGTTAATTAGTAGAATATTAGCCATTTTCAAGCAAACTGGTATCATTCATATTAACGTTGTTATGCATTTTTTAAGATTTCAACCCCTCACCATTTCCACGCCCTTGGGGCTGAAGTCACTAAAACCTAATCAGTTCTTGTTTACATCAATACTAAATGTTGTGACAAATTTTATTGCGATTGGTTGAACGTTGTGGCCTTCAGCAAACCCACAAAATTGCGTGATACACACATACCCACATATGTATTATATATACTTTTGAATGGAGGGTGGTTTTGGGGTCTAGGTACCATGATCTGAAAAACTATGATAAAACTTTTTCGGAAGTCACACCATGAGATTGAGCGCAATGAGGTATATTTCTTCGAAACCTACCTAAAAAGTCACACATAAAAACTTGTCTTTATTTTCCATTACAAACTTTCAAATTAATAAAGATTATGGACAGAAATGATAATAATATTAATACTGATGTTTTCAATTAGTTAACAACATAAGGAGGTTTTCTAAAATGACAAATGAAAAAAATAAATTTTTTAGAAAATTTGATGTAACCAAAATACCTGAAACTACTCGTATCTTATTAAAAAAAAAAAAAAAAAAAAAAAACTAATCTAAATCTAATGAACTTATTCTATAATAAATTAAAGGAAATAGACTAAAAATTTGAAAATAAATAAGAGATAAATTGACACGTTCTAATGTGGCCATCCATTTGACTTTACCATACACTTCTGATTGAGTTTGATACAACGGCCTAGATTTTCATTTTTTTGCCCCCCTCCATTTTGGGAGGTTAGTTTTTGCATTTTTAGTCTTCTGGTAGCCCACTGATTATGTATACAAAATTTGGTTGAGTTCAAGGCCTAGATTTTCATTTTTTGACACCCCCTAATTTTGGCGCCAAAAAAAATATTTTTGTTATTATAGGTTCATTTTATAGTATTATTTCATTTTTCATGTTTTTTAGTTTCAAAATATTATAATTTTAAATTTTAACCCCCCTTTAATTTTAGGTTGATATGCATCAAAATCTAATCAGCTCTTAATCTCAATGGAACAAAACTACGTGTGAAATTTGGTTTTGATATTCAGACTAGTTTTTGAGCTAGCTCGTCCATAAAAATTTGGTAACACACAGACGAACAGACTAATGGACTAACAGACATTTTGACAAAACAGTTATTATCTCGAAAAAATAATTTTTTCGATGTTCACTTATTAGGAATTTTTTGTAGACCGAAATGCCATGGTTTCTTCCAATTTTTTTTATCAAAATAGTTTCAGCCGTTTTTGAGATATTTAAAAAAAAAGCAAAAAAAACACTTTTTTATGCACGTTTACAATACTTGACATTACCCTGTATGGTAAAGTAAAAATGCCAATTTATCTTTGACAGCAAAGGTAAACTTATGGGAGAAAAGTTTTGTGTTTCATGTGTTTCATTGTTGCGCAGGTCAGTTACTGAAATACCCTATATCCAAATCATTTAATTTATGTTTCATCTTTTACTACACTTGGTGGATTAAAGAGTGGTACTGTAAAAAATGTGGATATTTGTCATTTTTTATACATTATGAAATACAGCCTGATTGATTAGATACCTAGCATTTCAGGCCGTACTATGAAACAGAGAGGCAGGGCAAATGCATCAGGCTGCATCGTAAGGTAAGGGCTTAAGCAGCAAAATCAAAATACAATTTGCACTATTCAATTATTAAAAATCTTTACGCAACGCTTTTCTATATTGGTATCTTTTATTCTGATATTGATGTATACGATTTATAATTTATCTCAAGCCTTTGTTTAAGCGCATGTAATTTTAAGCAAAATTGTAGAAGTAACAAAAATCGATAAATATTTTTAAGTTTTAGAAAAAAATGTGAAAAATAGTTAATTTCCATGACAACATGTTAAATTTCGTTTGTTTTTTCTCTCCCCTGAAAAATTACCTTGTTGTGAGTTAGCAGGTTTACACTCTAAGGCGACGATATATATATATATTAATTTATCTATCATCCCTCATAGAATGACAACAATGTGAAGGGGGTTCAGGAGAAGGGGGCTAGCAAGAGACCAGCTGAAGGCGGGCGTCGAATAATGTTTTGGCAATTTCAAAGTTAAATAATTTAATTTAATATTATATTTTAAAGTTTTATCTTTAATTTTTTTCTTGTCCTGGTGGGAGGGGGGCTTCAGCTCCCTTAGCCTGACCCTTCCCTCCCTGTGGTTGTGCCACTACATTCATGAATATTATGTATGTTGACAAAAAACAATTAAAGTAATTGTCTGAGAACAAGGAAAGAAAAAATTACAATGTATAATATAAATTATTAATTTTTATAAAATTATTTGCTGAAACATAGAACCACAAAAATTAAAAGGCATTTTAACTGCGATTTTTGCAAAAAATTGCAGTTATTCAAAAATTCAACCTCATTGCGGCACGGGTTACCATTATTCTATTAAGATGAAACTTTGTTCGAATTGTAGCAATTTAATCTAGCTTAAAAATGTATGGAGTGGTCTTTGTCGAAAACGTGCTCTTTCATGGTCTTAATTGGAAAAAATCGAAAAAAGTGCGAGTTTTTGGGATTTGAGGAAACAGAAAAAATATGCCAATTTTCAACTAGCGTTTGAGCCTGAACGGTTGGTCGGAGAAGAAAACCTAAATGATGAAATTTTATGAACTTTCATTTTGAATATGAAGGTTATTTACGAAAAGTTGATAATTTTCGAGTTATAAGCAAAAAACCGCCAAAAAATGAGATCTTTTTTACCTTTTTTGCATTTTTGACAATGTTCCGTCACGAAATTTTGTTAGAAAACCTCAGATTCGGATTCAGCACACCCAAAAACATAAAGAGTTGAAGAAATTACAGCTAACCCAAAACTTTCCGGGTAAAAACACAATTTAACTGGACTATTTATTTAAAAAAAATATTCCCACTGAATATTTTGCTTTGTCGATTGACCCCCCCCCCCTCATGAAAATTTTATGACTACTCCACTGAACTTAGCACGATATTAGTAGTAAATAATAAAATAAATATTTTTTGTACTACAATTTAAAATTGATTATATGATTGTTTCTTCATGATATTATATTGTATTTCTTTTATTGTTTAGAAACTTAAATTACTTACTATATATTTCCTTATTTCCTTATAATAAATAAATATATATTAATATTGTCAAATTTACATTAAAATGCTTTTATTTTATTAGCTTCTCTGAGGGCACTAATCGTTACCCCGACCAAAATTATTTGAATTAAGCAATTTTTCTCGGTGTGTGTATTAAAAAAAATGTGTTTTACAATTTTATTTATAGAATTGACAAACGAAAAATATATTCTAGCTTGAACCAAGCAAAACATATTTTAAATAAACAATGAATACATAATAATATTTTGTTTTAAAATTATTTCGCGACGGTGTATATAATTATAATAAACTCAAACTGAAATAAAAAAAATTATGAAAATAGGTAATGTAAAGAAAAATAATTATCAAATAGCAACAACGACGGAACGATTATATTGATATTGTCCAAGATGCAAAAAATGCGGCGTACACTCCCATATCAAAGAAAAAATAATTTATTACTTTCTTTTTTTTTATTAAAGCCAGAGGTTCCCAAACTGTGCGCCGCGAAGCTTCAAAATTAATTGAACCAAGACATTTGGCCTAACTTGACAAAAAAAAGTTAGAAGTTAAAAATATATTCATTATTTATTTTTATCTCTTACTTTTACGATTAGACATACTTTTACATAGGGTAGGGCGCCATGGAAAAATGTTAATTGAAATTATATTAAAAAAAAACTAAAAAACATGCTTCTAAAAAGTACCAAATAATGTAATATAATACCTGCTTTATCAAAAAGCGTGGGGCGCAGAAACATAACTAAATAAATAAATAAATAAATCTTTATTATTCGACCTGCTTAGAGCCACAAGTCCTCGGTGGCTAGGTCAACAAAACATCAATACAAATTAACTACAGAAATTAATAAACATAAATACAAATCAATTAAAAGAAATTAACAAACAAGAAAAAGAAAAAAAAATAGAAATGTATGATCATTTACAAATAACATGATCATAGATTTCCATCAAAAGACAAAACGTAATTTAAATAATTCTGCGCAAAAACCCGATACCAGGAGCAAACGACGCATTAGCCATCCTGACATTTGCCATAAGTTGTTAAGGAAACCTGGTCAACACCTTAACAAGGATGGTATGACCTCTCTCTACCTCGGCTAATCTCTGCTTGCGAGAACTAAATAAAATTTTGCACAACTCTAGGACATTAGGACTTGAAAAAATTTATAATTGATTTAATCATAGGGGGCAGAGGATTATAATCCCAAGTAGTAACAGACAGACTATTCCATAAATCAATGCCAGATCCTACAAATGAATGTAAACCGATATTTTTCAAGAATCTTGGCTTACGAATCTTTTTTCTATGATCAGCTCTACCTAAATAACTTGGTTCCTGAAATCTATTCGTTATTTCCTCCCAACTCCTAAAACCCTTATACGCTTTGAAAATCACTTTCAATTTAGCCCATTCTCTTCTCTCCAATAAGCTAGACCATCCTAATTCATTAATCATTGAAGTGACACTACTAAACCTATCAAATTTACCAAAAACAAATCTAGCCGCCCTCCTTTGTACCATATCAATTTTTCTCTCTAATCGTTGCGGATGTTTGTCCCAAACAACAGAACAATACTCTAAATTAGGTCTTACATAAGTTAAATAAACTTTTGACTTAACTTCTCTAGATGTACCCTTCAAAATTCTACCAAACATCCCCAATTTCCTATAAGCCTTATTGACTATATAACTAATATGCATATCCCACTTTAAATTTGCCTGAATATGTATGCCTAAATATTTATAAAATTTAGATTCATTGATAATATTTTCATTAATATAATAATTTTGAGGACTAACCAGATTTCTAGTACTAAATCTAACCAAATTTGACTTGGAATGGTTTAGTTCCATTGAATTGGATCTACACCATCCTTCAATCTGATCCAGGTCATTCTGTAAAGTAGGCCTATCACAATCATTGTCAATTACTCTATATACGACACAATCATCCGCGACAAGCCTAATAGATGATTGCACGACAGAAGGCAAATCATTTACATATATAAGAAAAAGAAGAGGACCCAGAACACTATCTTGAATCACCCCAGACGTGACATCTACTCTATCAGACAGACCATTACCCACTTTTACAATTTGAGTTCTATCCCTAAGAAAACACCGAATAAATTTAATTAACTTAACAGACAACCCTGACGAGTTTAATTTTTCTAAAATAATTTTATGACTGACTTTATCGAAAGCCTTGGCAAAGTCCAAAAATACTGCATCTACACACTGACTTTTATCCAAAGCTTCCTGTAAATCCTGAATAAAAGAAACTATTTGAGAATTACAGGAATAATTTTTTCTAAAACCATGTTGCCTATGATAGAACCATCTTTGCCCTTCCAAATACGAGCGGATACGAGAGTCTACCAACCTCTCTAAAATTTTGCCCACCAGACTTGTTAAACTCACTGGCCTATAATTACAAGCTAAGCTCTTATCTTCCCCTTTATAAACAGGAATAACTAACGCTCTTTTCCACCCAATAGGCATAGTTCCCTCGTCCAAACATATATTAAAGAGTAAACATAAACATTTTGAAATACTATCTATTACAAATTTCAAGAGATCACTATTAATTTCATCCTCCTCCGAGGCCTTTCCTGATTTTAACCCCTTAATACCTAAGGTTACATCCGATTCCAAAATGACTAAATCCTCCATCTGACTATCACTAGAACCTCCTTCAACTAACTCACCCTCTTCTAGAGCTACAAAAACAGACGAATACTGTCTATTTAATAAATTTGCCTTCAACACATTATTCTCAACCAATTCACCATCATCCCCTAAAAGGGCAGGGACATTTGCCGAAACATTTAATTCCTTAAGAAACGAATAAACATTAAACCAATTTCTATTACTACAATTCCTATCTATATAATTATTCAAATAATTAACTCTAGCCAAATTATTTTCTTCAATTAACAGCCTATTCAGCTCTCGGAATTTTATTTTATGATTCGAAGACCTATTCCTATTAGAATATGCTATCCTACATTTCCGTTTTAAATTCTTAATGGTTCTATCATAGTAAACAGGATCGTTACCCACTTTAACTAATTTAGAGGGAATAAATTTATACTTTCCTTCTTCCAAAAGACTCATAAGCCCATCCCATTGCTGATCTACATTCCGAATTACAGACCATTCTAAAAATTTAGATTCCAAAAATTATTAAAGCCCATTTTATCTCCTAATCTATACAACCAATGCTTCTTTTCAAAGGTTAGAGACTGACTAACTGATCCCAAATATTCTATTACCACAGAATATTGATGACTAATTCGAACTTCAATAGTGACTCTCATATTATCACTATCAAAGTTGGTTAAACAGACATCGAGGACAGACGCTTGCCCACTGGACCTCTGCCTAGTCCCCTCCCTAACAATTTGGATAAAATTTCTACTTTTGAAAATATCATCAACCAAAATTTGAGCAAGAGAATTACTATTTGTCGCAAATGACCAATTTACATTAGGCAAATTTAAATCTCCACAAACTAAAATATCCTTACTTTGCATAGATGTACAATTTAAAAAATTATCTAAGTTTTATAAAATTTTGAAGTCCGGACTAGGAGATCTATATAACCCAACAATCACCCTACTTATACGTCCAAATTTCACATTCACCCCTAACATCTCCTCTTGTAAATCTAAAAAATTTAAACTACTTGGAAGCGAATCCTTGACTGCTATAAAGACTCCACCCCCTCTAACAGACTGCCTATCCCTTCTATAGACTATATAACCCTTAGGAAATACCTCATTATTCGAAATCTCCTCCCTAAGCCAAGATTCTGTGCCAACAATAATGTCTGGATTAATTAAATCGACATGTTGTCCAAAATTTTGCAATTTTATTCAAGATACTTCTACAATTTATTATTAACAACTTAAATCTCTGATTTCTATTTCTGAAAATTGTCCTCTTACCCCCTCCATTTAGTTTTTTGATATTCCAGTATATTATCAATACACACCTTTCCTAACTTGTAGGAACCAGACCTATTTAAATTAATACCATTCTTCCCTAAATCCTTATAATCTAAATAACTATTTGAATTTATAAACTTAAACCATACTTGAAACAGACAATTTCCAAAATATGATTTGCCCAATTAATCCTTCTAAAATCCACATCCCTTCTATAAATTATACCACTAAATATTAATTTTGCTACCTGAAATTTATTTCTAAGAGAAATAACTAATCTATCAAATTTTAAAAGGAATACCTCAGCAGTAATATCATAGATATTATGCGTGCCTACATGAATAAAAACTAAATCCTTTCTAGCCTGTACATACCTCTCTACCATATTTTCCAACTGCTCAAATCTTATACCGGGGAAACACCATGAACTAAACCCCCGAGATGCAGTATAAGATGCCGAATATTTAAATAAACTATCCCCTAAAATTAAAACTCTATTATCAATTTCTCTAGCCCCTGAATTATCTAGTAAAATTTCTCTCTCTTGACAGACAGAATTAATCTGGCCTTGGGCAATAACATTTCTAATCGTTTCTAACTCTTCCCGAACCTGAACCAATTCCTTCTCCAAAATATCAATTTTCTCTTTCATCCTTTCTAAACTATCATCTTCGGAACGAAATCTATCACTGGTTCCAACACCTATACTCCTAGTCTCAATTCTTGAATGACTATATATTTCAACTATATCTAAAAAAAAATTAAAATTGTTCTTTTTTTGAAAATAAACAAAATGTTTACCTTAGCAACGCAGAGATATCCTTATTTTTGCCTAATTTCAAATCCAACCCTTGTTTTTCTTTTCTCTTAATGAATATAAATATATATAAATATAAATAAATAAAATGAGAGAGTCTTCTGTTTTTTAAATAAAATGATTTTTAATTATTCTAGAGACTATAGTTTCGAAGGCATTGCCTTCATCATCAGTCTATCACAAATATTTCAAATTAGTTGCAAATTAAGATTTATACATTGAAAATTTGTAACTAATTTGAAATATTTGTGATAGACTGATGATGAAGCATGCCTTCAAACTATAGTCTCTAGAAATAATTAAAAATTATTTATTTAAAAACAGAAGACTCTCTCATTTTATTTTTAACCTAAAATAAAAACAATTCTGTTACCATCGACTAGTGAAATCTTTTTTTATTCAACTAATAAATAAATAAATATAAACATATACTTTTAATTAATTTCGACAAAGTGCCTCACGCTTTTTGATTAAGTAGGTAAATATTACATTATTTTGTCTTTTTTAGAAGTATGTTTTTTATTTTTTTTTTAAATATAATTTTATTTTTTATTTTTTAGTCTAAATTATTTTCATAGAGAAAAGCTTGCGGAATTTAACAGAATGAACTGTATTTATTTTTATTATTTTTATATACTTTTCATTTAAATTGAGTAGAGTAATACTAAATGTTGTGCCAAATTTTATTGCGATTGGTTGAACGTTGCGGCCTTCAGCGAACCCACAAAATTGCGATAGATACCCCCACACATACCCACATATATATTATATATACTTTTGAATGGAGAGTGGTTTTGGGGTCTAGGCACCATGATCTGAAAAATCTATGATAAAATTTCTTCCGGAAGTCACACCATGAGAGTGAGTTTCTTCGAAACCTACCTAAAAAGTCACACATAAAAACTTGTCTTTATTTTCCATTACAAACTTTCAAATTAATAAAGATTATGGACGGAAATGATAATAATATTAATACAGATGTTTTCAATTAGTTAACAACATAAGGAGGTTTTCTAAAATGACAAATGAAAAAAATAAATTTTTTAGGTAGTAGAGAAATGTTTAGGGAATTTAACAGAACAAAAGTCACATGATAGATAGATAGATACATACATACATACATACATACATATGGTATATATACATACAGGTGAAGCTAAAGGGGCCTACAGACTTGCAACTTGGTTGCCAACTAGGCTGCCAACTTGTTTGCCACAGACTATGCAACCTAACCTTGCAACCACAAGGCCTGGCTGAGATCTGGCAACTATGCTAATGTTTCCAATCAAGTCGCCAACCGTTGGTGCAATCTGAAATTGCAACTTCAACCATCCCACAGATCTTCAACATTCTTTGCAACATGTCATGTTTGCAACCTAGTTGGCAACCAAGTTTCAAGTCTGTAGGCCCCTTAATATAAAGCGCGTAAAAAGGCGCCGCGACTCAGAAAAAGTTTTGGAACCCCTGGATTAAACCATTTATTTAGCGACTTAAAGAGGGATTCACCAAACATATAAATAAAAAACTAAAAAGGTACTCATTTTTCAAAGTTTCTTGTTTTTTTTTCCTTTTAATTTTGGTTACATGTAAATAGGGAGAGCGGGTTGGCGCTAAAGATAAGGGCGGGGGGGGGGTTACCCCCCTCCCCTCCTTGGCTATGCCACTGAGTAGTCTCGAAATTACTATTTGCTTACTGAATTAATTTAAAACATGTTTATATTTAAGGGTACTTTCCACGCCACACGGCAACAGTCGAAGATCATCTGTTGCTGACTTATGAGAGGAAACTTCAGGAGGCCAATACGAAATTAATGGAAATATTCGACGAGTTGAAAGAGTTTTCTGATAAATATCCGGACTACCGTGTTCCTCTGAAAACAGCAATGTTCATCATCAAATGTGGATTTCTCTACAAAGCACCTTTTATTGCTATTTTAGGCGTAACAATCTTTTTCATATTTTGAAATTAGAATAACCATGCAAATTATTATTCTCCTTTTTCATTTTTTGTCAATTATTAAAGATGTTTGGTAATTTAAATTTATTTGGATTTTTTCGAATTTGTTCTTAAATTTAATAATTTTTGTTTGTTTATAAATAAAGTTCGATTATGCATGGTTATTTCTTGTTCTTTGTGCATTTATTTCTAACAATATTATATCAGCGATTCCCTGAGTACCAAATTATCTAATGTACGGTTTTAAAGCTAGTTAATGAATTTTAGCATTTGCATATTCAAAGTATTAATAGTTATGTATTAATTATTAATATAATGCGTAATGCATGTTTTAATAAACGTTTGCTCTTCAAGCGAGCCTAAAGTCAAGTATACTAGGTTTACCGGTATGAAGTGAGCGTTTTTTTTTTTTTTTGTGAAAATGAAACACTTATTTTTAATGGGAAAGTAAAAAAAAATTATTGAAAGTATTGACCATTGCTTTCTACATATTTTGACAACCTTTTCTGGCAATTTGTGGATACCACACCAATAGAAATGTTCGTCTTTTGAAGCAAACCAATCAGACACCCAATTTTCGACTTCTTCGTAGGAATCGAAGTGCTGCTCAGCCAATGCGTGTCCCATCGATGAAAACAAATGGTAGTCGGAAGGGGCCAAGTCTGGTGAATACGGCGGGTGGGGTAGCAGCTCCCAGCCAAGTGCTTTGATTGTATCCTGAACCAGTTTTGCTTTGTGTGCAGGCGCATTGTCGTGTAACAAAATTACTTTGCCGTGTCTTCTGGCCCATTCTGGTCGTTTTTCGATCAATGCCTGGTTCAAATTGATCATTTGTTGTCTGTAGCGATTAGTATTAACAGTTTCACCAGGTTTTAGAAGCTCGTGATACACCGCACCTTTCTGATCCCACCAAACACAGAGCATTGCCTTCTTGCCGAATCGATCTGGTTTTGCAGTCGATGTTGATGGTTGTCCCGGATTAACCCATGATTTTTTCCGTTTAGGATTCTTAAAATAAATCCATTTTTCATCGCCAGTAACAATTCGATGCAAAACTGATTTTCTTTTGTGTCTTTGAAGCAAAATTTCACAAGTGTTTTTTCGGTTTTCCATCTGCCTTTCGTTCAATTCATGTGGCACCCATTTTCCACACTTTTGGATCTTTCCCATAGCCTTTAAACGGTCAGAAATTGTTTGCTGTGCAACATTTAACATTGCTGCCATTTCCTTTTGACTCAAAGTATCATCTTCATCCAATATTGCTTGCAATTCGGCGTCTTCAAACTTTTTTGGTGGTCTTCCACGTTCTTCATTTCTCACATCAAAATCATTATCTCTGAACCGTTGAAACCATCTTTTGCATGTTGCTTCTGATAGAGCATGATCACCATATGCCTCGACAAGCATTCGATGCGACTCTGCAGCACTTTTCTTCAAATGAAAACAAAAAATTAATGCTTTCCGCAAATCATCACTTTGTGGTACAAAATTCGACATTTTTAACACGATGAAAAAATATGATGTTGTTTGTTCAATGACTTGATGTATATTAAATATGTTTAACAGATGTCATACCAACCAAACAAAAAAAATTAAGGCTCGTTCACATTAAATGTTCCCTATCGACACATTTGTATCTTAACGCTCACTTCATACCGGTATACCTGGTAAGTAGGCTTCGGTGGAATATTTTTGGGAAACGCTGATTTAATAGAAGCTAATTTAATTCAATCTAGAGCAGAATACTAAAGAAGAAAGCTTATCTAGCGAGAAGAATACCCTCGGTTTTGGATTATCAAGATTTTCTTTTCATTCTCAACGTCCGTTTTAAGTAAGAAACGATTTATTTTTTGGTTCTCAACACATTTCTCGTTTCCATTTATAAATCCAAGACCATTTTTTAATTTGATATATGTTTTATACTTCTCAATTGTTTATTAGAATTATTGAAATAAAAGTCAGTTGCAAAAATAAATTTTAAAAATAGAATTAGAAAATAGATAGATGTTTTCAGAATATCCTGGTAGTACAGATATAGATTTCTTTGTGAGTGGATGTGTCACTGGTGGCTCCTGTTCCTTTTTCTTCTTGATCGGGAGTTTTTTGCTCTGGCGTCCTGGGAGTCGCATCATTTTGAAGCTCTTTTCATCGCTGATTTTTGTGAGGTGTATTGTTTTTATGTTTTTTTTGCCTGTATGATTTGAAGGTTATTCTTTTCAATTATTTTCTTTTGTCCTTCGCTGCTTGAAGAGAGTTTGAATTTTTCGATAAGGTCAGTGACTTGCTAAGCGGATAAAGATTTATTTATTTATTATATTGATGTATGTATATTGATCTAGGATTTTTTCTTTGTGAACTTTGTTTTTGTTTCTGTATTTGATCCGGTTGAACAATGGCTCAGGGTGATAAATGTTCGGTTTGTAAATTAAAGGGTACCGCTAGAAACAGGCTGGGAACGCTAGGAATAGGGCATATACCAACAACTTGATAGAATCAGTTCAGAGGCGATTCGTCCGGCACATGGCGTGGAGGTTTCCCCAGCGGGTTCCGGCGGGATACGCGCAAGCGTGCGAGGTACTGGGACTTTCTTCCCTTGAAAGTAGAGGGTAAATTTTTGATTTCAGATTTTTCATGGGGGCCCTCCACGGTAGTCTGGCGATCCCAGGGCTGGATATCTTTTACAGAGTGCCTCGCCCTGGTTTGAGACTGTTCGAGAGTTTTTACTCGGAGCGACCCGGAGTGCTATCGCCGATATCCAGATGTATCCTGACGGCTAATAATAATGACCACCTTATTGATTTCTTCTGGAGAGATGGCCCAGCCCAACCTCTTATTCAGCGTTGATCTATTTATTTAATATTTTACCCAGTAGCCTATATTCCCAGTCAAATATTTATTTTTCTTGACCATGGCAGTTTCCAGCCTATTTATTTATTTATTTTTTATTCCTTGACTACGGCAACTTCCTGTCTACTTATTTACTTTATCTGTTTTTTAAATTATTTATTTTTAAATAATTTAACTACAATTTCTTTAAACCCAGTGACACATATTCTATTTATTTTTTGTTTTATTTATTTGATTATTTATTTATTTATTCTTCCCAGTGTATTTATTTATTTATTTTTATTGTTTGGACGACATGCGGTATTCACTTTTTTATTGTTATTAATATTATTTTATTCTTGGTCGGAACATACACCGTTCTGCTGTGGCCACACCCTGAGCCACTCAACCGGATCCTGAGTGGGAGGATCGGAGGGCTATAAGGGGAGATGTGGAGGGCCCTACAAAAAAAAATTCAATTTGAATATATTTTTTGGTATATAAATATTATATATTAAATGATTTTTCTCGGAAACTGACTGATAGATATAAAACTGACTATTGAATGGAATGCAGTCCAAGGATAAATACAAAATGAGTCCCAATAAAAGAAGATTTATTGGAAAGCTTTTCTTTCTACACTTTTGAACGATGTTTTCGGCGTATTTTTCCCTCCTTCTTCATTCTATTAATCATCATCATTGAGTTTACAGTCCTAAGACTGGTTTGATGCAACAATCCGTCTCCACTCGACTCTGTCCCCCGCCAGCTGTTTGACCTCTCTAAATGTCTGGCATCCCATATCCCCAATTATTTGGTTGAAATATTCTAATCTGGGTCTTCCCCTTCCCCTTTTCTTTCCCACCTCCCCGTCCAAGATATCCCTAAGCAGTCCCCCATGTCTCAGTGTGTGCCCCATCATCTGATGACCTCTTCTCTTCTTCAGACTCTTCCACAAGGTTCTTCTTTCTCCGATTCTTCCAAGAACTTCTTCATTTGTAATTTTATCCATCCATTTGATATTCATCATTCTTCTGTAGCACCACATTTCGAAAGCCTCTAATCTCTTTCTCTCCTCTTCTCTAATTGTCCAGGTTTCACACCCGTACATGGCTATGCTCCATACATATGTCTTCAATAGCAACTTCCTGTTTTCTAAGCTGATTGAGGAGGAGCATAGTAGTTTTTGTTTTGAATTAAACCCCATTTTTTGCTTGGGCAATTCTTGATTTAATTTCGTTTTCGCTCCTCCCATCCCATGTTATTTTATTTCCTAGGTAGCGGAATTCCTTAACTCCTTCTAGGTTTTCTTGGTTAATTTTGATGCATTCCTGTCTCGTTTGTTCTTTTTTGTACATACTAGGACCTTGGTTTTATTCTTGTTTATTTTCATTTTGATTTCTTCTATTAGGATTTGGTTAATTCCATTCAGGGCGTCCTCTAATTCTTTTTTATTGCTTCCTAGAAGGGCAATGTCATCGGCAAATCTTAACATAGCGATCTTTTGACCTTGGATTTCGATACCTGTATCAATTTTGTCTTTGAATTCTTTAATCGCTTCTTCTATGTATAAGTTGAAAATCATGGGTGACAGCACACATCCTTGTCTTACACCGTTTTTTATTTTGGCTTCTCTTTGCTCATCTCCAATATTTATTATTGGCGTCTGGTTTTGGTATAGTAGATTGTAGATTAGTATTCTCTCCCTGAATTTTATTCCCGCCTGTTTTAAGATTTTAAACATAATTTCTCAATTGACGTTATCGAATGCTTTTTCTAGGTCTATGAATCCGATGTAGACAGATTCTTCCCTGATAAAAGCCCTTTCTATTATTAGTCTAAGAGAGAGAATTGCTTTTCGGGTGCCTCTGTTTCTTCTAAAGCCGAACTGGTCTTCCCCCAGATTTTCTTCAACTCTTTGTTCTATTCTTCTTTGGATTATTTTGGTTAGGATTTTGGAGGCATGTGAGGTTAGGCTAATGGTCCTGAAATTTTCACATTTATCCGCGCCTGTCTTTTTGGGAAGTGTGACTATTTTGTTTTTTTGGAAATCTTTTGGGATGATTCCCAATTTATAGATTTTGCTAATTAGTTCAAAAAGTTTGTCACGTGCCTTTTCTCCAGAGTTCTTTAGGATTTCAGCTTGTATATTGTCTATTCCGGGTGCTCTATTATTTTTTAGTTCTTTCAAAGCTGTCTCGAATTCTGACCTGAGTATGGGGTCTCCTAATTCGTTTTCATCCACAGATTCTTCTTCTTCTATTGGGTTCATTGTTTTTTCTTCTCCATAGAGTTCTTCTAGGTATTCCTTCCATCTAATTGCCTGTTCGTTTTCGTTTAGAATAATGTGGCCTCGTTCATCTCTTATGTTCTTTGCTTTTTGGCTTGTCTTCTTGAAAATTTATTTTTATTGCCCTATAGGCTACATCAACTTTTCCCAATACTAGATTTTCGTTGACTTCTTTACATTTTTCTTGAATCATTTTTTCTTTTGCTTTTCTACATTCTCTTATAACTTTCCATCTTAATTTTTTATATGTTTCTTTCCCTTCTTCGTCTTTTCTGTTCTTAAATTTTCTTCGTTCGTCAATCAGTTGCAGTATTTCGTCTGTTACCCATGGCTTTTTAATTTCGTTTTTCTTTGATTGAAGGACTTCGTTGGCTGTATCGGCCAGGCTTGATTTCATATCATTCTATTAATGATTGCAAGAAATTAAATATCTCCTCAACACCATGGAGACAAGAAGAAAAATGGTTGCACCTTTCTTCACTGACCCTTTGAACACTAAAGTAGGAGAGAAGCAAGGGCTGCTCACTTTGACTCGCTCAAATGCTCTGACGTCACTGGGCAGGTCTTTCTGACAGAAGCCATTAGCTATCCTTGGTTCTTTTTGTTTGAAATTTCATTTCGTTTCATTTTGCACAGCTTAAGTTCAAAATAAAATTTTTTTATATAGTTTATTTTATTTTAAATTAATTTTTTTTTTAATTTAAATTATAATAGGTGAAGTAAAAAGTTCTGAGATTTTTTCGTTAGATGGCTTTAATGAGCCATATCTCACGATGTAACGTCGTATCTGGTCATTCTTTTTTAAGCGATTTAAAGGTGACATAACGCTTTAAAAAAAGTGCTTTGACAGTTTTGTGTTTGGTGAAGCCAGATTTGTGTTAGAACCGTTCCAAAATGGAGGTAAAAAAAGTGAAAATTCGATACATTTTTCGCTACCACCATGACCAAGAGGAAAAAGCGGAGCAGGCGTCCAAAAAAATGTGTGCTGTTTATGGACCCAATACAGTATAGAATGCAACAGCAAAGCGGTGGTTCCAACAATTCCGTTCTGGTAATATGGACGTCGAAGATGAGACACACTCTGCCAATCGTAGAAAATGTCGATGAAATCATGGAAATTGTCGAGTCGGATCGGGATGCGAGCACTTATTCCATTGACGGTACAAAACTGGCCTCAAAAGAGGCTTGTGAAAATGAGCTGGTCAAGTTTTTCACCAATAAGGGACGAGGACTTCTTCAATCGCGGAATTATAAGATAGCCTTCAAAAAGGACAAAAGTTATTGAACAAAACGGCGCTTATTTGATCTAAATCGGAAAATTCTATCTTGGTTAATTTTATCGTCGAAATAAAGAGAAATACGGCTCAGAACTTTTTACTTCACCTATTATTAAATTATTTATTCTACCTTTCTATCATTTTTATTGACTATTTTGTTTTAAGTAGGTAAGTTATATCAATATTTTATTTAACCAATTGAATTCTTAATTTTTTACTTCACATATAATTTAATCAATTATTTTAGCCACTAATAATGCCAAAACAAAAACAAGAGAGACGATGTGCTATTGGAGTATGCACTAATTATATTAAGATGCCCGAAAGAAATGACCTGTCATATTTTAGGTTTCCTAAAGATAATAAAATAAGAAAAGAGTGGGTTATTAAATGTAAAAGAAATGATAAATTTAATTCAGATACATCTCGAATATGCTCTGATCATTTTGAAAAAAATAACTTTGTTCGGGATTTGAAAGGTGAACTGACAGGTTACTATACAAATAGACGGCTCCTCCGTCCTCATAGCATTCCAACTTTAAAACTTAATCCTCCTCCGACAATACTCTGCCCTGAAAATTCTAATGCAAGGGAGACAAGAATGTAAAAGAAAATTGATTGTGAAAATAGAAGAGAAATTTTAAATTTGTCTCTTGGCCCAACATATTTTGAAGAATGTGAAGAAATATCAGATGTAAGTAGTCTTCAAATTATAAACTTTTGTATTATAATTTTAATAATAATGATATTATACTATTTTAAGGGAATTAAAGATTACTGTTATATTAGGAAATATATTTTCATTTGTTTTTCACTTTACGGCCTTATATTAACTATAAGGAATTATATGAAAATTTATTAAATATTCATCGTCAGACTATTATTGAACTAGAAAAATATAAAAATGAAATCAAGCATGCTAAAAATGTGTTAAATTTATTTTAAAAATAACCATAAAATCAAAAGTTAATGAAGAAGTGCCAAAACATTAAGTCATTTTCTGACAAAAAACCAAATCAAAATGCTGACAGAAGAAAAAAAATATATTCACTGCACTGCTGAAGAAACTGCTATAGCATTTTGCCTAAGATATTTAAGCAGAAGGGTGTACATATACATCTTAGCAAGAAACTGAAAATATCCTCTATAAGGTATTTGAAAATAATATATATAAATTTATTTACTTTTTAAAATACTATATTTTTCCAATATTTTTTTTTAAACAATAATGTTAATATTCATTTTCTTTTTGTAATCTTTTTAGGATTATCTAGTTTAAGAAGGTGGACTTCCAATTTTCCTATGGATCAGGGAATTTTGACAGAGTGTTGTAAAACCTCATGTCAATTGCATCGAAACACAATGCTCTCCAGCATGAATTGTTGACTGTCATTCCTAATTTGATGAAATGGCAGGTAAAGTAAAATATTATCACAATCTAAAAATCACAATTCCATAAAAGATTATAAATTGAAAAAATCATTGTTTCAGGTATCCCAAACTATAGAATACGACAAAAAAAAGAGATATTCTGATTGGGGAACATTCCCATATGCAAGTGGTGATGGCAAAATGAATTATAGAAAATTGGAAACAATCCATTTTTGTTGGTTGTGATACAAAAATGACCAAGGCTATCTTGAGCGAAATAGCTTCTAAGTTGGAAGAGGCTAATTATACCTATAGTGGCCTGTATTTCTGATTGTGGAGGTGGAAATATTGGTCTTTGGATAGAATTGGATATTTCTCAAGAAAAACTATATTTTTCTTTAGTACAAATGTGTACCAAAAATTTTTTTATTTCCCTGACGCTCCTCATTTATTAAAATTGATAAGGAATTAAAAATTTTCTATAAGATGGAATTTTATAGGAAAAAGAACTATTATTAAAATCAATTCACTCCTCATAAAAAAATATAAGAAGCAAAATTAGGAATTAGACTCAAGTATTTTTGTACCTATTTTTTAACCGACTTCAAAAAAGGAGGAGGTTCTCAATTCGACTGAATTTTTTATTAAAACCATTATGTTTTGCTGATTTATATGTCTTTTTATATTTAAATCCCAAAATCCTAAGTATACAATCATGCTCTAATTTACAATCTACCCATATAAAAGAATTCTATTTTTTAAATTACTTTTTATAATATATAATAAAAAAATACCCTGTATTCTTGTCCCATATGTTAATGGTAACAGAGATTGAAAAGTTTTTTTTTCATTTGAGGGGATATTAACATACTCGTGTGGAAACGATGTGGCAATGACGGAGCGAAAGAAAAATTCGCGTTTCTTCGAATAGGTTAGGTTTTAAATAATTATTTTTTGTGAAATCATTTGGTTCTTTTTGTCACGAAGAGTTTTTGCAACTTTTAGCTTTTTATCAAACACTTTTTTATGATGGGTGTTTACATCGTCCAGAAACCATAAGCTAGCCATGACTGTCTAAGAGCAAGTATAAAAAAATATGTGACGTTGTCACATCTTCGCACAGAAGAATATTTCATAATATGTGTGTATCTATATAGTGCAGGAGTCTTCAAACTATGCACCGAGGTGAACTTTCAGGTGCATCGCGTAAAAAAATGTTACATCTTAAAAAATAATTTAATAAAAAAGCTATATAATAAAAAAAATAGAATCTAATCTAATGATTAGATAATTAAGCGGTATTACAGGTATTATGTAAATTGTAAATAACTAAAGTTGTTATTTTCTACTTTTTGAGAGATGTGCACAAGCGCACTGCGGAGCATTTACTGAAAATTTGGTTCACTGATCGTGATAAAGTTTGAAGACCCCTGATATAGTGTATGAGGTACAGTCAAGTCAAAAATATATAGCCTACAATCTTAGTCTACTGATATAAATTTGATGTGGGTTTTAAGCCAAAACGTTTTAACTCTTAAGGTAGTTCTTTCACAAATGCAAAAATTCAAGAAGTCTTCGAAACTTGGAATATAAGTCATTAAAAGCATTATAAACACACTGTTAAAATTTGAAGACAATTTACCACACCAAACATGAAATAATTGCAATTAAAAAAGAAATTTTTTACATATGATAGATTGGGAAAGGGTGGGAAAATGATCATTATTTTATTTTTATTTCATTGAAGGACTTTCATCATCTTGATGAAAAACTACTATTAGTTAGAATAATATATTCGGAGTAACTTAAAAAAAAAAATTGAAATTATTTACCTCGTAGTTTTGATAAAAAAATAAAAAAAAAACATATTTGGGCGATTATTTTTAGTGGAGGGGATATAAGAACAATCGCTTGGAAACGATCCATTCGTAAAGAGGATATAGTAGTCGTATAAGTACAGTCACGTTAAAAAAACATAACCTAAAATTTTAGCACCGGTCATATGTATAGAGTGGTTACAAGGCTAAAACTTTTTGTGGATTGTCGCAAAAGAATTATCTTAAAGCAACTATTTTTCCAAATTTCTATTGATAAAGGAACAATTTCTTCGAAACCTTTTGTTATTTTATAAACATTTTGATTTTTTTTTAATTTGATCGAACGCACTAAAGAGCGTACCAAGTAATATTTTTTTATAAATAAACTGTATTTAATTTTTAATACAATAAATCAATCAATAATTTATTTCAAAATTTTAAAATTAAGTGAATTTTCGTTGAATCATCTGCAGTCGTGATGTTTGGTCCAATGAAATAAAACGATTTTCTGGAAATGGAAAGCCAGCAACTGCAAAAGAAGAATCTGCTTACTAACCGGTTCAGGTAAACAAGATTTTTAATTTTGTATGATAATTGCAAAAACGTTGCCTATTTTCCTCATATCTAATTAAGCAAATTTGTTTTGAAATAAAAAACGGCAACTCTGTATCTGTTTTATTTCCAAATAT
The DNA here is from genome assembly GCA_024734495.1 of Forficula auricularia. Classification (NCBI taxonomy): domain Eukaryota; kingdom Metazoa; phylum Arthropoda; class Insecta; order Dermaptera; family Forficulidae; genus Forficula; species Forficula auricularia. Next base: position 7,448,037 of record JALMQS010000149.1, read on the forward strand.
TCACCGATGCAAACAGAACAGTAACCAATCATTAAATATGGATAATTCTTTCAATAAAATACTTGATTATTTGAAAGGTAGAAAAATTCCCTTAAATAAAATATGATTTATTTATTTATTTATTTCAACCGAGAATTTTGGTGGATTTCAGGCCCAGTGGCAGAGGGAGTGAATAATTGTTGGGGGGATCGACCACAAACGCACCTTGCATACAACATACAAGCCAATTCCATTAGCACTTTTGCAAATAATCTCCGTTCCATTTGTTCACCCGCAATAGAAAAATTTTTATTGATGACGCGTAATTTAAATTTAAAAGAATAATAAATTAACATTTGGATCAATCAATTAATTAAACAAGGTAAATTTTAAAAAATTAAAAATTTAATGCCATAAATGGAAATAACAATTCTGAATGTTTATTAGAAGTAATTTGAAATTTTATTTTTTGAGCCTAGTACCTATAGAATCCACTCATAAATTTTCTATTTTTTTTTGCTCATTGTGTTGAAAAATGTCTTTCAAATCATTTGCAACAATGATTTCTTTTTTCTGGTCAGACACCCGCGATAACTTAAGAATAGTAAGTCGTAGAAAGTTGGTTCTTGTGCTAAAATGTTTGCGTTTCTAATGCAGAGAACTGATTAGGAAAGTTCTCTATATCTTCTGCCATGGCTAAAAATGAAGATTTGTCTACTTTTTTCATATTTTCTGGGTGGAGTTGAATAAGCAAAAATGCTTTTTTGTCTGTTGAATAAAATCGAATTCTCAGAGAAGAAATGACATACCTACTATATGACTACCTGTAATTATAAGGATGCACTATTATAAATTATATTTTATTAGTTAATAGTATAGTGTGTAGATGCAGATGCACTCCCCTGAAAATAATCCTGACGGCGCCCTGTTCCTTTTCTAAGAGGGGTGAACCGCGATTGGAATTAGGTGTACACGTCTTTGTATAATTTTTAGATTTCATGATATGAATAAAAATAAAGTTAAAAATATATTAAATTCCTTTAGTTAAGTTTAATTTATGAAAAAAAATTCTACAATTATTAAATTATAGGGTATACAAGTGATAGTGTGACGTCACAATACAGGGGTGAGCTCAATGAAAATGTGACAGAATGTGACACAGGAGGCAGGGGGGGGGGGTGCTAACTATCTTGAAATTCGTGTGACGTAATTTCAGGTCGGCCCCCAAGGTGCGTCCCTGCCTTTGTTATAAAAACTTTATATAAGATTTAAATTTGCATTTATTCAAACAAAAAGATAAATATTCCTAAAGTATTTGTATTATAGTATTATACATCAAATTTTAGCATTGACTCGCGGAACCCCTAAAGCGTTTGAGTGGAACCCTAGGGTTCCAAGGAACACTGCTCTAGGCTTCCACAGATTAAGTGTAGAAAATTTGGTTCAGGCAAGTTCAAAAGCTTATAATTTTCATTTTTAACCCCCAACGCCCTTCATTTTTGATGGTTGGTTTTTGAATTCCTAGTTTTCTAAAAGCCCACATAGTAAGTCTACAAAATTTTATTCATGTAGGCATAAAGGCTTAGAATTTTTATTTTTGACCCTTTTCCCCAATTTCGGGTGGTTGGTTTTTACATTTCTACTCTTCTAGGCGTTCACAGATTAAGAGTACAAAATTTGGTTCAGGTAGGTTCAGAGGCTTAAAATTTGCATTTCTGCCTTCCTCTCCATTTTGGGTTGTTGGTTTTTGTATCACAATGTATGTATGGAAATTTCAGCTCGATCGGACAATAAAAAGTGAGTTGAAATTCGGAAATCAATTTGGAACCAGAAAAACATCATACGAACTTTGCGAGTTAAATAAAAGCTTGTAATTACAAAAGTATTAATAAATAATAACTAATTAACCAGAGATAAATTGTCGAAAATAGGGATATAAACATAAAAAACTGATTCCCATTAAATTTTTAAAAATAAAAAAATATATTACTTTTATGCTGACTTTCATCTCTGTAAAAAAAAATAAAAAAAAAACAAGTCTGAAATAGGGGGTGTTTGGAAGTATGCTTCTAATATCTTGCGCTTGGGCCGATAGATGTTTTAACAGGAATGAGAAAAGGACTTTGGCTGATAAAGCTAAAGAAATTTTTAGAATATTTGCAGTTAAAAGATCAGGTGCAAGAACAATATTTCCTAAGAGGGCCGAGAATTTTTTTAGCCTCGCTAGATGTAGGTTGATAAATTCATTTATTAGGTAGGTACTGTTATCTTATCAGACCAGATGGTCATCATTATTTTCCAATAATTCTAATTTTATAAATAATTTATTTCCCATTAAAATATTTTCTTATCAATTATATATACTCAGTGGCATTTTTCAAATTATTATCCGTTATTTAAAAGTTATCGAAATGAAATAAAATTGTTGCATAGTTTCAAGGGGCAATGAAATGAATGATTTTTCCGAAAAGAGCGCGGATAGAAGGTTTGAATTCCCTGCCTGGTATATCTTTCCCAGCTTCAAGCATGTCAAAGACAAGTCCTGACGAGTTTTAGTCGAATAAAAATTGTTCTCGCTGAGAAACTATTAAAATAGGAATAATAGAAACAGGGAATAAATAAAGATTATTCGAGAATCCCTGGACTAATCCATTTCTAAGAACTCTGAATGTATAAGATTGGAAATAAGTAAGAGTGCTATAGACAAGTCATTGCTTGCTTATAGCAATAGAATTAGGAAAAATTTAAGATTTTCTTATAGGAAAAAAGAGAAGATTAAAATAAAATTTCAAAAAAGGAAGGTTACTTTTTTTGTACAGCATCCTGCTGAAAAGTCACCAACCGCCACTGATATATATATTTATATAAATTTACTACAATTCTCATCTGTCTGATTCTTTGGGGAATAGAAACAGATGTATTTTGTTCAGATATTCAATAATAAATTTTATTTAGAATGTTTATATGTTAACATTAGATGAAAGCGAAAGTTAAAACTTTTATCCGGTCACTGCCCTATTTTGGCATTTGGGACCAGACTCGTTTTGATAGTGAACCAAGAGTTGAAAAAAGAAAGATTCAGGACCCAGTTGCATAATCCGGACATCTTCCGCGTTAAGCCCTCAGATGCCTTCTCCATTTAGGCAATGGATCCTGACTAGATCCTATAATCAAATCTTATATATATATATATATATATTCAACTCTTTAGCTCAGCCACGCATTCTCCTATTTTCCTAATAGTATGGTTGTTATAAATTTACTACAATTCTCATCTGTCTGATTCTTTTGGGGAATAGAAACAGATGTATTTTGTTCAGATATTCAATAATAAATTTTATTTAGAATGTTTATATGTTAACATTAGATGAAAGCGAAAGTTAAAACTTTTATCCGGTCACTGCCCTATTTTGGTGCATTTGGGACCAGACTCGTTTTGATAGTGAACCAAGAGTTGAAAAAAAAGAAAGATTCAGGACCCAGCCGGGTATAATCCGACATCTTCCGCGTTAAGCCCGCAGATGCCTTCTCCATTTAGGGATGGATCCCCTGACTAGATCCTATAATCAAATCTTATATATATATATATATTATTTAATTCATTAAATATAATTTTTTTTTCTTTTTTTTACTTTTTACATTTTTCTTAAAAAAAAATTAAATAAAAAATAATTAATATTCTTTTTTTATCAATTATAATTTTAATAATTTTTTTAGAATCTTCAATTTTATTAAAATTTGTATTTAAAAATTTATTTTCTATTTTCAACATTCACTGAGTTATAAATAAATGTACGTTCAAATGCTACAAGTTGTCGATGAAATAGTTAGCCCAATTCTTGATTGCCTCGCATACCGGCGTGGTTTGAGCAATCAAATTTGCGTATTCAACATGGGATTCATTTAAGGCCACATCACTCGTTTCATCTGTCTTAAACATCTCGTACCACGTGGTAGCCTCGGAAATAAAATTGTCTAATATAAGAAAATAGCATTATGATTAAGAATTTCACAGTTTAAAAGAAATTTTATTAATTCTTCTCTCAGGGACAGAATCAACTAGAAATGCCTAAAAGTTTTATTTTTTCCTCATCACATATGCAATTAAATGTATGGAAATTTCATATCTATGGAATATTTTCTTTTATCTTTTTATACAAAATAATTATTATTTGGAAATTTTCATTTTGAAGTCTAATTTGAAAAAACGCTCATTACTCCTTTGAAAATTTTTTAAAAATTTGAAATTAATAAATATTATAAAACAATCAATTATTAATAATTAGATTCAATTTTGAACGCAATCGATTAATGCTTTTAAATCCATTTTAGATAAACTTGTCTTAACGATTTTAATTATTTAATAAGTAAATTATTTAACTTCTTTTGCACCCGATGATCTGATGTTTCTCGTGGACGTGTTATTGTATAATGATATTTATTTATTTATTTTTATTTATATTATATAATCGTACCTACATTTAAATGTATTAAATTTTAATATGTTAAAAGATATTTCAATAGTGTCAAGTGAATGGATTTGATGAAATCCAAAATAAATAGTGTGTCCCTAATGTCAAGAGACGTCCCAACCAACGTCTCGATAAAACAAACTAAAATAATTATAAAACAGAAAGAAAGTAATATTATTTTATCAATTTCATCTATCTGAAGGTTCATAGTACTATAATAATATAAGAAAATAACATTTTGATTAAGAATTTTGTAGTTTAAAAGAAATTTTATGAAAAGATCCTATTTCTTTTCTCCGCGAGCGAATCAACTAGAAATGCCAAAAAGTTTTATTTTTTTCCTCATAACATATGGAATTAAATATATTGAAATTTCATATCTATAGAATATTTTCTTTCATCTTTTATATTAAATCATTATTATTTGGAAATTTTAATTTTTAAGGGTAGTTTATTTGAAGTCTAATTTGAAAAAACGCTCTATTACTCGTGGGCTTGCTAGCTCCATTTCCTTCAGTTTTTTTTTTTTAATTATTTATTTAATGTCACCGGGAACAAAGCCCATTTAGACAGCACATAAGTAGAGTGATAGTAGGGTTAGTGAGGGAGCCGAGTTTTCAGCCGGTAGAAATTTTTATTTGCCAGCTAGGATCGAACCCTGGACCTCCACTCCAACATCGTCATAATCGATCGGTGCCGAAGCGAGGCCAGCGCGTTAGCTGACTGAGCTACCCGACCCCCCATTTCCTTCAGTTAAAAATATGACAAAATGGGAAGAGAGCTCAATTATTGTCATTTCTCATTTTTTCGATAAAAAATAATGAAAATAATAATATAATAAATCCATTACCTTCAATTATAATAAAATAATTTCTAAGATATGTAAAATTAAATATCTGAATCATTTAATAAATTATTTGACTTAGATATGAGAAGTACACTTAACTTACTTAAGACAGGGGTGTCCAACCTTTTGGCTTACACGGGCCACATTTGAAGAAAAAACAAATGTTTCGGGCCTCGGATACAATATTATAATTCTATTGATATTTGTTATTCAAAAAAGATAGTTAATAATGTATAGAAATAAGAACTTTATTATTTTTTTTAGCTCATAGTTTGCTTCTAATTTTACTTTTCGTAAATTTTATACTTGACAATAGCTTCTCGTATGTGTAAATACATACCTAACATACTTACAAAAAGTGATATTATGTATTAGTATTTCTTTATATTTTTTCCTGACTAGATAATTAATATAAAATTCTAATAAAGAGACAATATTCAATTTTTCTTTCAGATCGGTATCTAATTGTTGTTCTAGAACATTCAATCAGAAAGTTTCCAAGTAGAAAATTTATTTCTAATAAAAATGGAGTCGAAAATATGCCAAAATGATGATTATTTTTTCGAAAAGCTTGAAATCTAGTTCCAGATTCAAAATTTGATTTTAGCACTTTTATTTTCGAAAACTTCACAGTAGATTTTAAGATTTCCTATTTTAGAGAAAAAAATATCAGGCCAAATTGTTGTGTGTTTTCCAGTATCTACATATGAACCTCATTGTTTTAAGGAATTTTATGACTTTATATTGGGCCACGGGTTGGACAGTCCTGGTTTAAATCGAATGTGATTAAAGAAGGATATGAGGAATGATAATTTGTTTTTAAAAAAGGTCACTGAATATAATTAATCCCTGACTATCCATTATCTATTGACATGTAACAACCTGAAAAGATCTAAAAGATAAGTCCTGACAAGTTTTATCCCAAGAGAGAAATTATCAATTAATTGTGATTGTTCTAGAAACCCCCAATTCCTTGTCTCCTTGCTACTAGAATGATAATTTTACGTAGACTTGGTTAGTGTCGTAGCATATAAATTACTGAAATAATAAATATCTTAGAAAATGAAAACATGAGAAGAAGAAGAATTTTTAATTATTCGAAACTTCATTATTTTTTTAATCTTATATAGTTGAGCTTATAAATTTGATTTTTGGTGAATTTTATTCTTGAAAAAGCTTCACGTATTGTACAAAATGTACATTCATATTTCGAAAAAGGGAATAAACATATCTCTACATATAAATCTCAATGTTTTAAGAAAGTTTATGATTTTATGTTGGGCCACACTTATTACAGTGCTGGGCCCTATACGGCCCGCGGGCCACGGGTTGGACAGCCCTGACTTAAAAATTCAAATTAAAACTAAAGTTTAAAACGAACATTGTAAAATATTTATAAATTCTGTTAACCAAAATAACATCCTTGGTATGTTGAAAGCAGTACTGATTCTCTTAAGGCAGAGGTCGGGGAACTTTTTTAGCTATTACCCCAAAATATTTTTTCATAGGTCGCTATTACCCCTACATGAAAAGCAAAAAAAAAGCAAGGTAAATGTATCTTATCTTATTATATTAAACGAGCAATTCTTGTATATATATTTAGAATCGGTTTGTCGAAAAAGGGCTCTAACGATTTGGATGAAATTCACGGGTTAGGGGGGGTTTTTGTGTTGACAATTCGATCTATCACGGTCACATCTTCGGCTAAGTTGTTTTTGATGGGTTTTTTGTTAATTGAAATAATTATTCACAGGTGGTTGTTGGAATAAAAATTTATAATTACATTTCTTTCAATTTATTTTTAATAAAATTAATTGGCTTTTTTATTTTAAATTGCACTAATAGATCATTACAAATGTTATTATATATTAGAATTTGCCAATTTAATTAAATAAAGGTATCGTACCTCCCTCTTCAGGATTTAAAAGGGTCAGAATAAAGGAAGGGGTGTAAATTAGTCATGTCGGAAAATAAATATTTTAATCGTTCATATCTCGTCTTCGGAAAGTCGCAGAGCCTTGAAATTTGAAACTTAAGCTATTTAGAAGCAAAAAGTTACACGAGCATCGCTCCGTGCTCCAGGCACTTATGTTATTATTTATTGAATTAATTGAAATTTACATGAAAAACTCTCTGTAAGTAAATAAAATTGTAAACATTGACATAATTCAAACGCTTTTACGTTTTAGAAAAATGATGTTTCATTTTCGCTAAAATAACTTCAAAATTAGGACTTTTTGACATGAGCGCAATTTGAATACAATCCTCGGATTTCAGCCGATTTCTTGTCGGATTTAACTGACTTCTTTTAAAAAGAAAAAAATACATCCAAACACTCATCATGACAAAAAATGCATAACTTTTATTAATATTTTTTATATTTTTTTTAACTTTGATTAATTTTAAGATTTTGAATTCCTGGAAAAGCTATCAAACTAATAATAATACTAGTAATAATCATCATCATCATCAGCCTGTCGATAACGACAATCCACTGCTGAATATAGGCCTCTTCCATCAAATGGAAGGGGGTTGGCATTAAGTCACCACGCTTGCCAGACGGATTGGTGACTAGGAATCAGATTATAGCCGATCAAATATCAATGCAGGGACTCGGACTTGAACCCGGGACTCCTGCTTAGAAGGCTAGTGTCTTTAAGCTCTCGGCTAATCCGATTCCTAATAGTAGAATAATAATAGTTTATAAAATAAAAAAATTTAAAAAAATGTCATTTTTACCCCATTTGGGGTAATTTACCCCGGTTCTCCGACCGCTGTCTTAATGCAACCAAGATTTGCACTCTACAAAGTCTCCAAAAAAGATATAATAAGATATTGCCAATATAAAAATACATCTTATATTAGTTGAATAAAGATTTCACTGTCGATGGTAACAGAATTGTTTTTATTTTAGGTTAAAAATAAAATGAGAGAGTCTTCTGTTTTTTAAATAAAATAATTTTTTAATTATTTCTAGAGACTATAGTTTCGAAGGCATTGCCTTCATCATCAGTCTATCACAAATATTTCAAATTAGTTACAAATTAAGATTTATACATTGAAAATTTTTGAAAAATATATAATGTCTTTTTCTTCATGTTTCCTCTTGGGACATTAGAATATAACTAAGTTATATTCTAATGTCCCAAGAGGAAACATGAAGAAAAAGACATTATATATTTTTCAAAAATTTTCAATGTATAAATCTTAATTTGTAACTAATTTGAAATATTTGCGATAGACTGATGATGAAGGCAATGCCTTCGAAACTATAGTCTCTAGAAATAATTAAAAATTATTTTATTTAAAAAACAGAAGACTCTCTCATTTTATTTTTTAACCTAAAATACATCTTATATAATCATGAATCTCGATTTATTGCATGACTCTCGTTCTGCTACATATTTTGAAGACTGGTTAAAATATATTTATAGTAGATATTAAATATTTATTATAATAGATTATTACAACTGCTGTTAAGCAATATATTAGGTAAATTACGCGACGGATCTTTAGTAATTGAGCAAAGAGAAAAATTTAATAAATTTTTTTCTTTCATTTTAACTAATAAATGAAGGAAAAGGTGAAACTTTTTCAAGCATTGGTAAGCTGTTTGTGGTTTCAGTGGATTAAAAAAATAATTTATTTATTAAATGGTAATTCAAAACACACCTGTTCAATTGATTATTGTTATTTACTATAGAAACGGATTAATATTTCAAAGAAATTATTCAAAAAATGATATTTTTTGAATAATTACAAACATTTTAGCACAAAAACGAACATTGTATGACTTACCGTCCTTAAATTATCTTGATATCTGAATCCAAACAAACAGACAGAATAAAATAGTGGTTGAAAATGTTTAATTTGAAAATTTTTGAGTGGATTCAATACTAGGCTTAGCCTGCCTGCCGGGCATACCAAATAAAGTATTTCATACAAGTTTAATTGTGTTTAAGGGGTCGAAAAATTTGGAGCAATGTACAGACAAAACCTTAGATTAGATTCAATCGCATCCATATTATTTATAATAAATTAAGTATATTAGCAGGTATTTGGACAAGAAAGTAGAAAATCAAATAATTTTCACTCGATTTACGTAACGTTTCGCAAATTCTTTATTTCGGCTTCATCAGGGGTCTAAACAAAAGAAATTTCATAATATATAAGTTACATAATTTTTTCCATCTCTTTCACACTCAATTAACAAAGGATATTACATACAACATACCTCAATGATTATAATTTAATAATAACATAATAAACAGATATGCAAATATTTCACAATTAAATTAATTGTCACTGATTTTCTTCAAAGTAATATACATTAAACTAATAATTTTTTCTTTTGTTTACTGTGAGGCTTGAATAATTATTTAATTTTTTAAAGAATAGCTTCTCTTCTTTAGGCGCCTGGTGAAGCCGGAATAAAAATTGGCGGAACGTTGCGTAAATCGATGAAAATTATTTGATATCGTAGTTTTTGACGTCTCTAATAAATAATTCTATTTATTATGGTACTATTTAACAATAACACTTCTGCCTACTTACTAAAAGTCCAAACCCCCAAAAAATTTGGGTATTAGAATAACTGAATGGATTGACATAAACAAATTCTTTGTCATTTACGAGTATATATTTTCATCGAAAGTGAAGTTTCGTCAGAAACCACGAGGCTCTCTGACAATCCTAGCTGTTGCTCTTCTGCAATGGGCAGAGCAAAATTTAGCCACCCTTTCTCATTCTAATTCTAGCCTTGTAATTACAAGTTTGGACTTGTTTCGTTTCCAAAGTCCCCCTTCATTGCCGTTCAACCTATCCAAGTTATAATGAAATTTTACCAAATTGTAATTAGTGACTCTCGATGATCGGGTAAAATGGAAAAAAAAAACTAAGACCTGTTGCCTTCGTAATGGGCACAACATAATTTTAGGGCAAAGTCAAACTCTGGAGTAATCGAAGTCCAAATTTGAACCAATCCCCAGGGAATGACGACAGCAAATGTTGACAGACGTCGAAACCAATAGAGAACCCCCATTTTCACTTTCATTTATATAGAATTTAAACGAAGTAATAGAATAGCCCTCAATAAACTATTTAAAGTTAATCGTCTCATTTCAATATTATAAATTAACCTTTCACTTTTTATTTTATCATACAGGACATGGTCTCAAGTATTGTAATCTTGAATGAAAAAGTGTTTTTTCGAAATATTTCGAAAACGGCTCAAAATAATTTTTGATTAAAAAATAATGAAGCCAAACCATGGAATTTTAGTCTAGAAGAAAGCCAGCCTTTAGAGTGAACATTGAGAAATTTATATTTTATGAGATATTAATTATTTTGTCAAAATGTCTGTTAGTGAGTGAGTGCTTGTGTTACCAAATGTTTATACACTCTAGCTCAAAAACCAATTTAAGTATCAAAACGAAATTTTATATTGAGATTAACATCTGATTACATTTTGATTGAATTGGACCAAAAATTAAGGGAGGTTACAAATTTGAAAACTTTTCCCGATTTGAACCAAATGTTGCATAGTTAGCCTAGATCTTAGAGAACAATCAATGGATAAAACAAATCCCTAAAATAGTCAGGAGGCAGCAGGTGTATGGTAAAGTCATAGAGATGGCCACATACCATATTACTTTACCATACAAGGTATGGCCAAGTATTGTAATCGTGCATGAAAAGTGTTTTTTTTCATTCTTTTTTCGAAATATTTCACAAACGATAGGAAGTATTTTGATTAAAAAAATTGAGCGAAACCATGGCATTTCGGTCTACAAAAAAGCTCTAAAAAGTGAACACCGAAAAAATTATATTTTTCGAGATAATAATTGTTTTGTCAAAATGTCTGTTAGTTAGTTAGTTCGTCTGGTTGTCTGTTAGTCTGTGCGTTACCAAATTTTTGTGGGCGAGTTAGCTCAAAAACTAGTGGGAATAGCGAAACCAAACTTCACACGTAGTTTTTTTTGGTACATTGAGATTAAGAGCTGATTAGATTTTGGTGCATATCGACCCAAAATTAAGGGGGGTGGAGGACGGGGTTAAAAATTAAAAATCCAGGCCATTTGAGCAAACTCAACCAAATTTTGGATACATAATCAGTGGACCCCCAGAAGTCTAAAAATGCAAAAACTAACCGCCTAAAATGGGGGAGGGGGAGGGTCAAAAATGAAAATCTAGGCTCTTGTACCAAACTCAACCAAATTTTTTTATACATAATCAGTGGGCCCACAGTAATCTAAAAATGCATGATTATAAATAATTTTATTAAATATTAAATATAAGTGAGGGACCAGGTTGTATGGTAAAGTCAAGTGGATGGCAACATCAGAACACGTCAGCTTATTTTTTAATAGGTACTAATTAAGGGGTAACCTTTATAGTTTATAGTTATAGTGAATTTTTCACAAAAATACACCATTTTGGGGTCCCCGAAGTCTGAAAAGAGACAAACAATTTATTAATCTGTCTGACTGTAAATGTAAACATGATAAGTCAAAAGCAGTAAATCTCAGGGAAATGAACTTTTAAAATTAAGTAAATTATCGGCTCAACATATCACACCAAAGTTTAGGATAAAATCGAAGATCGAGAAGTAGGGGAGACCGCGGCACATTTTCCATAAGGGCACGTTTTCTAACTCGCTTTAGTTTTCAAATAAGCTGCTAAATGACGCAGGTGGGCCAACTGGCTGAAGTAGCAACTCAGCACCCATCATCTATGAAAGTTTAGTTTAGTAGTTGCTGTCACATCGTTGCCAGAGCTGTTTTTTTAATTTTTTCAACGATGAGTAAATTTTCAGTTCTTTATTATAAATTAAAATAAACGTACTGGCATTAAACTTATTATTTTGAATTTACATGTACTATGTACTAAATAAGCTGACGTGTTCTGATGTGGCCATCCACTTGACTTTACCATACAACCTGGGCTCTCACTTATATTTAATAAAATTATTTATAATCATGTAGGGGTGGGGGGTTAGTTTTTGCATTTTTAGATTCCGGGGGCCCGCTGATTATGTATATAAAATTTGGTTGAGTTTGGTACAAGAGCCTATATTTTCATTTTTTGACCCTACACCCCTCCCTCCATTTTAGGCGGTTAGTTTTTGCATTTTTAGACTTCGGGGTCCCACTGATTATGTATACAAAATTTGATTGAGTTTGGTAAATTGCCAAGATTTTCATTTTTTGACCCCCCCCCCCTCATATGGGCGGTTAGTTTTCCCATTTTTAGACTTCTGGGGTCACACTGATGATGTATACAACATTTGGTTGAGTTTGCTCAAATGGCCTAGATTTTTAATTTTTAACCCCCCTCCACACCCCTTAATTTTGAGGTCGATTTGCACCAAAATCTAATCAGCTCTTAATCTCAATGAACCAAAACTACGTGTGCAATTTGGTTTCGATATTCACACTAGTTTTTGAGCTAGGTCGTCCACAAAATTTGGTAACGCACAGACTAACAGACAGACTAACACACATTTTGACAAAACAATTATTATATCAAAAAATATAATTTTTTCGATGTTCACTTATTAGAGCTTTTTTGTAGAGCGAAATGCCATGGTTTCGCTCAATTTTTTTAATCAAAATAATTTAAGCTGTTTTTAAGATATTTCGAAAAAAAGAAGGGAATAAACCACTTTTTCATGCACGATTACAATACTTGATCATACCCTGTATGGTAAAGTAAAAAGAGTTTCTTTCTTCCCATAGATATGCGTTTTTTTTGCAAATAACTCCTCGTGTGGGTAGTGTCAAAGTTTCAAAAAGGCGACGAGGCAAGTTTTTCAAAAGCATACGGGGGATGTTCTATTAGTATGCCTTTTTAATTTACAATAAAAAGTACATATTAAGTAACAAACAAGATTTAATACCTGTGTTTTACCATTCAATAGTTGGAAAATTTGCCCACGTATATTTTTAATAGGCTGGAAAACTTGCCCCGGTGCACATTTTCCAACTTCACATGATCAGACTTAACCATTTGCTGTCAAAAACTATATTTACTTTTTTAAAAAATAATTGTGGTAGTTTGAAGATAAAGGTATTGGGAATGCAATGATATCCTGTTTACTTCAAAAAAGCTAAAAATGAAAAATACAAAAATAAAAATTATAAAAAGATGGAAAACTTGCCCCGGTCTCCCCTACGCTTTTATTTCTGTTTTTTTTTAGGTTTTTCAACTTTTTCTAAAAAACAGTTTCATAGTATTTTTTCAAATTTTTAGTATTTATCAAGAGTCATATCTTCTTTATTCTCGATTTGTCTTTATAGTCACGATTTCTCTGGTGGGTAATAACTTGGAATTTATTATGAAGGAGCTTTTAATTTTATTTTATTTGTTAAGAATGGTTTAAAAAAAATCAAATTATAAAGGAAAGATCGCGTTTTCGTCCGGTTTTGTAATGATTTCTTCGAAATAGCTGGAGCTAATTGCTTGAGAGAGTCTCCTGCCAATAAACAGGTCTGCTAAAGACGGGCTTCGCTATTAGTATTAAAAGCTGCTGGTAACTGAACTGCAGTCTCAAGTCAAGGTATCTTAAAGTAAACATTTGTTGTGGTCACCACACGACTTTCACATTTTCACTTATTTGAAATCATCGTGACACTCCTAATCTACACCCTCTTTCTTTATTTCAATCGGATTAAAATTTACACACGACTAATAACGTAATAACTCATGACACTTGATAAGTACACCAATTTTAAACAAAATCGTTAGTGCCGTTTTTGAGAAGTCAAAAAAAAAATCTTTCTTCTAAATGTCCACTTCTATAGAATATAAATGTGAAAGTAAAAAGTATTGAGCCCAGCCCATGGTGTCACTCTAAATAAAAAATTATAGTATTCGTATAAGTCTAATTCTAAGAACTGACAATTTTCCCAAAAATTTCACAGGCTCTCGTAAAGAGATGAAAAATAGCGATTTTTTCATTTAGTTGGTGGATTCTGTTTTTAGTAGATGATTTTTTCACACTATTCAACCTTTCAACGCTAAGGGCCAGTTGTATGTCGGCTGGTAAACTCTTTTTAAACAGTTTTTAAGGAATTTGGTGTTGGTACTTGGTGAAATATTTTTTAAAATTATTGGATAAAAAATACTTGGTAGGTTTCACATTAAGATATAAAAAATAAAACGAATTTATTTTTGGAGAATCTTTAATCTCGATATATATATTTCGGGTGACTAACCCATCTTCAGGAGAAACAGAAAGTAAGTGACCTGGATAAGACGAAATTGAATACAAGTCAATGGTAAAATTTATTTTTAAGATAACAAAAGGGTAAATATTTAAAATTAGTGGAGGGAAAAAGGTAGGAAGTCTATTTTGTTTAATTTTGAATGGCCTTCTGAGAAATGAGGATTTACACACAAAACAAATTTGCAAATATTTAAAGAATGTAATCAATGATTGTACTTTTCTTAACTTCTAATTGATTATTTAGTATATTCGTTTTATTTGAGAGAGCTAATTTTATTTCCGTTAACTCTAAAAAATCTAAACGTAAGCCCTTTCTTTCGAAATGTAACGGAACTAGGTGGCTAATAGAAGAGGTGTGTTTATTCAAATGTAGATGATTGGCGAAGGTAGAAGTAGATTCCATATTAATATCATCTGATCTGCTAAGACTCTTAAAGGCTCTTTCATGTTCCGAGTAGCAAGTTCTAAAAGAGGGTCCAGTTTGTCCTATGTAGAGTGCGTCGCAATTATCACAAGTCAATTTATATACACCTGATTTATCTAATTTGTCAATTTTGTCTAATTTATTATTAATTAGCTGTGAACCTAAAGTGTTTTTATTATATAAAGCAGGAGTTATACCAGATGTCCTAAGAGCTGAAGCTATAGGGATTGTATCGTTTTTTAGAGTCAACGGAAATAAAATTAGCTCTCTCAAATAAAACGAATATACTAAATAATCAATTAGAAGTTAAGAAAAGTACAATCATTGATTACATTCTTTAAATATTTGCAAATTTGTTTTGTGTGTAAATCCTCATTTCTCAGAAGGCCATTCAAAATTAAACAAAATAGACTTCCTACCTTTCTCCCTCCACTAATTTTAAATATTTACCCTTTTGTTATCTTAAAAATAAATTTTACCATTGACTTGTATTCAAATTCTAAATCCTCATTTCTCAGAAGGCCATTCAAAATTAAACAAAATAGACTTCCTACCGTTCTCCCTCCACTAATTTTAAATATTTACCCTTTTGTTATCTTAAAAATAAATTTTACCATTGACTTGTATTCAATTTCGTCTTATCCAGGTCAGTTACTTTCTGTTTCTCCTGAAGATGGGTTAGTCACCCGAAATATATATATCAAGATTAAAGATTCTCCAAAAATAAATTCGTTTTATTTTTTATATCTTAATGTGAAACCTACCAAGTATTTTTTATCCAATCTTTTTAAACGTTGGCAAAGTGTAAAGCCTTAGAATTCACATAGTACCCGATTGGATGGCCAATCAGATGAAAGTGCCTGTCCCTTACCCTTTGCCAACGTTTAAAAATAGTTTATCAACCGACATACAACTGGCGATCCAATGACAAGTTTTCTATTCTCACAATGGCAACGAGGTTAACCTGTCGAACCAAATTTCGTTTTGCTACAGTCTTTGGCCTAAGATAACCCAACGTTTTTATGAAAGGAGAGAAATTAAATTTGAAGACTTTGGGTGGACTTTGGCCTAGTCTAAATCTAGACATATCTTGCCCATGCGTTTTATGGACAAGTCCAATGCAATTCAGAAACGAGCCGTCAGGCTAATTAACGATTCTACCCTCACCGACTCCCTCGACTCGCTGGCTCATCGAAGAAATGTCTCTGCCCTTTCCCTTTTCTATAGATGCTCTGATGAGATAAAATCAATAATTCCCCCCAAAGCATGCTTTGCACGTAGCACGCGTTTTGCCGACTCCCAACACTCTTTCGCGGTCAAACTGGAAAAGTGCCGGACCACTTCATTCGCCAATACATATATCCCCATGACTTCAAGAAACTGGAACTCTCTCCCAGCCTCCATCTTTCCCAGCACCTATAATCTTCAAACCTTCAAAACCGGCGTGCATAGACACCTACGTCTACACCCTCTCACTTAATCAACTTTCCCTTCTCTTCGGTAATGCAAGGGTCTTTTGAGATCCATAGGAGCTGCATCTTTACTGGCGCACCCCTTCTTGCATTCAATTGCATTAAAAAAAAAGTCCGGACATATGATAATAATAGTTAAAATTTGAAAGTAAAATTAAATTCGAATTAAATATAACTTTTAAATCTAATTGATAATTAATGTAATATATCCATACTAATATTTAAATTTCGATTAAATTTATCGGTAAACTTCAAATCTGGCGAAATTTAAAAATTAATAATTTCATAAATGTCGCAGCAATTTGTGAAACGTAATAGTAAAATATTTATCATAAAAATATTATTTTAATGTTTGAAACTTTTTTATTAATATTAAAAGAGCGAGTATGACAACTTTGCTCTTGCCATCTATCTACATTATTCAAATCTTTGTGTGAAAGAAGCCTTACTTTAGCTAAAAATACCATATAGGAGTGCCCAATCTTGGAAATTTAATAGGCAGGCTAAGATATTTTAAGAGCCTCCCTTTGCCGTTTGAATTTTGAAGAATCTTTTATATTGCATTCGGTTGCATACATACAATAAAATAATAATATAAAGTAAAATTTTATTCAATAAGAAAATAAATTTTATAATTTTTTCTCATTAATATATCAAAGAATAATTGACATATTAATGAGAATTGTTTTGACTTGCTTATTTGAAAAAGACAATTATTTCAAACTAGCTTCAAGGCCCACCTTCGGCGGGCCTTTTGCTAGCCAGAGGGACCCCACGTGGCTGCTTTATTGATGTTTTATTAGTAACAGAGAATAAATATAATTGTTTTATTATAAAGTCTTAAATAGATATAATTTGAGATTCTATTTAACTGTAATATACACTCATAACAAATAAGATGAAACAAATATTTAAAATGTATTAAAAAATCTCTATTTATAAAAAATGCTCTTATTCTCAAGCTTGAGTTGTTTATCATAAAAGAATTTAGTCTTATTGATTTTAAGTCAATTCTTCCACGTTTTCAGTAGAGCTTGCCATTAATAGTCAAAAATGGAATGCAATAAGGTTATTCCTCAAGTATTAGATAAGAATCGATTGCTATTTTTGATTTTAAGTCGATTCCTCCATATCTTCACCAATGGCTACCAATAAAAACCGAAACGTCAAAAATCGAATGTAGAATGGTTATTCCTCGACTGTTAAATGAGAATCGATCATTATTTTTGAAATAAAGTCAACTCAACATGAACTGCAAATTTCAAGTGATATCTGATTAATAATAAAGGAATAAACATATTAATTTTTAAAATGAATTTGGATAAAGTTTAGCAACGATCCGTTGCAGTTTATTTAATTAAATAACAATTTTTGAGTTCATCAATTAAATTGTCAAATTAATATTTGTGGGATTTAAAATTCATTGTAATTAAGTACCTCGAGGACCATAAAAAAGGTCATATATAGTTTTTTGTAAAATTATATAGAATAAGATAGTACATTGGATAAAGTTTAGCAACGATCCGTTGCAGTTTATTTTTTTAATTTTTGTTTTTAAATGTACTTTAAAAAAAATAGATAGTTTTTTAAATCTTTGTTGCTTTATTAAATTCTTCTTCAACGATAATGTGGTTAGAACTCTATTATCTATGCTATTAATAATCTGACAAAATGTTTAGTTTGCTAGTTTAGTTCTTTTATTGTTTGGCAAGCTATGTTGGCTATACAGATTTTGTTTTAGTTTTTCGTGAATTTTCCAATTTTCCGGGCAACTTTTCCGATTTTTTTTACGTATTAACCTGAAATGGACTATTACGAACATTTAAAAACAAATTAGCCAAATCGGTCCAGGCATTTGAGAGATCTGCGCTTACAAAGAAAAAGAAATTTATTTTTATTATATAGACAAATAAGCGCGGTCAAAACAATTCTCTATGATATATCAATTATTCTTTGATATATTAATGAGAAAAAATTATAAAATTTATTTAACATCATTATTTCAAATTAGAAATATATAAGTTCAGATACTATTTTAACTCAATATTTGACAAAAATTCCCTACATTTGATTCGCGATTGAATCAAATGTATAAAACATTCGATTAATAAGAAAATATGATATATTTTTGCATAAGCCGATTTTTAATAAATTACATTCGATAGTTTTGTTTGCTTTCTATAGGGGGAGGTCAGTCAGTACCGGACTCTTAAGGAAAATGTAAAAGAAAAAAATAAGCTGACGTGTTGTGATGTGGCCATCCAGTTGACTTTACCACATAACTTGGCCCCTAAAATTATTTATAATCATGTAGGGCGGATTAGTTTTTGTATTTTTAGATTTCTGGGGTCCCACTGATTATGTATACAAAAATTTGATTGAGTTTGATAAATGGCCAAGATTTTCATTTTTTGCCCACCCCCTCCCCCATTTTGGGCCGTTAGTTTTTGCATTTTTAGACTTCTGGGGGTCCACTGATTATGTATCCAAAATTTGGTTGAGTTTGCTCAAAAGGCCTGGATTTTTAATTTTTAAAACCCCCTTAATTTTGGGTCGATATGCACCAAAATCTAATCAGCTCTTAATCTCAACGGGCCAAAATTACATGTGAAATTTGGTTTCGATATTCAAACTAGTTTTTGTGCTAGCTCATCCACAAAAATTTGGTAACGCACAGACTAACGGACGGACGGATAGACTAACAGACATTTTGTCAAAACAATTATTATCTCGAAAAATATAATTTTTTCGATGTTTACTTATTAGAGCTTTTTTGTAGAGCGAAATTCCATGGTTTCGCTCAATTTTTTTGTTCAAAATAGTTTCACCCGTTTTTGAGATATTTCGAAGGAAATAAACCACTTTTTTCATGCGATTGAACATACCCTATATGGTAAAGTAAGAACATCAAATATTTTAATATATTTTTTTCAAGTTTAATCAGTTCTCAATTATATAGCTAATCAACACAGATATTAAGAAGTTTTAAATATTACATTAAATGTAATAGTTATTAAAGAACAACTTATATAGTAAAATACCATTTCAAATAAATGTCTCCTAATAACGGACAGTCGACATTTTCTTTGTTAATTAAACATAAACATTATTATAATAGATAATTCGTAAATATAGCAATTTCACTAGAATAGTTAATCTTATAGAAGAATATAATTTTATTTGGTAACGCACAGACTAACGGACGGACGGATAGACTAACAGACATTTTGTCAAAACAATTATTATCTCGAAAAATATAATTTTTTCGATGTTTACTTATTAGAGCTTTTTTGTAGAGCGAAATGCCATGGTTTCGCTCAATTTTTTTGTTCAAAATAGTTTCACCCGTTTTTGAGATATTTCGAAGGAAATAAACCACTTTTTTCATGCGATTGAACATACCCTATATGGTAAAGTAAGAACATCAAATATTTTAATATATTTTTTTCAAGTTTAATCAGTTCTCAATTATATAGCTAATCAACACAGATATTAAGAAGTTTTAAATATTACATTAAATGTAATAGTTATTAAGGAACAACTTATATAGTAAAATACCATTTCAAATAAATGTCTCCTAATAACGGACAGTCGACATTTTCTTTGTTAATTAAACATAAACATTATTATAATAGATAATTCGTAAATATAGCAATTTCACTAGAATAGTTAATCTATAGAAGAATATAATTTTATCCCGGAAAGAATTCTAATGCTTTCTCTTAAAATTAAAAACAGCACGTTTACATCTTTAGTGTTTATGCACCCGAAGAATGTAAGCCCAGAACAGATAAATATCTCTTTTACAAAACTCTTCAAGATCATCTGGATCGAATACCCGTGAATAAATCTTTAATTATTATTGGGAATCTGAATGCGAGAATTGGTAATAAGGTCGTTAATGGAGTTAAACAATGTTTCAAGACATTGCTTCCTCAATTAATTTAGACTTATGTAAACTTAAAAACTGGGGATCCCAAAACTTAGTTATCTTCAATGCAGTGAAAACTCAGTGTTGCCTTATTTCTAGGCGCGTCGACAGAAACCTCCCAAACATATCATTCGACTTAAACTCACTAGAATTCAGGGATAAAATTTCAATGCTGGGCGTAACTCTAGGGTTTGACCTTTCATGGAATGACCATATCTCAACCACTTCTAAAGCTTGGTCTCCTATTTAGGTCTAGACGCTGTTATACTCCCAGTTAACTTCTTATACTGTATAAGGCTCAAATTCATCCCTGTCTCGAATATGGCTCTCATCTGTGGAGGGGTGCCTCCAAGCATTCTCTTGCTACACTGGATGCGATTCAGAAGCGAGCAATTAAACTAACAGGAGACCCGGCTCTAACCAACTCACTCGACTCCCTGGCTCACCGAAGAACCGTTTCCGCCCTTTCCCTGTACTACAGATACTATCACGGTGTCTGTTCAGTCGAGCTGAAATCAATTATCCCCCCTAAAGCCCTCTTTACGAGAAACACGCGGTTTTCGAACGCTCAGCAGGGGTTCGCTGTCAAATTGAATAAGAGTCGAACAAGCGCTTTCGCCAACTCTTTTATCCCTATGACCTCCAGAGACTGGAACTCGCTCCCTGCCACCATCTTTCCCGCGACTCCTTCTCTCATCATTTTCATAAAAAAAAATGAAGCAAACAACAACCAAAACCGAATCATATTCACCTAATTCTGTACGGATAATGAGTTGAGAATTAAAAATACTTGACAACCCTACAGGGTTAATAGAAAATATTAATTCTTAGAACAACTTCTCCTCTTCCCCTACTTTCCCCTCACCACATACATTTAAAAAAAATTTTTTTTTAAATTGTTACTTGTAAAATTATTTTTCCAATATATAATCAGTTTTCTTAGACTCCTGATGATGGGCTAACCCCCGAAATATATCGAATTCAAAACTCAATTTTGTTTTATTTTTTTTTTGTGAAACCTACCTCGTATCTTAATCAAGTTTTATTATTATATTAAAATGTTTCACCTAGAACCAACACCGAACTCCTTAAAAGTTATGTTTAATTAATAGCTTACAGTACTGGAAAAAACGTTTCTAAAGAAGAGCCAAAAAAATAATTTGGTACACGATTAGTAGACAAACACATACACTTCACCGTCATCCTTGAAATGTTAGGAGTGTGAAGTAAGATGTCAATTTATGTACTTTGGGGTTGCCACAGATCAAAAATAATGTCGTTCAGAGACAACCTTTATTTAGCGAGTTATTTGAATTGTCCCTTTCAATACGTGTCCCTTTCATGCTCGCCTGATTATTTTCTGCATTTTGCTCTCGTCTAATAGAATTAACAAACTCATGACGGGTCAAGTTTAGGATGTTTTCTAATGCTTCTTCTTTTTCTTTTTTTAATTTTCTCTTTTGGGATCCACTCATAGAAATTTTCTATTTTTCCATTTTTCTAATGGCAAAGTTTCCATTCTAAAAAAAAAAATTTAATTTTTTTTAGTAAAAGTAAACAATTTACGATGTCTTACAATAACCCTTAACTTAAAAATAATATTTATAGCTTACCTTCGATTTATTTTAACGAAATAAGAAAAAATAATGCAGAATATTCAGGTTCAAGTACAATACCATATACCACACAAACGGGAGTCAACTCGTGTAATATAATTTATCAGCTGTTAGAAAGAAGAGATGAACCTTGACCTAATATCGTGTACACCTACTTCCACTTCCACTTTCATTTCCAAGTAGAAGACAATACATGAAGGGACATTATCTAATAAATTCCAAAATAATTCCACATAATTCCAAAGAGGGTGTACACCTAATTCCAAGCGCGGTTCACCCCTAGGAAAGAATCAATATCTACCTTATTCAATGGGAGCCCCTTTTGCAAGTGGGGTCCGGGTCTGTAAAAAATTTTACACAACTTTATAAAAATTTCAAAATCATGAATATAAGTATATTGGCATACGAGGGGTGAACCGCGACCTAATATCGTGTACACCTACTTCCACTTCCACTTTCATTTCCATGTAGAAGACAATAGATGAAGGGGCGTTATCTAATGAATTCCAAAGACGGTTGTACACCTGATTCCAATCGCGGTTCACCCTGGTTGGGATATATCGGCAGAATAAGTTGATTTTTAAATTATTGTTTTTCTATTTAGAAATAATGTTTAAATGTATATACTTAAACGAGAATTATTATTTACACGTGTCCATGGACCCTGTCTGTGGAATCACTTGTTTTTTTCTCTCTAGTGTTCTTTCTTGAATCAATAAAACAATGTATTTGGATAGCATATTGAAAAATAAAATCTACTCTATTGGTAAAGGTAAAAAACTACGTGATACCTAAATTTGAATCCTGAAAGGCAAGGAAGTAATTCCAATAGGCAATAGAATAGAACTATTTAGAAGAATAGAAATGAATATCGATATCGACGGCTTAGAGTGTAAACCTGCTAACTCCATTTTTTATCATATATGACATATTAATACCGTTCGAAAGAAAAAGAAATGCAGAATCGTCCAATTAAAACTGCTACTTAAAATTACGATCGTAAGTTGTAGAAAAAAAAAATGTAAAAAATGTTTTTTCCATAACAACAATATTAAAATATATATCTAAATTTTTTGAGGATACAATTCTCTTTTAAATAGGTGCTAGTTTTATTCTTTTTTGAGAAAAAACACATTTTTATCTTTTATTTTTTTAAACAAAAATGTGTTTTTTTTGTCAAAAAAGAATAAAACTAACACCTATTTAAAAGAGAATTGGATCCTCAAAAATTTAGATATATATAAATAAAAAATTCTCAGAATTAATCAATAAATTAACAATATTAAATTTTGTTTGTTTTCTCTCCCCTGTAAAATTTCCTTGTTGTGAGTTAGCAGGTTTACTCCCTAAGGCGACGATATTATATTACACACTTGAAAGCTTAGTGTCAGAAAGCGTATACGGTCGTTCCATGGGATTTTGCCTCGATGTATATTTATTTAAAATTATTAATTTTCAGATTATCGTGCATTTTGCAATGTGTTTATTGAAGGGCCCCTGAATGCCGGGGGTCCCAATGCCTTGCATCCTCTTGCCTTATGATAGCTGCGCGCATGGCTTCACTTGAAATTGTTAGATTAACAAAGCGAATTAAACCGATGCCAATTGAAATACGCAGTGCAAAATAGAAATTCAAGCCAAATATCAAACGTCCATTAGAATAATTTCTTATTGCACATTTTTTTTTTATATACAATTTAAATATAAATCAACTCGTCTCTACACATTCACTTACATCTTTCTCTTCTTTGAAATAATCCTACCAATTTTCCCCTTTCAAATTAATCCCCTCACAGTGTTTTAATTAGAGATGGGCAAAGCGTTTCGAGGATTAGATCACGATCGATCGATAACTAAAATGATCAGCTCTTTTCACTTTACCATACAGGGTATGGTCAAGTATTGTAATCGTGCATGAAAAAAGTGATTTTTTTTGCTTATTTTTTCAAAATATCTCAAAAACTGCTGAAACTATTTAGATTAAAAAAATTGGGCGAAACCAAGGCATTTAGCTCTATAAAAAAACTCTAATAACTTAAGATCGAAAAATTATATTTTTGGAGATAATAATTGTTTTGTCAAAATGTCTGTTATTCTGTTAGTCTGTGCGTTACCAAATTTTTGTGGATCTGAGCTTAGCTCAAACTAGTGTGAATATCAAAACCGAATTTCACACGTAGTTTTGGTGCATTGAGATTAAGAGCTGAATAGATTTTGGTGCATATCGACCTCAAGATTAAGGGGGCGGTGGAGGGGTTAAAAATAAAAACTCTAGGAGCATTTGAGCAAACTCGACACCAAATTTTGTATACATAATCAGTGGACCCTCAGAAGTCTAAAAATTCAAAAACTAACCTCCCTCCAAAAATGGGGGGAGGGGGCGAAAAATTAAAATATAGGCCCTTTCTTGTACCAAACTCAACCAAATTTTGTATACATAATCCGTGGGCCCCCAGAAGTCTAAAAATGCGAAAACTAACCACCCAAAATGTGTGGGGAGGGAGTTGTAGGGCCAAAAATGAAAATATAGTCTATGAACCAAATTCATTCAAATTTTGTATACATAATCAGTGGCACCCCAGAAGTCTAAAAATGCAAAAACTAAACCCCCCTACATGATTATAAATAATTTTATTAAATATTAAATAGAAGTAGAGGGTCCATGTTTGTATGGTAAAGTCAAGTGGATGGCCACATCAGAACACGTCAGCTTATTTTGAATTGTAAAATGAAAAGCTTTAAAGAAAAACGACAAACACTAAGAACCAAATTGGTTGAATGATTGAATATTTAATTTTTGAGTGGTGAAGGGGGGGGGGGGGGTAATAATTATCAATATATTTAATGTTTCTTCATTTAAAATCAATTGGAGTCTTTTCATTTCAAAATTCGAGTTAAAATTACAATTATATTTCAAATTTGCCTCGACTTATCTCGACTCAAAACACAAATATGCCGAAGGCATCAGGGCCCCTGTCGGAATTAGGTCGTGTGCTGCAAATTAATCTGGACTATTCTTATTAGGTATATATAAAATAAATTAGCAATTTTTGTATTATATAGGGTGGGCCATTTAACTGATGAAGATTTTTTTCAAAATTATGAGTTAATTAGAAAGATTGGACATTTTCATTTATGAATGAAACACAAAAATCATTATTAGATTTCCAAAAACAGTGCGAAAAAGATCCATTGTTACATTGGCTGTGTGGCAAGTGGCCCCGTCCTGTTGAAGCCAAATGTCACCCATGTCATGCCTTTTCAATTTTGGAAACGAAAATGTTGTTTTTCATTCTTCAAATGAAATGTCCAAACTATAATTTTGAAAAAATATTCATTAGTTTTTTTTATAGCCGATTCAAATTCAAAACGTTAGATGGCCCACCCTATATATAGAATCGGTTTCTCGAAAACGGCTCTAACGATTTCAGCTAAAAATTGGTAATTATCAAGTCTCACTCGAGTTATTAGTCGTGTATAAATTTTAATCCGATTGAAATAAAGGAAGAGGGTGTAAATTAGTCATGTCGTTAAAATAAATATTTTAATCGTTCATATCTCGTCTTCGGTAAGTCGCAGAGTCTTGAAATTTGAAACTCACGCTATCTAGAGACTAAAAGAAGTACAATATTTCGGCTAAAATAGAAGTTCCGGAAGTTGATGTTTACATACGTAAGAATGCACCCTCTTGCTGGTTTCGCAACCATGAATCCTCAGAACTACGAAATTCGAAACTTAAGTCGATATAGGAGTACAGTAAGTTTTTGGTTGAAATCGGAACACCCTAAGTGGACATTTAGATGAAAGATTTTTCGTTTTTTTTTCTCAAAAACAGCACTAACGATTGTTTTTTAATTGGTGTACTTATCAAGTGTCATGAGTTATTAGTCGTGTATAGATTTTAATCCGATTGAAATACAGGAAGGGGGTGTAATTAGGAGTGTCGTAAAATAAATATTTTAATCATTCATCGAGCATCGCTCGGTGCTCCAGGCACTATTTACTTAAATAAAGATCATTTAGAAAGTAATGATATTTTTCCGCACAGTTTTCTTGTGCTGTTATTGTGTACACAAGTGGCCCAATGCAGGATCCACTTTTATTACTATATGTATAGAGAGATATATTCAAAGTAATATATTTATAAAGTTATCATTTTAAACTTCAAAAATAATTGAGCGGCGTATGTTTTTAATTGGATTATATGGGTATTTAATCAAAATTTCGACAGAGAGCATCGAATAAATCTTAGGAATAATCCAGCGAAGTGTGATGCCGAGGAACAGACACGTGTAAACAAAATTTCCATGGAAAAATCTATCACAAGCTAATCCATTTATTCAAATGACAAAAATATTGGTAGGAGAAGAATGCCAGTCCATCTGGGGACGACAGGTTGGTAATAAATTTTAATTGAACCATCAATCAAAGATTCAAAAGCTGAACCACGCAATATTGGCGAATTAGCGTTCATCCGATGCAGGAGTGGTTCCGAAGTAAATTTTCGTAGTGGGGCACCATCTTAGATTTGCGCCTCTTGAACTACATAAAAAAATTCGAAAAATAAATGTTTATTTATTAGTAGAGACAGGGTTCATATACAAATGTATATTTTGTTTACCGTCACATACGACCCAAGAGATCAATTATTTATCTATCCGAATCATGCATCTAGGATACTATAGGTTAAATTACTATAATGCACATTTTTGAATTTTTGAATAATATTGCAGAAAATATATAAGCATATTGTTGTAATATGCCTTTTCGACATGTTACATAAGTCTACGCGGAAGTAGTCTCTGATATGGCGGATGACTTATGATCGCGAACCCTGTCACACCGTGCCTCTGTACTTATACTGAATAAACCTTGTATTAAATAATACATCTTGTTATAATCATTTACTACCCCCTCACCCCTAGTATATTATAACAATTGGCCCCCTCACCCCCTAGCCATATTATAACAATATATTAAAGTATATTAAAGCATATAATTACATAAATTAAAGGATTTTTTTTTACAAATATTTCATATTATATAAAGATGGTTGTACTAAAAATAATTTCGGATTAACGAAATTCAATAAAATTCTTCTAGGCGAGGAAGACGCCGAAATAGATTTGCTGTTTAAGACCCGCATCCGCAGAAACCTTCGACCCCTACCCAGCCCTAATTTCCTCTTTTTCTTCTTTTCACGATGGAGAGGCCAACACCTTTTTGGTCTATCTCTTTCTTACATTAATATCATAAAAAGAAAAAAAATGACTATTGACTCGTGGGATCCTAAGCTTTTAAATTTCTTTAAATTCGCCCCCATTACGTCTGTGGATGTGGAGCGCTCCTTTTTGTTGTATAAATAATTTTACGGAAGATAATTTAGACTCGGGCGTCTGCAGGGGCCGGGCCCAGGACCCACAAGGCGCACTTGGACCCCCTTGAGGGGGCTATGGACTGCACACTAGATTTCACTACTTTTTCGAACTTGGCCTGTTTTTTCACAGAATGTTTTGGGTGAGATATTATTTACAAAATAACATAATTAAGAGACAATCCACACAAAAAGTTTAAGCCTCGAAACCACTCTATAAATATGAACGATGCTAAAATGTTAGGTTATGTTTTTTTAACGTGACTGTACTTTTTACACTACTACTATATATTCTCTTTTGAATGGATCGTTTCCAAGCTATTCATCTTATATCCCCTCCACTAAAAATAATCGCCCAATTATGTTTTTATTTTATTTTATATCAAAACTACGAGGTAAATAATTTCAATTTTTTTTTAAGTTACTCCGAATATATTATTCTAACAAATATTCGTTTTTCATCAAGATGGTGAAAGTCTTTCAATGAAAAAAAAGTAAAATAATGATAATTTTCCCACCCTTTCCCAATCTACCATATATAAAAAATTTCATTTTTAATTGCAATTATTTCATGTTTGGTGTGGTAAATCGTCTTCAAATTTTAACAGTGTGTTTATTATGTTTTTAATGACTTATATTCAAATTTTCGAAGACTTCTTGAATTTTTGCATTTATGAAAGAACTACCTTAAAATGATATAAGTCTATAATGCTATAGTACTTCAAGATTTATTTATATAAAATTTTTGGAGATCGTCATAAGAATTTAGAAAATCTAAAAAATGGACAAAAATCAATTTTTTCTTTCTCAAAATTTTTTTCTCTAAGCCGAAATTATTTCTCTTCTCTCTCTCTCTGTATATATACCGGGTGAGTTTTTTTATCTTGAGACAGTCTTATAACTCCAAAAACAGTGCATTATATGAAAAAAGTTTTAAATAAAAGATGTATTTATATCAAGGGAAACTACACTACACAATTGTGGTGTCGACCTAGAACAAGCTTTCAAGGGTATTTCAAGGTCAAGTTCTGTTTTTTAAACGGAAACCTATATTTTTCTTTACATAGCCTAAATTTACAGATTTTAAATAGATCTATTAAGAAGAAAATAATCTCTGAAATCTGTGTATAATTAAGTTTTAAGATGATTATAAACACTTATTTTCATTGTTTTGAATTTTCAATTTAATAATTATTTATTTAATAATTAAATATTTGATTTTTTTGAGATCTAATTGATTTAATATTTTTTTTATTTGATGTCGTATAAAAATAGTTCTTATGAAAGTTGTTCAGCTTTTTTGTTGTATATATTTAGGCTATGCAAAGAAAAATATAGGTTTCCATTTAAAAAGAACTTGACCTTGAAATACCCTTGAAAGCTTGTTCTAGGTCGACAAACAATAGCGTAGTTTAGTTTCCCCCTTGAATTAAATAAACTTTTATTTGAAACTTTTTTCATATAATGTATTTGTTTACAGTTATAAGACTGTCTCAAGATAAAAAACTCACCCGGTGTATATATATATATATAAGAGTGGCAGTTCATTCAACTAGGGGATGCTGTCCAAAAAAAGTACCCTTCATTTTTTTTGAAATTTTATTTTAATCTTCGTTTTTTTTTTTTTTTTTGCAAATTTTAAGGAATACGGTATCATTTTCTTTATTTTTCAAACTTACCATTAGATTTTTTAAAAATATATTTTGAGACTTTCGCCCCGAACGGATACTGCTTTGTGTGAGTGAGGGTAGGAGTCAGAAATTAAATCTTGTGACTAAAACTCCACAGTCCCTGAAATGTAAATCGACCATCTTCCACAATGAATCAGACTGTCCTATAAGAAAATCTTCAATTTCTCTTAATTCTATTGCTATAAGCAAGCTATGACTTCTCTGTAGGACTTCCTTATAGATCAAGAGCCCACGACGGCCAGACCTTCGTTATTTTATAAAAGCTGAAAGTTTTTCTGTGCATGTCCCCTATACAGATAAGAACGACCAGCGACTATAGAGTTTGGGTTGTGGTTACTTTGGCAGGTAACAGGTAATAAAGGTGTATAAAATAGTACTTTAAATTCGTTAAAGTATAAAGCTCAATTTTTTTATATTTTCTTCGGATAACTTTAGAAATCTCTTCATCCATTGACGGACACTTATGACAGTTGCTACCCCTGCCAGACACCTAAACTTTAATAAATTATAATTATACCTTCGTTATAATATAAAAGCTAAATTTTATATATGCTACTATGACGAC
Organism: Forficula auricularia; assembly: GCA_024734495.1. Lineage (NCBI taxonomy): Eukaryota > Metazoa > Arthropoda > Insecta > Dermaptera > Forficulidae > Forficula > Forficula auricularia. The sequence continues at coordinate 7,477,634 of JALMQS010000149.1, forward strand.
CTATAAAAAATGTTACCTCAATAGGCGGACAGTTTTAATGGTTTTTACATAGATTTTTGACATTTCGGTTATTATTGATAACCATTGGTGAAGACATGGAGGAATCGACTTAAAATCAAAAATAACCATCGATTCTTATCTAATACTAGAGGAATAACCTTATTGCATTCCATTTTTGTTGTTTTGACTATTAATGGCAACCTCTACTGAAAACGTGGAAGAATCGACTTAAAATCAAAAAGACTAAATTCTTTTTTGTTAAACAACTCAAGTTTCAGTGGTTTGCCATAAAAGAATTTAGTCTTTTTGATTTTAAGTCGATTCTTCCATGTTTTCAGTAGAGGTTGCCATTAATAGTCAAAACAACAAAAATGGAATGCAATAAGGTTATTCCTCTAGTATTAGATAAGAATCGATGGTTATTTTTGATTTTAAGTCGATTCCTCCATGTCTTCACCAATGGTTATCAATAATAACCGAAATGTCAAAAAATCTATGTAAAAACCATTAAAACTGTCCGCCTATTGAGGTAACATTTTTTTATAGGTCGCCAAGTAACATATATAAAATTTAGCTTTTATATTATAACGAAGGTATAATTATAATTTATTAAAGTTTAGGGGTGTCTGGCAGGGGGTAGCAACTGTCATAAGTGTCCGGCAATGGATGAAGAGATTTCTAAAGTTATCCCGAAGAAAATATAAAAAAATTGAGCTTTATACTTTAACGAATTTAAAGTACTATTTTATACACCTTTATTACCTGTTACCTGCCAAAGTAACCACAATCCAAACTCTATAGTCGCTGGTCGTTCTTACCTGTATAGGGGACATGCACAGAAAAACTTTCAGCTTTTATAAAATAACGAAGGTCTGGCCGTCGTGGGCTCTTGGGCTATTAGTTATTTCCGATCTTATATATTGAGAGTTTTTAGAAATGGATTAGTCCAGAAATTCTCGAATCATCTTTATTTATTTCTTTTTTCTATTATTTCTATTTTAATAGTTTCTCATCGAGAATAATTTTTATTCGACTAAAACTCGCCAGGACTTGTCTTTGACTTGTTTGAATTGGAAGATATACCAGGCAGGGACGTCAAACCTTCTATCAGCACCCTTTTCGGGAAAATCAATTATTTTAATTGCCCCTTGAAACTATGCAACAATTTTATTTCTTTTCGAGAACCAATATACATAATTTTCATAGCAAAAATGTTTTTTATAGAAATATTTGAAATAAGGAATAATAATTTGAAAATTTAAAGATCCTCCTCAAATTTTTGAAGTCGACCTTATATATTTATTAAAATATTCATAATATTTAAAATTTCAGGATGTTACGACCACAGCATCCATGAACTTTCAATTTTCAAGTGGTTATTTATAACCACTTGAAAATTTCAACTCAAAAATATAAATTTTTTGAAGTTTGCTAAAAATTTTTGAAGATTTTTTTATTCGGCTCATTTTTGACGTTTTTTAAGGCCCTTTAAATATTAATATTATTAGTTTGATTTTTTTTTTTACTTCCAATTTACAGCATAATGAACAAAAATACAGGACGACACTAATAAAAAAAACCCCATCATACATGAACCACTAAAAAATTTTCAAAAAATTTTGAGTTACCTTTAAAAATTTATATTACGAGGTGAAATTTTCAGGCTTTTTTATATAGAGAAATACTAGCAGAGGATAAGAGAAAGAAAAAAAAATTGCGTGCTTTGTGCATTGATAGAGATTGAACGCCGCCTGGTAGAGGCAGGGTATGCATTCAAATAGAACGTTCTGCCCTTCTGGTTGCATTATCAGGGGTCTAACATATAAAAAACTATATTATGAGCATTACTACAATTTTCAGGCCCTTGACCCAAAATTAGTAGCGGGCCCCTTATTATGAAATAAGCAGGTGTTTTTTATGAAGTGGAAAAAGCTGCTCATCCTACCCCTTTTTTCTAAAATACCCCTTTAAAAAAATGTCACGCCCTGTCTCGTATTGTTGCGGGCCCCAGGCCCAGACCCCTTGTCGGGGCCATGGGCTGCCACTCTTAGGAAAACTTCCTAACTACGCCAATTCACGTCACTGGCAGGAGTGGACTGACCCTAAAATGTTGTGTGGAAAAAATTATTACTGGTCCATCTCATAAATAAAATAATGTCTTTTTCTACAAATTATATTATTACTTATAAATAGAGACAGGATTTTCATGCAGTAAAAACTGCCAAAATATGCCATAAAATATTCAGTTAAAAAGGCTGAAATATGCAAGTAATATGCAAAATAGGTTGAAATATACAAATATGTTATATCCAGTAAAAATTGGCAAAATAATTTTTTATGCAATATTACTCAAAAATTCAAAATATGTGCTATAAAATTTAACCTATAGTATCCTAGATGCATGATTCGGATAGATAAATAATTGATCCCCTGAGTCGTATGTGGCGGCATACAAAATACAATTACATAGGAATCCGGTCTCTACGTTATAAATTAGAAAAACGGGCCATGTGGAATTTTCCACATTATCTACATGGCCAGTCCGCCCCTGGTCTCTGGTCAAGGAATCGGAGCGGCAAATAAGAATCGACTCCCCCACCTGGCTAAAGGAGATTTTTGGACAATATTTCTATTGAATACATTTATCAATTAAGATTTAATGGTCCCATTATGTCTTGGAACACTTTGTCAGCTAAGTCATTGAGTGTGTAAATAATTTATGATTTAAATTCTATATTAAAAATAGAACGTTTCTTCTGTTTCATATATTTAGCAGCCTAGGCTCGATATATTTTTGGCAACAAATAATTGATGTCGTTTTAAAATTTTAGCTCTAATAAAATTTTTTAGAAATTCTTAATAGTATTATGCAAGTAATAATTTTTCATGTCTTTCTATACATCCTTTTTTTTGTTTGCAATCTTATTTAATTTTTCCTACAAGATCAAACGGTAGTGAATTAAGTATAGAAAGATATAGTATATGCAGAGTTGTGTTTAATTAACTTCCGCATTTAAAAAAAAAGTAAAAATATAAAAAAAATTTAATTAAATATATTTTTACTTCTTAGTAATATTCATTGATGATTAGCTTAGGGGTTTGTGATTTCAATCTTCTTCTAAAACCATCACAAAGTTTTTGTGGATAGATTTTCTTTCTCACTTTTTGTTTGTACAAATCTTTAAAGTTAATTTGGACAAGTTTTTTGTGTGATGTTTTTTATTTTTCCACCAACGTTTTCATAGCCGACTTCAGGGCTTCAAATATTTACATTAATGAACGTGTAAATATTTGAAGCTCTGGAAGAAGTCGGCGAAATCGACGAATCGTCGGTTGAAAAATAAAAACATCACACAAAAACAAAAAAAGAGAAACAATTTCAGTTTCTGATGCGCAAAATAAACATACACACACATATCGAGATGATATATCTATATCTATATATATATTATTTATTTGTTTGAGACTATAGACTATAGAATGTCTTTAATTCTAAGCTGCCAACCAGTAAAAGAACATCACATTTTCAATATCCATATGATATTAACTCCATGAAAAACAACATTTATAATTAAAAAGACGATGATGAAGACCGTCTTTAAAACTATAGTCTCAAACAAATAAATAATATATATATACAGATATATCATCTCGATATATATATGTATGTTTATTTGCATCAAGCAGAGGACAACCTCTTTGTTTCTCTTTGTGAATCAACAACTTCGCTACTCTCGGAAAAACAAAACTTTTCAATTATATCACACCAAAACTTGTCCTTATTTCCAAGAGTAAAGTTTCAAATTAATACATATTATGGACGGAAATGATAATAATAGTTAATTTGGATAAAGTAAAGAAAATTTTGACACATTCGTCTAATGTAAATATTTGAAGCCCTGAAGAAGTCGGCAAAAAAGTCGACGAAACGTCGCGGAAAATTAAAAAACACACAAAAAACTTGTCCTTATTTCTCACTATATAAAGTTTCAAATTAATACATATTATGGACGGAAATAATAATAATAATAGTTAATTTGATAATGGAAAGAAAATTTTTGAAAAAAAATTAAAACTTTTTAAAATTTAAAATACTAGGTACGTTTTAAATAAATTTATGCGAAACCTACCAGTATTTTATTTATTTTTAAATTTTAAAAGTTTCCCAAAAAAAAATTTCAAAATTTTCTTTACTTTACCATATATAAAATGTTTCAACAAGAACCTACACCATTCGCTCCTTAAAATAAAAAAGTTAATTTGGAGTATGATATAATATTAAGAGTATTACCATTATACATTATATTAATAGTGAATTGAATTATTTACGATAGTTTTAATAGAATACAATAGGTACGAAAAAAGTTGGATATTCCTTTTCATAGTAGCTCATTAGATGCTTATTCTAGGATTCGACACGATATAATTATAGTATATACATTTGACATTTGCAAAGCTTAGATGCATGGTCCTAAATTCGTTAAACGATCCTGTCTAATCAAGTAGGAGTATCAAATAGATTCATTCTGAAGGTCTCAAATTCGCATAATAACCTGATGGCCTTTTACATAATTATCAAGTCGAACCTACAATAAACCACGAATTGTAGTACTTAGTACGAATATTAGGAAATAATATCATTTCAAATATGATGTTGAAATGTGAGGAACTTGCCTCATGATGTTCCCAGGCCTTCACTTGCGTCCACAAAATCTTGTCCCCCAAATTTAACATTATTTCTTTTACACTACTAATTAAAAACAAACCAAGTTTAACAAAAAGCAACGGTTGTATGTACCACACGACTTTCATTTACAACCTCCACTTCTCGTACCAATTTCTTCTTTCAAATTATTTTCTCACAATGTTTCAATCGAGGTAAAACAAAACAAACAAAAAATATCTATTACAGAACTAGTCATGCTTGTTGTAATTTAAAAATTCATAACAGGAAATTTTGAAAAAAAAAATTATACCATCCCAACTTTCAAGTAAATGGCTACAAGGGGTATTACGATTTTGACCAAAAGCTTACCATCGCTGACTGATTCCTATCCAAAGTTTAAATTTCCTTCAGCTGTGAGTTACTGATGATGAGACCATTAAATTTTCGGGTTAGTTTTGGCTCATCTTCGCTAAATCCCGTTTTATTTTTCTAAACTCAGCTTCTTAAGGGCATCTAATCACTTGGTGTTGTCCCGTAAAATTTATTTTTATAATTTTTGAGATTGAAGATTTTGAAAATGGAACTCAGAAAGTGAACGCAATACTTTTACTTAGAAAATTACATGCTTTGTGAAAGAAAAATAATAATAATAATTAAAAAAAATTCAATTTACGATTTATAAAGGGTTTTAGCATTATATATATATATATATATATATATATATTAACTCATATTTAATTTCCATTAAAAACAATTATTAAGATTTCGGAAGTACATTATTATGATAATCATTTTTTAATAAAAAGTAAGTAAAATGTTTCACCTTGAGCCGACATCTAACTCTTTAAAATTATATAGGTACTCTATTTATCTAAAAAATCAAGATCAAAACAAAAAATAAATAGTCATTTAACTCCCTATTCAAACATCTTAAAATATGTACCACTAGAGTAGGTAATTTAATTTTTAAAATTTAATTAAATAGAAATGATTATTTCCAAATATTTCATTGCGCGCCTTTGAATAGAGCTTTTGGATTCTGTCTACCCGTCAATTGAAAATTTTCTTGCAGCTTGGTAATCATCACTAATAATGTAAAGGTGAATATTTCGATGATAGAACAGCTCTTTAAGTCGTCATCCACTGAAAACGATCTTTTACATTAATAAAAGAAAAAATTTGATGAGTGATTTTTTATTTGCTTCTTGTTTTATCAATTACTTTTAGTGATTTAACACTTTAATTTAGATTTCGCATTGACATAGAGAAAAGTATCGCACTCTAAAGCTTGAAGTTTCTATATATTTATATTGAATAATAAGCTAGTTAGCTAGCTGTATCAATTTTCCTTGTAAATCAATTTAAGAGCGAAAAATATCATCTACAGTAAGATTTTCTCTTTAGAATGCAGAAACAAAATTGAAAAAAATCTTCTTTAGTACGGCAATGTTAGCTTGAAAATGCATTTACAATGAATATGTATGTATGGTTAAACGGTGATAAGATATGAAAATAATTCTCTGGTTTGGAAATTAACTTGGAAGTACACTGAGAGTTAAAGTAAAAATCTTCATGCTTATCCCCTTAATATTATCCTAATTGATTCATCTTCTCATGCGGAGATTCATTTTTTGAATGGTTCCTTAGATTCGGGTGATTTCTTTTTGTATGTAATCTAGTTGCGTGTATGGTAGTGTGGATGGATTGAATGGGTTAACAGATTAATGCATGCGGCGGTCCGCCGTTGCCCCGCCGGTAGGCCGATTTGCCACTAAAATAAAATTAGTTCACTTCTTAGACAGGCCTGTCACTTCCACGCATTTGTCACACACGAGAAATTAGAATAAAATGGCCATCTGAAGGAATGTTTCTGCCGCTCTCTTTGGGTTTTTTTGGAATACAAGTCCACGCGTTTCATCCCATCCCCACCATTATTTTTGACATGCGCTAGGAAAAGCTACTGGTGCGTGAAGGCATGAAGCGATGAAGGTGACGTGAGGGACGCTCACCTCTTCCACTTCTACCGACGAACCGCAAGTCGTTAAACTTGGCCACCTGGTTCTTCATGACAGCCGTGCAGTTTCTCAGCTCGGCGCAAAAGTTTTCGTCGTTGCCGGCGCGCACTGTGACGAGGGTGCCATCGAGAACGTCGCCGAGAGCGACCACTTTGAATGCAACGGGTAGCGTCTTATTGGATCGCCAGTGAGGTGGTAGCACAGTGCACACGAAATGCGGACTGCCTGTTCGCACTAATTCTCCGTGCGCTCGGCAAGGAAGTCGCTGGCAAGAGCAGCTCGGCGAGGATGTCCGAGGTCATCTTGGCAAGTGTTGTTGAGAAGGCGGCCGAGTCGAGCCAGGGGGCAGCCCATTGGCCGCCGTCGTCAGGTGCATGCTGGTGCAGATCGCAGATCGCAGATGGCAGGTGCGAGCCAGCCTGCGGCTCGGCCATCGGAACGCGCACCACTGACCGCACTCGGACACGCAGCGCGCACCAGCCAGCACAAACAAAACAAAGCACACGCTGCACGACCACGCCGTCGAAGCCACCCCTCCTCGAGTCGAGGGCGGGCCTTGCCAGGGTGGGGAGAACCCCCTTCGTTGCCGCCCCCGCTCCGCCACTACACCACTACACCACTAAAGAGAACGAACCAACATCTTCTACCGAGCGACACTCACTGACCTAAAGCTTCCTTGCGTGCATCAATGGAACAAGAAACAAGAGACCTCATATTGCTAGTCAGAGATTTCGCGTGGAAAAATTCATCCCTTCATCTTTTAACAGAAAGTGGATTAAGTACACCCCTGATTTCCCCTCCCTCAAGGTCACCACCACAACACTCTTACCTTTTCGAAGGATCGCAATTTATTTTGCAAGCAGAAAAGAGCTTCTTCATTTAAAAGATTTTGTTTTGCCGAGAGTAGAAAAGGTGTTGATTCATAAAGGAAATCAATGAGGTTTTCTTCTGCTTGATGAACATAAACACACACATATATCCGCGGAAACCTCAATGAACATATATATAAGGTAGCAAAAATCCCTTTTTTTAGTAAGAACGCGTTCTTACTAGTTAAAACGCGTTTCATGAATACCTTTGTGGCAACTTAGAGTTTACTGGTGTTGGTTGAGTTTGGCCCGAGTGGGGCAAACCTCGATTGGAATTAGGTGTACACCGCCTGGAATTATGTGGAATTATTTTTGAAATCTATAGATAATACCCATTAATCTATTGTCTTTTACTTGGAAATAAAAGCGAAAGTGGAAATAGGTGTACATGATGGTTGGCCGCGGTCTCTCAGTTTAATCAAAATGTCTAAATACTCATTTTTGAACTTCCGCCTCATTTTGGGTGTCTATTTTCAAAAAATTTTATACGAAAATGTCAAAAATTACATCCTCTACAACTATCCTTTTGATTTTTGACATTTTCGTTTAAAAAATTTTCAAAATAAACACCAGGAAATGAGGCGGAAAGTCAAAAATGAAGATTCTAGACATTTGAATCAAAGTCAACCAACATCAGTAAACTCTAGCTGTCACAAAGGTATTCAGTGAAACGCGTTTTAACTAGTAAGAACACGTTCTTACTAAAAACGAATTTTTTACTTCAACATATATATTAGACTAACTTTTAAAATACAATTTTTCCGACGCCTCCTATAAAGCTTATTTTTTATGAAAAAACGCTAGGTAATTTTTTTATTAAAAACAACACGTTGATAATATTCAATTTTCAAAAAATTATTATTATAGCATATTTAATTAAAATTTCCAAAAGCATGATTTTACTCAAAAACTGAACTTAGGTCGTCTTGTGACACGTGTTGTTTCTAATAAAAATAAAAAAAAATAATTCTCGCGTTTTTTTCATCAAAAGGAATTTAATAACTTTTAATGATCAGTCTAATATATATAACGAATTTAAATATAAATGTATACATCAAATTTATGTTCATCATGGCTGTGATGATATTCAATTGGTTGAAGGAGTTAGTATAATACAGCCAAAGTTTTAGGATGCAACTGCGCCAATGAAATTCCCAGAGTAAAACGTTTAGGTATAAATTTTATTAGGCCATTTTCATTTATTGGGCTAGAGAAATATATACCCTTGTTAGACATTAGTAAATATCATTATTATATCAATTTAAGTTGTTAAGGTTGGTTTTTAACTTATAATTAATTAAATTTTTATAAATTTCTTGATTAGTTTTTGAGAATTTTTTATTTTAATATATAACTAAATATAACTAAACTTCTTGAGGATACAAATTTCATTTAATTTCATAAAATTCTCATTTAAAATGTCGAAACGTTCCTGGTAAGAATAAAATAAAATAAAGAAAAATAAATGATAAAAATGAGTTTTTTTTGTCAAAAAAGAATAAAACCAACACCTATTTTAAATGAGAATTTGTATCCTCAAGAAGTTTAGTTACATTTAGCTACATATTAAATTTTTATATCACTTTTTCTAATTAATATAACAAAGAATAATTGTCATATCAATGAGAATTGTTTTTGACAGCGCTTATTTGAAAAAGATATTTATCACGAGACTAAATATATAACATCTGAGATTTCAAATTCACTTGGTGATCCATCTGAATGTCTAGCTATACGCGAAATGACGTTGGATTGTAGCTAAGCGGACACAAGGCTAACATCTTTTTCTCTCTTGGTCCAGACTTAAGATTCCGCAGACTCCAATAGCGTCTCGTGATAAGCATCTTTTTCAAATAAGTGCTGTCAAAAACAATTCTCATTGATATGGCAATTATTCTTTGTTATATTAATTAGAAAAATTATAAAAATTTATTTCAGATCATTATTTCAAGTTAGAAATATATAAGTTCAAATATTATTTTCACTCAATATTTGACAAAATTCTCATTTTTGATTCGCGATTGAATCAAAATGTGGAAAACATTCGACTACAATTAATTATGCTACATATTAAATTGAAAGTTTTTTTTTGCCGAGGGTAACGGAATTTTAATATATTGAAGAGACAATAAAAGAGTGTGTAAAATTATAATTCCAGCAGAAGACACACTCTTTTATTGTCTCATTCTATATACATATTACAATACGCACATGATTGTGATTGAAACTAGTTTTGTCAACAAAAAGAAATTTAACTTCATGTAGTTTAAGCCGTGCTTGCGTCCATAATATATCTTTATATCAACTATTCATAGACTTTAAGCAAGTCTACAGTGAAAAGGAGATCCCAACTCTGGCAGGTTATGGCTGAATGAGGAATCCCAAAAAACTTATATCATTAGTGAAAATATGTTTAGAGGGATCCAAGAGTCTCTGATGAGTGAAGATAGATGATTGCTTTGAAGTCAGAAGACGTATTATCTCCAGTTTTATTCAACATCGAATTGAAAGCGTCTTCCGGAACTTAGAACACCGACAACAAATTTTTTCCCGGACTGCCATAAGTCTCATCCTGGCTTATGCAGACCACATGGACGTGGTTGGGGATAGTTTTGACGCAGGAGAGGGATCTTCCTTCAATTCCAAAAGGAAACAAAGAAAATGGGACTGAACATCAATGAGGATAAACTAAGGAGCCCACCTCTTTCGATATTCGCCGGGTGTGAGATTATCAACTAAAATTAATATGGGCTCTTCCATTTTTGAAAGAGCTCATGAATTTAAATATCTGGGGGCCTTTGATTACCGACGATAATGAAAGGAGATCCATATACGAATATGTAATGCATGGAAGACCACCTATTCCCTTTACAGCCTTCTCAGATCCAAGCTTTTCAGCCGCGCCTTAAAAATCCAGCTCTACCACTCCGTCATCTAAGCAGTCGCCATTTATGTGTGTGAGACATGGAGCCTAACAAAGATGGACGAAGAATCTCTACTGAGGTTTGAAAGAAAAATTCTCAGAATTATCTTTGGCCCCACCCAAGACATGACGACAAAAAAGTACAAAATTAGGTCCACCCTGGAACTCCGAGATCTCTACCAGTCTCCAAATATTGTCATCAAAAGTTACAGACTACGATGGTCTGGGCATGTTATACGAAGTGACCACTCTCGAATCATAAAATCTGTATGGGAGAAATCACCAGATGGAAAAAGACCAAGAGGAAGACCTCGAATGAGATGTCAAGATAATATCAAAAGAGACCTGGAATACCTCACAGTCCAAAATATGCAAACGGCAGCCCAGGATAGGACTGTAAGTAGGAGGACGTCCGTGAGGCCAAGACCCAGGAAGGGTTGTAGAGCCCCAGAAGTTAGTAAGTAAGTTGCTCCCAAGGTTCAGAGATGAATAATCTTAGATAAATTTTTATTATATAAATAAATAAATCATATGATTCTTACTAGGGGTCATTTTTTAATCCTATTATCATTTATTTTTATTCAAAGGAGCAAAAATTAGATTTAATTACTATATTTTCATTACTCTGAAAATTTTTTGTACCCGGTGCATTTTCTATTAGTACTTGGCTGATATAACCCACTGTACGAGATCGCCTTCCAAAAAAATTTTTAGAAAAGAGACCACGGCCCATAGGGCTCTAGTCAAGGGGTCTGCTGTTTCGATAATTTTTGAAAAATACCTTTAGAAATGTGATTTTAAGTATTTTTTATCATTTATTTATATTATCTAATAAATTCAACTTTATATTTTAATTGTTGTCTTTTCATTTGAACAAAAATAAAAATTTAGAAATAAATTTTACAGAATTTTGCTATTTATTAAATTAATAGGTAAGTATAGTATAATAATATAAAAACAATTTTAAGCAAAGTTGACTTTTTAAAATTTACTACTACTAAAATAACGAATTATTCATATTAATCACAAAAAGACCAAGTCCAAAACCTATCTAATGACTCCTGTGTTCTTGCTTATTTTCTATTAATTTCTTCAATGGAGTTTGTCATTGATCGTCGCATAGTTGAATTTAGTTTTTGTCACAATCATGCTGAAAATCCACTTTCAGCCAAATAAGTGCTCGTAGAAAAAGGAAGCAACAATTTTATAACTTTTTCACTTAAGGTAAGGATTCTTATCAGGATCCAAAAAATTTTGGGCAAATTATTTTTATTTTCACTAAATTTTATCTCCAAAGTTTTGTCCGTTGATAATTCAATTAATTGTTCTTTCTTCTGATAAATTCAGATTATTTAATTGGTGCTGTTGAAAAGGTTTTATCATAGAGTAATATAGAGTGAAGGCTCCATAAGGAGCCAATGTATTTTAGCGTATACGAGTTACAGAGCTCTCTGGCGAGTCCAGGACGAAACCATTGGGCAATAAAATGGCGGAAACCGCTCTCTTCGTGGCAAATTTTGGTGACATTATCAAGAGAAAAAAAATCCGCTTATATATATATATATAACATAAAGAGTATGTATCTTTTATCGATGACAAAGGCTTTGAATGTTGTATAATCTTTGGATAGCTCTTAAGAACTAAGAGTTTTCACCCTGCAGTCGCTAGAGAGCGCTTTTTCGATATACGGCAGCTTTCCACCCTATTAGTCTATGGGTTCTATGATCCACATATTTCCTAAACGAATATCTTCTGCAGGTGGGAAATATTGATTAAATTTTTGTTCTAATTTTAATAAATGATTTTTTATGACATGACTTATATTCAAGATTTTTTGTCAAGAAATCTTGATTCTTGATGACACTTTCTTGTCTAATCTTGGAAAATATAAAATACATGTCAACACAAGATCAAGAGCATTTCTTGAATCTTGTGAATCATTTCCGGGGGGGGGGGGCACATTTGGTAAAGATTGACAAAGGGTCTAGAATTTTAATATTTTGCCTCCCACCCATCTCGGATAGTTTAGTTTGACGCTTAGGTTCCTAAAGACTAACTATGCGAAATTCGGCCACGATCGGACAAGAAACCTAACATTTTAATTTTCTAACCCCTCCCCTCTTTTCCGAAGAAATAAGTGAATCAATTAAAATCAATCAAATAAAACATACATATTTTATTAACAAAATTTATGAATATGAAGTATAAATTGAGATAAGATTGAAACTTTTTCAAAACTGCACGCTGTTTAAGTTTTGGTTTGAATAATATAAAACACACGTGTTCGATTGTCTATTATTTTTTACTATATAGAACGCAATTAAAATTTTAAACAGTTTTCAGAAAAAAAAATGATATTTATTGAATAATTTTGCATTTTAACCGGGAAATCTAAAAAAGCCAGACACCCCAAAACTAGTTAGTTCTCAATAATTAGTAGAGATTGTGGTGTTGGTGCAAGGTGAAACATCTTAATAATGATAAGAGTAAATAAATATTATATTTACTACGATTTAATATGAGTTGCGATTCTAGGTCATTTTACTAATATTAAAATTAAAAATTAAAAGATAATTTTTTTCTTTTTTCAATATATATATTTCGGGCTATCAACCCATCTTCAGGAAGTACAGAAAAAGTAACTGAGTCAATAATATATATATTGAAAAAGAAAAAAATTATATCTTTTAATTTTTTAATTTTAATGTGAAATAAGTGACTTAGAATCCTTAACTCATAGTAAATCAATATTAAATATAATATTTATTTACTCTTATCTTTAGTTAGTTCTCTGCATTGGAAAACCAAACATTTTATCACAAGAACGAATTTTCTAGGACTTTTCGTTCTTAAGTTATCTTGGGTATCTGAATCCAAACACACAGACAGACAGGCAGGCAGAAATAAACATGGCTGCAAATTATTTTTCTCCACTTTCCAGACATTTTTCATCACAATAAGGAATTATAAAGAGAAAACAATGAGGTTGACCTCTGCTTGGTGCAAATAAACATAAACACACTATAACATATATATCAAATACATATATATATATATATTTATTTATTTTTATTTAATTTTTTTCGGGTAAACTCCTTCATATACAAATGATAAAACAAATTAATCAATATTTAAACATTTTTATTCAAGTTAGATGACTAGTTTCGCCAAAAATTTGGCTCATCAGATATTTTTTAATTAAAATTATTAATTTAAAAATAATGCATAGAAAAAAGGGAAAGAACAAGAAACTTGTTGAAAAAAATTTAAAAAAATTATACAGGTATCTACATATTGCTGGATTATTCACGGCAAACGATAGTCATGAACTGAAACTATTTTCATGTCAAATTAAATTTCTATTTTAAATCTGGCAATATGATTCAAAAATAGAAACACATTAAAAATCATGTCTTCCAAGTATTTTGAAAGAAGTCAGCGAATTTAAAATATTCTTGTTTGTTTAAGGTGTTGTGTACATTGTTGATAAAGAGGCTCTCAACAAAAAATCTTTGTAGTTGTTATTTATTTATTTAAGAGTATAGTTTCGAAGACTTGGCCTTTATCATCAGCTCTTTTGAATTATAAATATTATTTTTCATGGATCAGTATAGCGTGGATATTGAAAGTTTTCACCTGGCTTATGAGCTTATTAAGAAAAAGAAAAGAAAAAGAATTAAATATCCGCGCGATCCTGACCTTATGAAAAATAATATTTATAATAAACAAAAAACTGATGATGAAGGCCAAGCCTTCGAAACTATAGTCTAAAACAAATAAATAATATATATACTAGGTGGTCCTTATTTAAGTATTTTTGAATTTTTATTCGGACAAGGGGTCATATGGTATAAATAAATAAATAAAAAAATATCCCCCAAGTTAATGCTCTATCTCAATTTTAACCTAGTGCTACACAGCGATATTTTTCCCATCTAAATAACATGGGTTTTTTAAGAACGATCAATTTTTTTATTCGGCCAGTAATGGTTCAAAAATTTGAAATTCTGTAGACTTTATCCTTATAATAGTAGCTATCCTTCAGAATTATTACAGATTTTTAGCTATTATAATTTTGGAGTTACAGCCAGATAAAATACTGCTATATAGTCTATATGTCTATAACTTAGTAACACAAGATATATATCTTAATGTTACTAAGTTATAGACTTCAAAATTATAATAGCTAAAAATCTGTAAAAATTCTGAGGGATAGCGACTATTATAAGGATAAAGTTCACAGCGTTTCAATTTTTTGAACCATTACTTTGGCCGGAATAAAAATTGATCTTTCAATGGCAAAAACCCCATGTTATTTAGATGAAAACTTACATAGCTGTGGGCACAGGTTAATATTGAGATAGAGACTTGAAACTTGGAGGATATTTTTTTTATTTATTTCGAACCATGTGAGCCCTTGTCTGCCTAAAAATTGGAAAATACCTAAAATAAGTACCACCCTAATATATACATATACCTATATATATATTATATATATGTGTGTATGTTTATATGCATCAAGCAGAGGACAACCTCTTTGTTTCTCTTTATGATTCAACAACTCTGCTACTCTCGGCAAAATAAAAACTTTAAAATAAGGATTAACAATTTTTGCGTGAATTCAATTCTAGGCTCGACCGAGTAATGGTACAGACCACCTCCTATCTGGAATGATCGCTTTTGTCAAGATGCACGATGAGTGTAAAAAATGTTTATTAAGCCTATGATATATGATGAGTATCTACCTACTCAAAGTACTCATCTACCCATCCATTGCAACTGCCAACCCACCATCAACAATTTATAAGAGCGGAACCTCATTAGAGTCGTGAAGGGTACCAATTCAACTCCATACTTGTACATAAATTTAATATTAAATGCCAAGGGAATTGAATTCATTGCCAAATGATGTAATATTTTTGGGGGGATGTTCCCTCTTTCTTGATAATTAAACATCTTTGTGAGATTTCAAACTTGACAATGTTTTTACTTTACCATACAGGGTAAATTTTTTGTGGACGCACTAGTTCAAAAAACTTGTGTGAATATCAAAACGAAATTTCACATGTAGTTTTGGTGCATTTCGATTAAGATCTGATTAGATTTTGATTGAAATCGAACTAAAATTAATGGGGCTGGGAGGAGGGGGGAGGTATAAAAATTGAAATTATAAAATTTTCAATCTAAAAAACAAACAAGAGAAATGAAATATACTATAAAATGAACCTTTAATAAACAAGAGAGTTATTATTTTCTTTGGGTGTCGAAATTGGGGGGTTCAAAAAATAAAACTATCAAAATGAATTATAGACAGACCCTTAAATCGACTTGTACGAAATTTTGCGTATGTGCCTTATAGAACTTATAAATGACTCACAATGTGAAATTGGAGAGCAAAAAAAAGATTTTGCTGAAATCGAATCCAAAATTAAGGGAGGAGGGGGAGGTAAAAATTAAATTTTCAATCTAAAAAGAAAAAAAAACAAGAGAAATGAAATATACTATAAAATGAACCTTTAATAAAAAAGAGAGTTATTATATTTTCTTGAGTGTCGAAATTGGGGGGGGGTTATTCAAAAATAAAACTATCAAAATGAAAAATGAATTGTAGACCCTTTTAATCGATTTGTACGAAATTTCGCGTATGCGCTCCTCCTATAGAACCTTATGTAAATGACTCACTACGTGAAATTGAGAGCGACCAAAAAAGATTTTGCTGAAATCGGATCCAAAATTAATGGGGGTGGGGGGTGGGGGGGGGGGGGGGGGTAAAAATTAAAATTATAAGATTTTCAATCTAAAATAAAACAAGAGAAATGAAATATACTATAAAATGAATCTTTAATAAAAAAGAGAGTTATTATTTTCTTTGGGTGCCAAATTGGGTAGGGGGATTCAAAAAAATAAAAACTTTCACGTAAAATGAAAAATGAATTGTAGACCCTTTAATCAATTTGTACGAAATTTCGCGTATGCGCTCTATATAACCTTATGTAAAAATGACTCACTACGTGAAATTGAGGGCAACCAAAAAAAGATTTTGCTGAAATCGAATCCAAAATTAATGGGGGGGGGTAAAATTAAAAATTATAGATTTTCAATCTAAAAAAAAACAAAAACAAGAGAAAATGAAATATACTATAAAATGAACCTTTAATAAACAAGAGAGTTATTATTTTCTTTGTGTGTCGAAATTGGGGGGTTCAAAAATAAAGCTATCAAAATGAATTATAGAGCCTTTAATCAACTTGTACGAAATTTTGCGTATGTCCCCTATAGAACCTTATGTAAATGACTCACTATGTGAAATTGAGAATGACCAAAAAAAGAAGGGGGGGATTCAAAATATTTTCAAACAAAAAATCGAAGAAAGCTGATATTTCTAATAAACTATTTTCATAATTAAAAGGATATATTATTTATTGATAATGGACCCAAAATTAAGATGGGGGTTCTTATTAATTAATTATAAACTATTTTAATTCAATATTAAACATAAGAGAGGACCCAGGTGTATGCTAAAGTTACGGATGGCCATGCATCAGTTTATTTTTTCCTATTTGAAAGGATCAATTCACATATTTTATTTAAATGATTAGATTTTCAAATATAGAAAATTTTCTTTTAAAATAATTGAATTTTTAATTTTTGGATATATAAGAATTCGATCTTAGCAATCATTTCGGGTACGTCTGGGAGGAAGGAAAGCCTGCCTGCAGGTTGGCCCTAGTATGATAGAATTCACCAGAAAAATAATTGTTTTACTCATTATTTATAAAAATGTTCGAAGATGAAACAAGAAAAAAAATCATTTTCAAAAATGATTATTTTTCTTTCGTATGTCTGTCTGGATCGGTGACTATAAGTGAAGAACGGAAATTCGTCGAAAGTTTGTTCTGGTACTAAATTGTTTGTATTTCCAATGCAAAGAACAGATTAGATTTTGGGCTTTCTTGTTTTAGAACTTTCAATTCAAAATATTATCTTGTGAAATTATCTTGTGAAACCATTAAGGTAATTGGAGGAAAAAGTAAATCTTTTTCAAGACTTCGTACAATTGTCAATTAGAATCGCCATATTAATAAGCTTAAATAGATAATAAACAATTAGACATTTATTTTTTTTATTTTAATAAATTTCAGAAAAAGTTACAAAATTCAATCAGTTTTCCAAATTGGAAATACAAATATTTTTGATCTATAACGAACTTTTCCACGACTTTCCGTTCTGGAGTTATCATAGGTACGATTCCAGACAGACAGAAATACAATCAATGATTTTCTCGCGTTTCAAATATTTTTATACTTAATGAGCAAATATTGATATATTATTTTTTATTATTATTTATTTATTAACTTTATTAAATGTAGCTGTGCTCCTTCAAGTTCTCCCAGGTGTATCAAGTAAATTAAGGGGTCATAATATAAACATAATAATTTTCAATTGTAATAAAAATAATCATTTAGGTTATTGGAAAGAAGAAGGGTATCTTTAATGAAAATGCTTTTTAGGTTGATTTAGTGACGTTTCGCCCTTCAATTTAGAAATTCTTTAGGCTCGAATCAATTATATTGCGTATTGAGTTATTTATGTTCCTGTACTTTAAAATCGGGGAGTTTGGTTGGCTGAGGTTAACGCGCTGGCCCTGCTTCAGCTCGTTGATGACGATGTCTACAAGAGGGAGACCGGGTTCGATCCTGGCTAGCATATAAAATTTATACCGGCTAAAACTCGGCTCCCTCACTAACCCTACTAACACTTTACTGTTTACTGATTTACTGTCTAAATGGGCTTTGTTCCCGGTGACAATAAATAAATTTAAAAAAAATTTAAATCATTAAGGTTAAAAGAAAAAATAATTAAACTCCTTTACAGTTTACAACAAATAATTTAAATATTAAAATTAATTAAGAAATTTATCTCATGATAATTTGTTTATTTAAGATGAGAGTTCTGAGGACTCATTTTATGTAAAAGAAAAATTATCTTAAGCATACAATTAAATCTTTAATTTAATCCTTGTCCTTATACTTGTTCTGATTTTTTTTTGGAAATATAATTTTAAATTTCACTCTATTTCCAAGTGCGTGGTGGAGCTTGAAAGCAGCCTATAGCTCTCTTGATGAGAAGAATCCGATAATTAGAAAATTTAAAAAGGGTCCCCTGACCAAGTCAAAGAGCGAGGGCAAGTGAAGTGAGAATCTGATTGAGTCGGCTAAAAGCGTTCGAATTCTTTTTGTCTTTTTTTTTTTGCTTCTTTGAATTGATGAGAATTGAGCCTTCGCCAGGCATCGAATCTGTAATTAAAGTGGCTTGTGCTAGTCTTGGGCCAAGTGGATGCAGATCAATATATGGTGGACCATGCAGAGCCCTTAGGCATTTGGAACCCTTGGCTATTCCTTGGCTGGGCATCTCACCCCTTTACTTGGGCTTCGGTAGCGAGCGACCCTCGCACTCCGGCCATTTGCCTCTGTCAAATGGCCGACAAACCAACCCTTCCCGACCACCCAACCAACCATCTCCATTCTATTTCGAACCAAGGATTTACTCGAGAGAAAAATCCCTTTCTCCTGGCTGGTCATCTCTCTTTGTAAATACATCGAGATCAGCCAAAAAAAGTTTGCACCTATCTTCTCTTTGAAGATTGAATAGAAAAGATTGTACTAGAGCGGAATTAATAAAAAAATGTTAACGAAAAACCGATATATTGGTCAACCCCCCATCCTATATATATTGAACACACACAAATGGCTTTCGTTCGAATCGGTTTTAAGTGTTCAAACCAGCTCGACTTATGTCCAATTTGGCAGTGTTTTTCACTCGGCCCTCGTGTTTAAGATGTTAAAACTTTCAAATAAGGGGTGCTTTAGGTTCACCATCCGAGTGAAGGTTTGCTATAGAGGGTAAAACGGATTTTTGATTATTTTTGAGAGAGACTTTCTGAGTTACTTATTGAACGAAATTACTAGCCCTTAACTTAAAACTATTGAATTGAAGGTTTTTTTGCCGTTTTTTAGCAGAATTTTTATATATTGAAGGAGACAATAAAAGAGTGTGTCTTATGCTGGAATTATAAATTTTATTTATTTATAACGAGCCTATAGTTTCGAGGGCTTTGCCCTCTTCATCAGTCTATTACAATGGATTCACAGGAATTAATTTATGAATGAAAGGTTAAAATCTTTCATGTGGTTAGGTTAAGAAATTTTTCAGGGTGGGCAAGTTAAGAATTGAAATTTATACTTGTTTTATTATTTTGACTGTAGGTGGCGTTCATGAAGTTTTTATTTTAGCGGCTATTTTTAAAATAAAGCTTTCGGGAATTTCTATTTTCCGATTTAAGAATTTTTTTGGTGAATTATTGTATGATTTTAAAATTTCTAACGATTCGAAAATATAGTCTCGTTATAAATAAATAAAATTTATAATTCCAGCAGAAGACACACTCTTTTATTGTCTCCTTCAATTAAAACTATTGAATAGGCAGGATTCACAGAGGGCACAAACAAATAATTTAGAAAATGATTAGGATTTAAATTTTGAACTTTTCAATGAAAGGTTTCGCCCCCTCAGGAGTCAAACCAGAGCGCTAACTTGCTTTCCGGGCTATAGGGTTCGACTTCTGAGGGGGCGAAACCTTCTGACATATAATATAATATACATCAAAATCTACTAAGATCTTTGATAAAATTTTCCTTATATAAATTCTCATATAATTAAAATACAGGTAAGATAGCCGGAAGTTGTTCTTTTTTTTGAAAAAAATTTTCCATCCATTTTTCAAAAAGATAAGACACCCAAATTTTCATATTGAATATATTATAAAAAGGTCCTATACTGAAAACTTTTTTCAGCAAATTTGCTTGCCTTGTTTATATATGTACCTATGCCAGAGGAAATTCGTCTCTAGGGTTAGGCTAACTGCCCGGATAGAAAGTTAGCGCTCGGGTTCGACTCCTGAGGGGGCGAACCCTTCTGACATATAATAATTAGATAGAATAATCTATCAAAATCTTTGATAAAATTGTCATTATATAAATTTTCACATAATGAAAAATTTACATTAATAATTATCTTCTTCTTCTTCTTCTTCTTCTTGTTTTTAAACCTATAGGTTTGTTTCTTCCAGATCGTCATGCCATCTTTTCTTGGGACGACCTCTACTTCTTATTCCAACCGGCTTGTTGGTCATCACTTTCTTTACTAGTCGGTCTTCTGTCATTCTTCCCACATGAGCGTACCATTCTGTTCTTCTTCTCTTGATCCATTCTCCCACCTTCTGTATTCCACATTTTTCTCTAATATCTTCACTCTTCATTCTATCGAGCCTGGTCACGTTCATTATCCTTCGCAATGTCTTCATTTCTGTTGTTTCCAATAATTGAGAAGTTTTTGCAGTGTCGGGTCTTGTCTCAGCTGCGTATGTTAATATTGGGCGTACCACGGTTTTGTAGACTCGTACCTTGGCCTCCGTTCTTAAATATTGGTTTGACCAGATTGCACTGTTAAGGCAACCCGATATTTTCGATGCCTTTATTGCTTGATGTTTTACCTCTGATTCTAGGTCTCGATAAGAGGTCACTTGGATTCCAAGGTACGTGAAGGACATGACTTGTTCGACAATCGTATCGTATAGTTGTAGTTTACATCGGAGTGGTATTTTAGAGATTGTGAGAGTTTTGGTCTTCTTGGTTGACAGGGTTAGACCGAATTTATGTGCAACACAACTGAATTTATACAGGAGGCGCTGGAGGGAATCTTCATCTTCTGCAACGAGTGCTGCATCGTCTGCATAGCAAACGCATGTTAAATTCTCGTCCCCTAGGGAATATCCTTTTAGATTTTTTATTTCTCCAATGATTTCATTCATTACTATATTAAAAAGCAGAGGGCTAAGCGAGTCTCCCTGCCTAATGCCCTGGTTCACTGGGATTCTTCGGGACAGTCTTCCTTCGGTTTTTATTCTGGCGGTGTTGTTGGAGTAAATATCTTGTATTAGGTTTATGAGATTGTCGGGGATTTTAAACTTTTCCAAGATTTTAATGACGTGCTTCAGTTGTACTTTATCGAACGCTTTTTCGATATCGATAAAACAGAAAAACGCCGGCTTGTTAAATTCATATGCTTTTTCGCATAGCTGTCTGATGGCGAATATAGCGTCTACACAGGACCGACCTTTCCTGAAACCTTGTTGCTCGTCATGTAAGTTTATTATTCTTGACAGTTTATTACTTACTATTTTTGTGGTTAGCTTAAGGTGGGTGTTTAGCAGATTAATTCCACGGTAGTTGTTGGGGTTGAGTTTTTCACCCTTCTTGAATATTGGTATTACTATGTTCGTTTTCCACTCTTCTGGGATTGTCGATTTTCTGAATACTTGATCAATTAGTACATATATTTGCTCCCAGAGATGTGGTCCTCCATATTTTAACATTTCGTTAGTAATTCCATCTTCGCCAGCGGATTTCCTGTTTTTTAACGTCTTTAGCGTGTTATCAATCTCCATTTTTGTTACAGCTACACACGAGTTTCCCCGATCTCTTCTGTCACATTCCTCTGGTGTTCCTGCATACAGTTTCTTAAAATATTCCATCCATGTTTTTTCATCTATGTTATGTGGGATCACATACTCTAAGATCTCTTTTTTTTGGTTTTGTATCATTCGCCATATTTTTCTTTGCTGCCCATAGAAATCTCTTTCCAGGTTTTTCGTATATGCTTCCCAGAAGTTTCTTTTAATTTGCCTAATTTGTATATTAACCTCGTTCCTAATTGATTTATAGATGTTATATAACGTAGTTGTTCCCGATGATTTAAATTGTAAAAATGCTTTTCTTTTTCTTTCGGACAACTGTTTAATTTCTTCGCAAAACCATGGAGTTTTCTTCCTTATTCCCGGGGTTTTCACCGTTCTCGTACCGAGTGCTTCTTTAGCTGCTGTCAATATATTGAATTTAATTATTTCCCAGTTTTCGTTAATCCCATTTGTTTCGCTCAGGCTATTATTAGAGATCTGTTCATTTAGACGTCTTTGGTATAGGAATCTAATGCTCTCTTCTTCAAGTAGCTCCACATTCAACTTTTCTTGGATGACTATTTCTTTCCTTTTTATTTTTTGCACTTGAAGCCGAAGTTTGCATAGGACCAAGCTATGATCACTTCCGATATCTGCCGAGTTTAAGGATCTAACATCTAATATTTGGGTTGGGTGTAGGTTCCTATTTGACACAATATAATCTATGGTTGATGTCTGATTTCGGGTGTTTTGCCAGGTAATTTTATGTTGAATTTTGTGCTTAAAAAATGTGTTATTAATTCGCAGTTCGTTGTCAGCACAAAATTGGACAAACATAAGGCCATTGTCATTACAGGCCTCTTCGTTGAAACGGTGTTTGATTCCATGTATTACAGTGTTACCTATTCTGGCATTAAAATCTCCTAGTACGAGGGTTGGCTTATCCTGAGGGATTTTGTCAAGGGAGTTTTGTAAAGTTTCATAGAACAGGTCTTTATCAATTTTTGGCTTGCAGTCTTCAGGGGCATATATACCAAAGATGTGAAGGGTAGAGTTTTTGGTTTTTAGGGATACCGTAATAATCCGTTCCGAAATATATTCATACTTTTCGATCATCCCCTCTAGGCTCTTATGAATTGCTATTGCAACTCCTTCCTTTGCTCTAGATTCCTTTGGCACACCGCTATATAAAAGGACATAGTCCTGATATGTCATTATTCCCTTACCCTTCTTTTTAGTCTCTGAAATTGCACAGATGTCGATTTTATTCCTAGAAAGTTCCAAGAGCACCTCCTGTGATTTATTATTCCAAGACCTTGTGTTCCAGGTAGCTACTCTTATGGGACTCCTGTCCTTCCTCCACTTTCTTTTCTTTCCTTGGGGTTCCTTAATCATATTCCGTGAGTGAGCAGTGGTCGTTACCGTGTCGTCCATCCGATTCCGAGGCTTATCTCTGTTTCTTCGAGCATGAGTGTTTTTATTCTAGCAGGTTGCTAACCTCACTCGAAACCCTCCTCCTTTCTCAACACGGGCTTGGGACCGGCTATGGCGGAGTTATTAATAATTATTATTTATTTAATTATAAGAATATAATATTAAATAGGTATCTTACCTTATCAGACAACGTTTCGGAACTGGATATGGGATGTTGACTCCACAGGAACATTCTCAACTCGCGGACAAGTAAAAATATACCCTCGATTCGATTCGAGATGGAAAGAGTGGGAAATTAAAGGTAAAGGTAAAGGCGATCATGCCTGGACCTGGAATAATGTAACCCACAGGAACACACTGATACAACCGCGCACAAGAATAAATATACTCGCGAAACACTTCGATTTCCAAGGAAAAAGATTTGTGAACACATGGATTAAATATGGATAGGATTAGGGATAGGACATGATTCTCTTGATGAATGGATCATGAGCTCACGTGGGCAGGGAGGCCATGCCCTGAAGTAAGTCTGTACTTCTTAATCTATAATAGCAAAGAAGTACACACCTACCCGTTACCCAGATATTTATATTTTATTCACGATCTTAAATTAATTTCAAAAATGCAACGTGTAATCTTGGAATGCAATCATATTTGAAATCTTTAAATTTTTTTTCATAATAATTTGTGCGAATTTTTATCTCAACAACCATTTAATTTAGAAATAAAAGTATGGACTTAGCCATTGAATTGATTACTTATTAAATTATTATACTACTAATTCTCAGAGAGAAAGACGACCTCAAAATGTATTCACTTTCACTACAAGCACACATTCACACACGATTTCTACTTACGTAGAAGTATAATAATTAGAAATAAATTAAATTAAATTTAATGTATATTAATTAAAATAAGAGATGAAGGGTTGTTTATTAGTGAGAGTTAGAGTCAGCTGAGAGTGTGGATGAAGGTGGAGAGGCCATATTGCAATATTCCTAGTCGATGTATCATCCGCCACTGCCACACACCCAGGCCAATCTCCATATTTCTCTCCCCGTTATATACCCCTCGTCATTGTCCCTATTTCCCCCCTCCACACTGTCCCTATCTCCTCCCTCCCTACCGCCCCTATCTCTCATCTCCCCCCTCCCCAACACTGCCCCTATCTCTCCACTCTCCCGTCTCTCTCCCTTATATACCCCTCGGGGACAATTAGTGCAAGTTATTCTTAGCTAATCTTCCGAGATAATCTTAATCGGCTTAGAATACATACGCCATACTATTTTCACGTATCACATTCAATTATTTAACCATGTTTAAAGCACACCATTTGACTTTGACTTATCACTATTAATTATTTAACTGTGTTTAAAAATACTAGCGTTATTCATAAAGAACGATGAAAATCACACACACATTCAATTGTTGATTCACTTGAAAGTCAAATGGTATTCACTAAACACCACTCAACGTCACATAGACCGTGGCGGGGAGCGTCTCGTTCCGGGCCTTGACCCCCCTGCCTGTCATTGGCCCATATGTCATTGAGAGTCTCATTCCCCTCCCACAAAAATATAATTAGTAAAAATTAAATAAAAAATTTAATTAATTAATTAATAAGAATTTACTCAATCGTTGTATTCATATAAGTATAGCAATTTACAATAGAAGAGTCTCATATTTAAAAGTAGATTGATTGCTAATGAGCCCAAAATTCATAGAGAAGAAGGTGGGGGGGGGGGGGGGGGTCTTTACGAAATGATTTAAAATTATTTTATTAAATTTTAAATTTAAGATAGCGGCCAGGTGTGGAGGTGTATGGTAAAGTTATTTATTTTATAAAAGATTTGTAGCTCGAAGAGGTTAATTAATTACGACTCGTCACTAAAGTGTTGAATAGATTGTTATAAACGTCTTCTAATCTAAACTCTTTAAAAATCATTGCTGGTGCATCAATTAGGGAAAGATAAAAGCTATTCAACAGGCAGTCGTCGCCAACTGCTAATGCGGATGTTATTTTCTTAACTGGAATTTTGTTGCCGTGAAGTGTTCCAAAGACGACATCCGCCCTCGGTTTGCGCCCCTACCACCCCATTCCACTTAACCTCCCCATTCTGATGCTCGGAGGTTTATTTAAGAAGCCACGCTTTTGTCCCTTTTACTCAGCCAGGCCAGGACGAAAATAATTCTCTACCGAGAATACACGCCTCAACATTTTACGTCCTTATGAACTTTTCAACCGGAAATAAAAACATCATTGACTCAATTTATTGCAGCTCCTCTATTAACTCATTAACTTTTTTAAACTGAGTTAAATGATACCAACTGATTCTAGTATCAATTATATCTAAATTGACTTGTTAAGCCACAGTTTAATTCGATAATATACTTTAAATTTTCGACATTTATTTGTTTAGTTACAGATTGTGGCAAAAAAGCAAACGTGTTCCGTACACAAATTTAAACATATTTATATCCAGAATTGTTGAATTTTTCAAGTGTTGTACATAATTAAATTGGAGGAAAATATGAAACTTTTTCAAGACTAGGTACGCTGTTTGCAGTTTCAGTGAATTAATCATTTTAAATGCTAAATATCTAAATCTGATATTCATTTCGAGTTAATATTAATATGATTATTCCTTTATTATTAATCATATATCACTTGCTATTTCCAGTCTATGTTGACATAAATTCAAAAATAGTATCGATTCTTATGGAATAACCTTATTGTAATTCCATTTTTGATGTTTTGACTATTAATGGCAACCTCTACTGAAAACGTGGAAGAATCGACTTAAAATCAAAAAGACTAAATTCTCTGTTGGTAAACAACTCAAACTTGAGTCTTGTTTAGTCTTTTTGATTTTAAGTCGAATTTTCCACGTTTACAGTAGAGGTTGTCATTATTAGTCAAAACATCAAAAATGGAATGCAATAAGGTTATTCCTCTAGTATTAGATAAGAATAGATCGTTATTTTTGATTTTAAGCTAATTCCTCCATGTCTTCAGCAATGGTTACCAATAATAATCGAAACGTCAAAAATCAAATGTAGAATGGTTATTCCTCAAGTAAAGGATTAGAATCAATCGCTAATTTTGATTTTAAGTCGATTCCTCTATGTCTTCAGCAAAGGTAAATGATAAGCAAACGACGCAGTTGCTATGCTTACTTATAAAATTTTCTTACAAATTTTTAGCATTTCACAGAGACAAGCCTATCCATTCTTACTTAAGCTAGGTTAAATGAGCTATATCAAACTGATCAAATGAATAAATTTTAAAGAATTTAAAATAAAGTATTTAAAAAAACCTTTTTTTGTGGTCCCCACGCCACGGTACTTAATTGGGATATTAAATTTCATCAAAATTGCTCAAGTCATTTTCAAGATATTTAGACAAAAACTAAAAAAGTACTGAAATAAAGTACTAATGTTTGTGGTCCGATACCAAAAACTAATCAGCAATTCCCTTTGTTAAAATAATGGTAGGTTTTCAATTTCATTTCAATCGGTTGTACGGTGTGGAAAAAATCGTCAACGAAAAAACGACCCGGGCGTGAAATAGGGGATGAAAGTTTGTATGGGGATCCATTTGTTTCTCAAGTTAAGGATATAAAAATTCATCATAACCATACTTTTGATAAGAAATAAAGAATATTTCTGCATTTAAGTACCAGCTATGCTTAGTTTGGGGTCAATGGTTGTGTGTGAATTGTCCGAAATTTATTTTTATACATTTTTTATTTATATACAAAATTTCGTAAGCGTCCCGCTCTGACACAAAAAAAATGGTCACGTTATGCATACCCTAAAGTCCTGGGTTGGCCCCTCCATCTCGAAAAGAAGAAGAAGAGGGGATTTTATGGGCTGGATAGACGTCGAAGCTATCTAAGAATGCGGGTCTTAAACAGCTGAAGGTTATAAGCCGCTGGGATGAAGGTAGCTGGAAGCGAGTTCCAGTCACAAGAGGTCATAGGGATAAACTAGTTGGTGAAAGAGCTGGTTCGATTTTTATCCAATTTGGCAGCGAAGGGGTGTTGAGCGTTCGAAAACCGCGTGTTTCTCGCATAGAGGGCTTTAGGGGCGATAATTGATTTTAGCTCTTATGCTCGATAAACAACCCCAAATATAGTAAAACTATAAAAAAATTTAATTTAACATTAATACCTATAGTTTAGATTTATTTATAACAAGCTGCGACTCCGGCCTTTGGCGGACGCTTCGCTTACCGGAGGAGGCCCCCTGGATGCCCGAAGTGAGCGTATGCTTTTAAAAAACTAAATATTTAATTATTTTTAACTTTGCTCAAGATCAGTTGAATTAAGGGTTTTTTGAAGATTGGTAGTGCCCCTGCACAAGGCACAGTGGAGAGATTACTTCGAACCAAAAAAGGCCAAGAATGCAAGAATGCCTCAAGAAATGAAAGAATTATTTGAAAGATTGGTAGAGAAAATAGTGATTTGTCAGGACGTGGTGATAAATGAAATTGTGAGTCTGGGACTAGAAATACAGAGTCTGAGAGAAGAAGTGAAAAGAGAGAAAAGGAAAGGGAATATTAGAAAAGAAATAGAAAAATTGAAAAGAGATGGAAGCAGACATAAAAATTTTAAGAGAGAGAGAAATCTGATAATCAGAGAACTAATAGAAAATCAAGAGCAAAGTAAAATAAATATTCTAAAAGAAATACTGTAAGAGAAACTAAATGTATAAATAAATGTGAAGAGTACACCAGGAATAGAGAAGGTGTTGAGGGGAAACGATGGGCCTATTTTGGGAGAGTTTGAAAATAAAATTGTAGCAAAAAATGAAACTTTTCCTAGACTCGGTACGCTGTTTGCAGTTTTGGGGAATAATGCAAAGACCACCTCTTTGATTGTTTATTATGATTTAACATTGAAAATAAATAAATAAATCTTTATTCCTCGACCTGCTTAAAGGCTAGTTCCTCCAAACATCAATACAATCTAGCTACAATACATTAACAAACATCAATACAAATTAACTACAACAATTTAACAAATAATAAACAAGTACAAAAAATAGAAAAAGAAAAAAAATAGAAATGTATGCTCATTAACAAATAACATGACCATAGATTTCCATCAAAAGACAAAAAAAAACCGATAGCAGGAGCAAGCGAGGCATTAGCCATCCCGGTATTTGCCATAAGTTGTTAAGGAAACCTGGTCGAAACCTTAACAAGAATGGTATGACCTCTCTCTACCTCAGCTAAGCTCTGCTTCTGAGACCTAAATAAAATTTTATACAACTCTAGGACTTTAGGACTTGAGAAAATTTATAATTGATTTAATCATAGGAGACAGAGGACTATAATCCAAAGTAATAATAAATAGACTGTTCCACAAATCAATGCCAGATTCTGCAAATGAATGCAAACCTACATATTAATATCTGAATTAACTAATTTGTAGGAACCAGACCTATATAAATTAATACCATTCTTCCCTAAATCTTTATAATCTAAATAACCATCTGAATCATCCTCATAACAAAAACCACCACTGGTTTCAACAGCTATACTTCTAGTCCCAACCCTGGATTAACTATCCCTTTAAACCATATTATCTAAAAAAAAAAAAAAAAAATTATTTTAAAAATAAACAAAATATTTATTTACCTTAGCAACGGTAAAGGATTAAAATCTCAAAAAATGATATTTTTTGAATTATTTATATTTTTTAACCCGAATTTCTGTAACTAGAAAGTACAAAATCTAATCAGTTCTCCGCATTGTAAATACAAAAATTTTATCACAAGAAAAAACTTTCTACGACTTTTCGT
Organism: Forficula auricularia; assembly: GCA_024734495.1. Lineage (NCBI taxonomy): Eukaryota > Metazoa > Arthropoda > Insecta > Dermaptera > Forficulidae > Forficula > Forficula auricularia. The sequence goes on from JALMQS010000149.1 coordinate 7,506,864, forward strand.
CCTTAAGTAATCGTGGTTATCTAAATCCAAACACACAGATAGATACACACACAGACACATAGACAGAAAAATCATGATTGAAAATGATTTTTCTACACCACATTTTTCAAAACAATTCGTCTGCCTCCCGGGCGCACTGAATAAAAGACAAATGGAAAATAACGGAACACTAATAATACATATGTTTCAGTAAAAACCGGATTTTTCTAGTAAAAACGCGTTTCGTTGAATATCTTTATGGCAACTAGAGTTTACTGTTGTTGGTTGAGTTTGGTTCAAAGGTCTAAAATCTTCATTTTTGACATTCTCCCTCATTTCGTGTGTTTATTTTCAAAATTTAAACGAAAATGTCAAAAATTAGAAGAAAAGTTGTAGAGGATGTAATTTTTGAAATTTTCATTTAAAAAAAACACACGAAATGAGGCAGAAATTAAGATTTTAGTCTTTTGAACCAAACTCAACCGAAATCAGTAAACTCTAGCTGCCATAAAGGTGTTCAGCGAAAAGCGTTTTTACGAGTTTACTAAAAAACGGGTTTTTACTGAAACATATATATATATATATAGTGACCAGGATTATCCAAATGAAGTGATGAGTTTCGTTGGCAATCAATAAGGATAAATATCTAGAAGCCCTTTAATTTTAATTTTGATTGTAAAGTGACTATATAAATGTGAATTTCTTGCTATTCTAATATGGACTCTGTAAAGAGTGATTTTCCCTATTTGTCAAGCATTAAGGTGAGAATGAACTAATTTAAAAAAATTTCAGAATTTCAATTTAAGTACTTGTTTGATATTGAAATGGTATAAAATTCCCTAAAAATAACAACTTGACTGTTCCCTCATTTTCTACTGAAATAAATTTAAAACAGATAAGCCTAATTCTTCTTTAAAAGATCCTACAGTGATATCCCACAACCCATGATAGAAAAAAAACAATTATTTTGGACCCCACAAAAAATTCGACCCTTCCAAAAATAATAATTCTATTAAAATTGGTATATAATTGGTATATTATAAATGAAAGACTACACATTGATCTTGATATACCATCAGTTTGAGAGGTCATAAGCAATCAATTCATTAAACACAAAAGACAACTGGAAAATCACACAAATATATCGGCCATCGTTCTTCTGGACAACAGTGAAACTATCAGGAGAAGAAAGAAATTTCATGTACTGGATTCAGAAGATCGAATGTTAACTTTTAACTGGAAAAATAAATTCAATTAGGGAATTTTTTTTTTATTTTTTTATTTTTTATTTATATATTTATTATTTTTATTATTTTTTTTTTTGTTATTATTTTTTATATATTTTTTTATTTTTTTTATTTTTTTTGTTTTTATATCCTATATATTGTAATTTTTTTTTTTGTTTTTATATCCTATATATATATATTGTAATTTTTTTTCTCCTCCTCTCTTTCTATATATTTTGTTTCTTTTTTTATTTTTGTTTCATATATTAAGTATGTTTTTTTCTTCTTTTTGATTTTTTGTTTTTTCTTGTATTGTTTTAATTAATTTTTTTTGTAAATTTTTTGGTCTAAAATTGTACATTAAAGGGGCTAGATGGCCCTAGAGATACAATGTTTTAATAAATAAATAAATAAGTCATCACTGCACGACCGTCCCTTCAAGTCGATTTCTATGTAATCAATTTTACTTAAAGCTATATGTAATGTTTTTAAGCTGATTGTAAATAAATAAGTATTAAAAAAAAAAGATAATTTTAAACGATTTTCGATTTCGGAAAAAATGAATATATGTATTTAAATTTTAAATTTCAAGTTTTTATCCTATTTAGTTTTCGAGTTACGATGCTCTAATACACGGACTTACAGTCAGACAGACATTGCAGCAACACTAATAGAGTCCCATTTTACTTTTTAAACGGAACCCCAAAAAGACAATGAATTTTATAAAATGATTGATTAGAATGTGAAAGCACAAATTCTACACTAGTGAATGGTTTTCAGTGACTTGAAGAACAAACGCACATGAATACGGCCCCACGAAATAGACCTACGTATAGCATAGCTCTTATTGACTATTTCCTTTAAGACGCGTTCTATGAATTGGTCGTCATTTTTTCAGATTATTTCTGTAATTGTGAAAGTTGGATGATTTCTCTTTGTCTATTATGAGTAGGGTTTCCCTCCCGGGATTTCTCGTTCCCGATTTCGCGGGAAATCCGCAAAAATATCTATTCCCGATTTCCCGAGAAAAAAAAGTCAATTCCCGGGATTATTTTTAACATTTATCATCATATAAATGAAAAATAAATATTCCAAAACTACTTGTTTTAGCGGATTGATTTCCGATACGGAAAACTATAGAGAAGCACAAATGCCAGTGAATGTTTTGAAACGAAAGCTTGAAACCTCTTGAAAGTGCTATTAATATTAGCACCAAAAAACAAAATACAGGCAGTGGCGTAGCCAGAAAATTTTCATTGGGGGGGGATCAATC
>JALMQS010000149.1:7514510-7545134 GCA_024734495.1 Forficula auricularia
CCCCCCCCCCCCCCCCCCCCCCCCCCCCCCCCCCCCCCATTTGGAAATTATAGCCTCCTTTAGTCCAAACTCAACCGAAATTTTTATTATCTATGGGCCCCCAGAAGGGTAGAAATACAAAATTTAACAAAAGTGGGGGCGGGAAATTAGGAAAATATACTAGACTCTTGTTTTTAGTTTTAGTTTAGCGATGTACGAGTGGAATTGTACCCATTTTAAGACTAAAAAGCAAAAAAATAAATTATATTGAAAGTTTTTTTGCCGAGGGTAGCAGAATATTTAAATATTGAAGGAGACAATAAAAGAGTGTGTCTTCTGCTGGAATTATAAATAAAATTTCTTTTCCTTCAAAATAAATTATCGTTTAAAAAAACTAAAAAAACATGCTTTTGTCAGTAATGCACTAAAAAGTATAAAATAATGTACCTAAAAACTTTTTTATATCCAATAACTTAGTCAAAAAGCGTGGGGCACTTTGTTGAAATTAATTAAAACTACCTAAAGATGCGCCCCATGCTTTTTGACTTATTTATTGGACATAAAAAAGTTTTTAGGTACATTATTTTATACTTTTTAGTGCATTACTGACAAAAATAAGAGTGTTTTTTAGTTTTTTTAAGCAAAAATTTATTTTCTTCTGCTTATAAATCTTTAAACTACAATGCAGAAGGACTGAAATGTAAGATATATCGTCGCCTTAGAGTGTAAACCTATTAAATCCATTTTTTATCATATATGGCATATTAATACCGTTAGAAAGAAAAAGAAATGTAGCATCGTCCAAGTAAAAGTGCTACTTAAAATCACGATCCTAAGTTGTAGAAAAAAATAGTTTCTTACTTTTTTTATTTGGAACGAAATTTTCTCTGGAGAAAGACGGACTGGTAGAACTTTTATTTGAAATAATTAATTAATTTATTTATTTATTTGTAATGGAAGGCAGCCCAGGAGTAGCGGAGAAAGAAAAAATTAACACATATCAAATAAGGTGTAATTTGTTGGAATCCTTCCTCCCTTCCTTTCAAACCGACGTTTCGGAGGATTCTTGTCTCCTTCTTCATGGTTTCAAGGGGTCAATGAAGGAAACAAATAAAATGCTTCCTTCCTCTCTCCACACCAGTGTTTAAAAAAATTTTCTTCCTTAGCAGAAGCATAGAAAAACGATTTTTTTTTCTTACTTTTCTTATTTAAGAAAAGGAGAAAAAAACCTACATCTGATCTCAACTTGTGATTCTATATACCTCTCATCGTTTGGAAGAATTAAAAAAAAATTGCTTTTCTATGCTTCTGCTAAGGAAGAAAAAAGTTTTAAACACTGATGTGGAGAGATCAAAGTAACATTTTATTTATTTCATTCATTGACCCCAAGAAACCCTGAAGAAGGAGGGAAGAATCCTCCGAAACGTCGGTTTGAAAGGAAAGGAGGAAGTGTTCCAATAGATTACACCTTATTTGGATATGTGTTAATTTTTCTTTCCTTACTACCCCTGGGCTACCTTCCATTACTTTCAATTAATAGTTTCTTTAGATATCAACAATATTAAATTTTGTTTGTTTTTTGTCTGCCCTGTAAAATTTCCTTGTTGTGAGTTATCAGCTTCACACTCTTAGGCGGCGATATATAAATCAAACATCAGAGAAAGTTAATATAATCTAAAATTAAATAATAACTTTATAATTAATTAAATATAATGAATTAAAGCTTAATTGTATTAAAATTAAATAAGTAAATATGCTTTCAAGAATCAATATTTGAAAAGGAATTTCCTATAAGAGGGTTTCATTTATGTTGATGATTTGTATGGCGTTGTTCGTTGCTTGATTATCTCTGAAGCTCTTTTTGCACCTAATAGTTAGTGAACTAATAGCAAGAGAACTTTGGCTTAATCCACTCTCAGATTGTCATTTATCTTTTAGATGACCACTGAAGGGGTCTTCAAATGAGTGGCTGGTTTATTTTTGAATTTCGCTTATAGGGTGCTAAAGGTTGATTGTATCTCGAGTCAACAGGCAGGCTAAAAGCGGCTTAGCATTTGCCCTAAGAGGCACCCTTTTGTACTCTTCAGCCTAGCTCTTGTTAATCAAGAGGACTGATAGCAGCAGATAGCGGGAATAACTTGGAGGGCTTTCACTTAGCCCAATTATCTCAAGAATAGTACGGAATCACCTCAGCATAATCTACAAGGAGTCAATTCTTTACTCAGATCATCAGGAAATTTATATCAGTCCTGCCCTTTTATAAAAGAAAAGTGAAAAATTATGCAAAGTCTGCCCCACGGGTGGGCCTAGTATTGAATTCACGAGAATATTTAAAATCTTGTTTTTTTTATTTGATTTTTTTTGTGTTTGCTCATTGTGTTAAAAAAAACTTAACCCAATTATCTCAAGAATAGTACGAAATCCCCTCAGCATAATCTACAAGGAGTCAATTCTTTACTCTTTACTCAGATCATCAGAAAATTTATATCAATCCTGCCCTTTTATAAAAGAATAGTGAAAAATTATTCAAAGTCTGCCCCACGGGTGGGCCTAGTATTGAATTCACGAGAAAATTTAAAATCATGTTTTTTATTGTTTGCTCATTATGTTTAAAAAAAAACTTAGCCCAATTATTTCAAGAATAGTACGGAATCACCTCAGCATAATCTACAAGGAGTCAATTCTTTACTCTTTACTCAGACCATCAGAAAATTTATATCAATCCTGCCCTTTTATAAAAGAAAAGTGAAAAATTATGCAAAGTCTGCCCGGGTGGGCCTAGTATTGTATTCACGCGAAAATTTAAAATCTTGTTTTTTTTTTTTTATTTTGTTTTTTTTTTTGTTTGCTCATTGTGTTTAAAAGGTCTAAGACGTGGAGAAAATATATATATATATATAATATATATATTTCTGTCTGTTTGTATTTTCGATGCAAAGAACTGGCTAGATTTTGGGCTTGATAGCTATAGAATTCTGGTTTAAAATTCCATGGTTTTATTGAGATTTTAAGCCGGTGTATTTATAATATAGGCATAAATGAAAAATTTATTTAATATTTATTTTTATTATTAAGGGCGTCTCTAGCATAAATAAATTTTCACTATTTTTGTTATTTAATAAATTTGCGTGCGAGCGATTCTTTCATTAGAATCTGATCGAGGAAAATAAGTTAAAAGGAAGCGGATAGAATGTTCTCTCTTTCTTTACAGCTAACACATTGGAAGGATCCCCAAATACAAGTACAGACCTGTTTCACACTTTTAGAGATTAATTTCTTAAGGAGGTCCTTTCGCTCCAATTGAGTCAAAAGAAGTGTAGTATCTAATATTTAATCAAATAAGTTAGAATACAAATTAATAATAATAGAATTAAAAAATAAATATTATGAAAGCCATAAATGTTTGAAATAAAAACAATTATAAAAAATTATTCAAGTACAAAATTTAGTTTGAATTATTCAAATCAGCTGAATCTCTTGAATGATTTGGCAATGCGTTGTATTAATACTGTATATGTTTACATACAAATATAGAATTTATGTGATTTTTTAAAGTAAATTTCTCAGTAAATTCCTCGGTCAATGATATATTTTATTGGAAAAAATTTTTATAAAAAAAAAAAATAAAACCGACTTCAAAAAATTAAATGCAACAAATAAAATAATATTAGCTTAAAAATCAAATAAAATACACTAAAAGGTATAAAATAATTAAATTATTTAATTACAGCTAAACGACGAAATATTAACATGAAATTACTTTTTGAAGTCGGTGCCAAACAAACTATATAAGCGAGCGTACCCGCCAAACGTACTAAGTAAGATTCGTCGAGTGTGATTTATAAAATGTATATGTTTGGCACCGACTTCAAAAAGTAATTTCATATTAATATTTTGTCGTTTAGTTGTAACTAAATAAGATAATTATTTTATACCTTTTAGTGTATTTTATTTGATTTTTAAGTTATTATTATTTTATTTGTTGCATTTAATTTTTTGAAGTCGGTTTTATTTTTTTTATAAAAATAATTTTGATTTTTCTCTTTTTAGCGATGTTATTAATAGTGACTTAATATAATACCTTGCATGCATCTCGTAAGAGAAAGCGTCGGGCGAATGAATCAGAAAATGATAATAAAATTCAATTCATAAATATATAAAATCTCTCGAAACGTTTGCGGGTTTTAAAAGAATGTTTTAAGATTTTTTTATAAAATATTTTATTTATTATAATTTCGATTATTTGGTCATAAGAATTGGAGATTTATGTTATTTCGTCAATGATCATATCTTCAGAACTTGACCAAATTAATATGGTATCACCCCTAAGGTACCCTCATTCCAATAAAAAAAGAATCATTAAAATCGGTTCATAAACAAAGAAGTTATGCCTGAACAAACATATCAAAAAAGGTCCAATACCAATGAAAAAAACGGGACCAATCGGAAACTAGACTGAACCCAATGCAAAAAAATCATCAAAATCGGTTCACAATTGGCGAAGATATGAGGTAACATAGACACAAAAAAAAAATTCAGTCGAATTGAGAACCTCCTCTTTTTTTTGAAGTCGGTTAAAAAGAAACCTGCATCTTTCAAAAAACGAATTTTTAGTTTTTTAAATTTATCAATTCAACTAATAGTAATATAATTCATGAGAAAGTGTCAAGATGATAATTTTCCATAAGACTCTTGAGAAAATGTTTACATTTTAAAAAATTTCCTCGCTGATGTGTCACCAAAGCATAGATAGAGATAAACTATTATAAAAAATTAAGTAATAGTTATAATCTAATATTTTTTATTTAACATTTGCGGAGAAAGGTCCTCTTTAATTTCTTTTATTCTAGGAACGGGCTTTTGACGGTGAGAAAATATTAAATCAAAATGAATATCAGATTTAGATATTTTGCATTTAGAATTATTAATACATCGAAACTGAAAAAAGTGAACCGAGTCTTGAAAAACTTTCCCTTTTTTCTCCAATTTCTTATTTTAGGAAAACTCGAGGGGTGATACGCGATTGGAATTAGGTGTACACCTCTTTGGAAGTATTTTGGAAGTACTTGGAAATATTTGGAAGTAATTGGAAATATTTGAAAGCACCTGGAAATATTTGGAAGTACTTGGGAATATTTGGAAGTACTTGGAAATATTTGGAAGTACAAGTGGAAGTAGGTGTACAGCATATTAGGTCGCGGTTCACCCCTCGGGAAAACTGATAAGAAGTTTGAGGGCGTGAAGGTGCTATTTTTATCGATACACGCACTGTTGAGTACAGATTTTAATGCAGTAAAAAACATTTAAATGTACAGCTATATCTTGTAAAAACGAAGACAAATTTACAAAATAAATAAAGATTGAATTCTTTATTCTAATTAATTCTAAATATTTTAATTTTATTTATAAATCAATCAATGAAATTAAAAAATAAAGAAAAAGCAGCCAAATATATGAGAGCGAGACTTGTATACTAAGGGTTCTAAAAAAATCAAATTAAATTAAATATAATATTTAAACTGGAAATAAGTTAAAATGAAACTAAGCCCAGAGCGATCTCTTCTGGCGAAACTACAAACTAACGGATCAGTTGAACCCTTTGGTTGAATCGTTGAAAATTTAAAATTACTCTTCTCGAAATAAAGAAAAATAAGAAAGAGTATCGAAAATAATAAGCATTTTAGATACTAGACTAAAAGAACAAGTAAAACAAAACAATTATATGATTTAGCATTAAAAAAACGAAGGGTGAACCGCGACCTAATAACCTGTACACCTACTTCCACTTCCATGTTCATTACCAAGTAGAAGACAATAGATGAAGGGGCATTAATCTAATTAATTCCAAAATAATTCCACATAATTCCAAAGACGTGTACACCTAATTCCAATCGCGGTTCACCCCTCGAAAAAAACAAAAACAGTCAAGTGCGTCGGGACTCGCAATCCAAGGGTTCCGTACCTAATACATAATATAAATAAGAATTATCAAATTCTTATTAAATTTAATTTAACTACCTTTAGATCAGCGATCATCAATTAATACCCGGTATGTATTAATTTTTTTCAAAAATTCGGCAAAATAGCCTTTTTTTTTTTTTTTTTTTTTTTTTTTTTTTTTTTTAGAAGCTGAACGCATAGAAAAATTAGCCTTCTATCATATTCTTTAGCACTGCTATAGTTCTTGATTGAGTAAATAAAAACCGGAACGCCTTTTCCGTCAAAATTAATGCCTGGCTATACTATATTATAGATTTTTCTTTTTTGTAATATTTGAAAATTAAAAATTATTGTAAAAAAAAAAAAAAAATATGAAAAACTTATTAAATTAATAAATATCCTCAAATAGATTTGAACCAAGGACTTAAGAATTCTGAAATCTGGGTAAAGATTCTTCTTTAAATTAAGGCTAATTTTTCAACGAAAAGTTGTATGCGTTGATGTCGTTTTCTTTAAAATGACTGATAGTACATGAAAATGATCAAATAACTCAATTTATAAATCTGAAAAATAATTCGTGTTAGTATATTATCTCTAGCTTAGACATTGTCAGTTAGGATAAAGAATTTGTGTTATAATGAACTGATAAATAAAAAAAAATCTATACTCAAAAATTCTTGAGATATAAACATGATTCTGTTTTTTCGAATTTTATACGAATTTGTAGAGCAAATTTCACACAATTTTAAGTCAAGCAGTTTCAGATTCCCCTTAGGTACAAAAATAGTTAAAATTGATTACTTTGGGGCCCTCCCCACCGTCATATTAGAGTGAATTAAATTTAAAATAAAATGCAACGTATCTTTGCTAAACTTTATCCAAAGTCATTTGAAATATTAATATGTTATTCCTTTATTATTAATCAGATATCACTTGCTATTTGCAGTCCATGTTGACTTAAATTCAAAAATAGTGATCGATTCTCATCTAATACTCTCGGAATAACCATTCTACATTAAAGTACTTTAAAATATACTTTTACTAAAAACTTTATTTAACCTGTTTTGTGGTCCCCAAGGTACTTAATTACGATATTAAATTTCATCAAAATTAGTAAATTCATTTTCAAGATATTGAGAAAAAACTAAAAAAGTACTAGAATAAAGTACTAATGTTTGTGGATCGATATGTACCAAAAACTAATCAGCGCTTCATTTTGTTAAAGTAATGGTATGTTTTCAATTTCATTTCAATCGGTGAAACGGTATTGAATAAATCGTGGACGAAATAAACAAAAACATCCATCCATCCGCACGCATTTCCTGTAAAAATCACATTTTTTGGCCTCTGGGCGAGACCCGATGTAATTTTTGGCAAAACCGTCACGTGCTAAAATTCAACCTAATTGAATACTACAATTTGTGACATTAATTGAGACCATGGGTTCCGTAGTCTTTACCTGAGAACCCTTTGAAGTCGCGGTTGCCGCGAGACCGATTACAATACTTTACTCATGCTCCGCATTGGATAAAGTAAAAATTAGCATTAATGAGAACTTTAAAGCGATATCTCCTTAAACAACAACGTCTGCACCCCCGCGCCCCGTGGCTACGTTAATTAAAACAAAATCAGATGAAAAAAATTCATATGAAAGAAAAAGGCGTGACAGTAACTAAGCAAATAGAAAATAAAAAATTATCCTTGAGAAGTTTCGGCCCTAAAGTGAATTCTTGAACTTCAAGTGCTAAATATATTGAGGTTTCAGCGAATGGGTTCTATGTCACTAGTGTTTTTCCGGGTTTCTCCGTGTGGGTTTTTGAGAAAACTAGTGACATATATATATATTATATATTTATTAATTTGAAAGTTTATAATAAAATAAATAAATAATAAATAAATAAAGTTGATAATAAAATAAGCACAAGTTTTTATGTGTGACTTTTTTATTTATCAGCCAACGTTTCGCCGACTTTGCCGACTTCTTCAGGGTTTCAAATAGTCATGCCACACATTCGTCTAAATTTTCTTGTTATCCTCGTTACCATTGAAGACCATCAGAAACACAAATTTCAAAAAATACTTGGCACATTCACAAAAACAATTTTTCTTTCTTTTCTTTATATTAACAATTACATAAGATATCAAATAGAAATAACATATATAGAATGAGGCAACACTGTTTTTAAAACCAGAATAGAATATTTCTTTCTTTTGATCCTTACATAAAGAAATCTCAAATTTAAATAACACTAAAATTATACTATCTTGCAATTTTTCTACTTTATTAAAAATATATGTCAATGACACTAGCCAAGTTATAATTAAATGAAAAAATACACTAGGAATTTATTTTTATCGCCAACATTTAAATACAAGTTTTTTTTTTACAAGAAATATTCTATTCTGGTTTTAAATACAGTGTCGCCTCATTCTATTTATGTTATTTCTGTTTTATATCTAATGTAATTGTTAATATAAAAAGAAAAGAAAGAAAAATTGTTTATGTGAATGTGCCAAATATTTTTTGAAATTTGTGTTTCTGATGGTCTTTAATGGTAACGAAGATAACAAGAAAATTTAGACAATATTAATACATGTTTGTTCTGGAATTGTAATTGTATTTTTGTAACTTGATATTAATAATGTTCTTATAATTGAGAAAACCTGAAGAAGTCGGCAAAGTCGACGAAACGTTGGCTGATAAATACAAAAGTCACACATAAAAACTTGTCCTTATTTTCCTATTATAAACTTTCAAATTAATACAAATTATTGACGGAAATGATAATAATAATTATATATTTATTCTGGGCATCCGGTTGATTCCAAGCCTATATGTTATGCATTGACATTGTAAGATCTGTCAACTTGTTGCCTATGTACAGGCGATTTTTTCTAAATAGTTTTGCTTTGTCTATAAGATTATTATTATTATTTATTGATTCCTTGGGTACATGCCCTTTTGGCCTTAGGTAAATACTCTACATTAAAAGGTTACATTAGGATTTACGTATAATTATTCGCTTTATGACCTTGTATATTTATATTTTTTCTCTTTATTCCCCGTAAAGTTAACATCTACTAGACTCGATGTATCTCTTGTTATTCGCTTTGGTGTTTTCTTTCTTCTTGTTTCAGGAATTCCATTATTTCTAGCCTCATGCTTTCCTTCCTCAGTTGATCTTCCAACTCTCTCCAGGTATTTTCTTTTTTCCTTTCGTCTTCTTCTCTTTTTTTTCTATTCTTTTCGTATCTTCCGAGATTATATGATATGTCTTTCCACACCTTGTTCTGGTCCAAATTTTTCTCTCGCCCTCCTTTACATTTTTCCAATAAAAATATTTCTCTCTTCCAATTCCTTCCTTAATTCTTTTATATGTTGAGAAATATGTTGACTTGTTAGAATTCGTGGCTGTGATCTGTGATGAAACTATAATATATTAGATGAAGGAGGAGGTATCAGCCAAAGTTGGATGCGCTAGGTTCAATAAAACACCCTGAAAAAAGGTGAGTTATACACAATTCATTCTGAACATTTGAGGACAGGCACGTTATAAATTTGAATGAAACTACAATTTTTATTATAAATTGTGGTGTTTTTTTGAGGCTCTTGAAAACCTTGAAAACAGATGTAATGTCTTCGTTAGGAAAAAGGAAATAAAATTTCTTTATATTCTAACAAATTTATTTTAATGAAAAACTTATGAGACGTTTCGGCGGATATTCTCCCACTATCATCAGTCTACAAGGAAAACATAATCTTAATACTAATTACATGTCATTCTCAAGAAAAAAGAAGAAAAGAACTCACCCTACTATGAAAAGCTTGGGTGAGTTCTTTTCTTATTTTTTCTTAAGAATGACATGTAATTAGTAATTTACTGTAATTAAGATTATTTTTTCCTTGTAGACTGATGATGGTGTGAGAATATCAGCCGAAACGTCTCATAAGTTTTTCATGAAAATAAATTTGTTAGAATATAAAGAAATTTTATTTCCTTTTTCCTAGCGAAGACATTACATCTGTTTTCAAGGTTTTCAAGAGCCTCAAAAAACACCACAATTTATAATTTTAAAACATTATAGTACCATATCTAAGTACAATTTTTATTTTTGACAAGCCTTAGTCCGATCCCATATGTATACAGCATTTTGTGTATAACTCCCAATTAACTGAAGATGGCTAAATAAATTCAGGCCGAAACGTTTTATTCAGGGTGTTTTATTAAACCCAGCGCATCTAACTTTGTCTGATACCTCCTCCTTCATCTAATACAATATGTTGACTTGTTTATTCTAGATCAGTCCTCTTGCAGCTCTCGTTCATTCCTATTTTCAATCCTCTCTCTCCAGTCTGTCCCTGGTCATCTCAGTTTCCAAATACAATATTTTTATTGGTATATCCGGTTCTCCCCATTCTTCCCATCTTCTTCTGAAGTTGGCTCCCCATCTTGCTCGATTTTGTTTTTGATATTTCTAATTATTTCTTTTGTGCATACTTTTGCCCATCTACTGACTTCCATGTCTTTTATGTCTAAAAAATAATTGCTTAGTCTTTTCGCCTGGTATGATCTTAATTTAAACCTTCAAATCACTCTTCTTCACATGTAATCAGGTGTGTTCCTCTTTACACCCATTTGCATTGGCTATATAAATAATCTTTTAAATTTTTCCAAAAAAGGAGATTTTGAAAATAGAAAAAAACTAAACTATTTCAAAACTCGGTGTGTTGCCCGCAAAACTTTTGGGATTTTTGCAGAGTTATTATTTCATAAAATAAAGATTATGTCGCCTGCTATAATCTGGCCGCTTCATCAATTTACATACACACATATATAAATCATTAATAATACTACATATATAAAATAAAAATCTCATAGGATCTGGATAAATGATTTTTGTTCCAGGATTCATAAAAAAAGTTGACGTTGGCGATTTCGTATTTAAGTAATTTTTTCTCAACCTAACTAATCAAAGTTACAGCTATGAGATTTTTATATTATAGTTTTAATTCATGTTTTGGAAATTTTCAGTCCCTAAAGAAAAATTTTATATTTTTTTTCTTAGAGCATTTTGAGATATTTTATTATTATTTTTTTTTTAATTTCAATCCATCATGGTTCTAAATAGAGATCCCCTTGTCATTAACAAAACTTATTCATATACCTCAATGAATTTTCGGAGGAAGCTATTTGAAAAAATTGTATATTATGAATATTAAGCAGTTCCATATTTTGAGGTTCAAATTTCAAAAAATAATTTCTTAGCGCTTTTTATTTATTTTTTAATTTCCTTGATTGATTTCTAAAAAAAAAAAAAAAAAAACGCTTACTATATCCAAAGAGCCACTTTGATGCAAATTACAGCTATATGATAAGGTAATTGAACACGTCATGTCATTTACGTACCTTGGTATACAGATAACTTCTCATCAAGATCTAGAGACAGAAGTAAAAAAACAATCTATTAAAGCCCTAAGGATTTCAGGTTGTCTTTAATAGCACAATCTGGTCGAATAAGTTTTTAAGAACAGAAGCCAAGGTGCCAATATATTAAACTATGATAAGGCCAATACTGATGTACGCAGCCGAAACAAGGCCAGATACAACCAAAACTAGGCAGATGTTGGAAACGGCTGAGAAGAAGACCCTCAGAAGAATCATTGGCGTATCGCTGTTTGATAAACAAAGAACAGAAGATATCACGGAAAAAAGTGAAATACAAAAGATCGATGACTGGGTCAAATGTAGAAGAGAAAATTGGTACACACACGTGGAAAGAATGAGCGAAGACCGAATTCTCAAGAAAATTTTAACGAATAAGCCAGCAGGAAAAAGAAGCAGAGGTCGACCTAAAAAACGCTGTCAGGACAAGTTAGTATAAACAGACCACAGGTCTATCAATAAGAAGAAGAAAAAGAAGATTTCTTAATAAAATTAAAGTATTTAGAATTAAATTCTGTACTCAACAGTGCATGTATCGATAAAAATAGCACCTTCACGCCCTCTACTTCTTATCAGTTTTCTTAAAATAAAATCAGTTTCGATGTATTAATAATTCTAAATGCAAAATATCTAAATCTGATATTCATTTTGATTTAATATTTTCTTACCGTCAAAAGCCCGTTCATAGAATAAAATAAATTAAGAAATTAATCACTAAAAGTGTGAAACAGGCCTGGACTTGTATTTGCCCATCCTTGCAATGCGTTAGCTGTAAAGAAAGAGAGATCATTCTAGCCGCGCCCTTTTTACTTATTTTCTTCAATTAGATTCTAATAAAAGAATCGTTCGCCTGCAAATTTATTAAATAACAAAAAAGGTGAAAACATATTTACGCTAGAGACGCTCTTATAAGGGATTAATAATAAAATTAAATAAATTATTCATTTATGCCCATATTATAAATATATCGCCTTAAAATCTCAATAGCATCATGCAAAAATGAGGTTTTCTGAATTAAAAATATTAAAGGTAGAGCTTCATTATAGATAATTATGTAAAAATCTATTTAGGGTCTAAAATTCAAAGGTGTCTTAAGGGATGATGCAACAGTCTCCATCTAGCGACGGAAGATACAAATATGGCTTGTGCTAAAAGATGGCGCTCACGTCGAATTTTGAATACATTTGAAAAATTTCCTATTCATCCCTCTCATTTTGCACCCTTTGTTATTCAAATTAAATTTCTTTAGAAGAATATCAATCTGGATGATATTCCATTAAACATAACAAAAATAAAGAAAACATCATTTTTGTAATGATTTTATTCAGATATTAAATCAATGTTATATAGCCATAAATGAACAATTTATTAATATTATTTAATTATAAAGGCGTCTCTAACGTAAATAAGTTTTCAATTTTTATTATTTAATAAATGGACGAATGAGCGATTGTTTCATTAGAATCTGATCAAAGAAAAAGACTAAAAATAATGGGGATAGAATGATCTCTATTCTTTTTGAGCTAAGACATTGCAAAGTTGTCAAAAACAAGTCCAAACCTATTTCAACTATTAGATAATTTCTTAATTCCTAATATTTTTATAGGCTTTTGACTCTAGATAAAAAAATGTTAAATCGAAATGAAAATAAGATTTAGATATTTATTATCAAATTATTAATTCATCGAAACTCCAAACAGCGAACCGAGTCTTGAAAAAGTTTCACTTTTCCTCCAATTTAAAGTTTCAAATAGATAAATAATACATACAGTCGAACCAGTGGCGGAATTACAATACTGCAAGACCCCGCAACTCTACTCAAATTTTTCAGATTTATTATTTGTTAATTATAATAAAATTGTCCCCATTTAAATTCGAATAAAAATATACTGAAAAATAAACATATAGTTATAGTCGAGAAAAATAATAAAGTGCTGTGCCTTTTTTAGAATAGACTAGGGTAAATCGATTATTAATAATTATATTCAATTTTGAACGAAATTGATTTTTTAATTTTTAAGAAAATGGTAAAAAGCTAGAAAATCCTAACAAATGACTCTCTGATGCCGGGTGACTTGCTACCCAGCTTCTTGATAAAATAGGCCAAAATAATGAAAGAAATCGATCTTATTTGATCGATTTCCTCTATCTGAAGGTTCACACTATGTCTATTATATAAGAAAATAGCATTTTGATTAATAATTTTTTAGTTTAAAAGAAATTGTATGAAAAGATTCAATTTCTTCTCCACTGGAGCGAATCAACTAGAAATGGCCAATCGTTTTATTGTTTTTCTCATTAGATTTTTATTCAAATCTATTTAATTAAATTTCATATCTGTCTGTTATTTTCATTTATTTTTTATATCAAATAATTATTATTAGGAAATTTTTATTTTAAAGGGTAGTTTATTTGAAATCAATTGAAATAATAGCTCCGTTGAAATTTTTTTAAAACATATGAAATCAATAGATATTATAAAACAATTAATTATTAATAATTAGATTCAATTTTGAACGAAATCGATTATGAACTTTTCGTGAAAATTGTCAAAAACCATCTGAACCATCAAAAAACGATGTTTTTTGAAAGCACGAGTTGTCTTTGAAAAAAGCTAAAAAAGTCATATGAAATGAAACATTGACTTGTGACATGGAGGTGAATTTTAAAATGTTTCTAAAACGGCCTTTCATAGACGATTTTCAGGGTTTTTGACGATTTTCTCAAAAAGTACCTAATCAATTTCGTTCAAATTGTTATTAAATCATACATAATTAATCGTTTTATAATATCTATTAATTTAATATTTTATAAAAAAATTTCAACGGAGTTATTAGCGTTTTTTCAAATTGGACTTCAAATAAACTACCCTTTAAAATGAAAATTTCCTAATAATAATTATTTGATATAAAAAATAAATGAAAATAATACAAAGATATAATATTTCAATAGATTTGAATAAATATCTAATGAGAAAAAAATAAAACTCTTGACCATTTCTAGTTGATTCGCTTTCGGAGAGAAGAAATTGAATCTTTTCATACAATTTCTTTTAAACTACAAAATTATTAATCAAAGTGCTATTTTCTTATATAATAGACATACTGGGAACCTTCAGATAGATGAAATCGATAAAATAAGATCGATTTATTTATTATTTATAATATATCCAGAGGATGTCTCACCATCAGACAACTTATTTGTGATTGATTCAAGTCCACTCTACAATATTGGAATATTTTTTAACGCGCAAACTATTGATCGTAGACATTTTATTTATATGAACTTTTCTGATGGAAATGAAATCTTGTTTAATAAAGATAATTATATAAATTTGTGTGAGTCAAAGGGTTAGACAGTGATGGTGAAATTTATGGAAAGTTAGATAAATCCTGCTATAGAGGCTTAAAACTAGTGTGAATATCAAAACGAAATTTCATATGTAGTTTTGGTGCATAGAGAGCTAATTAAATTTTGTTTGAAATCGGACCCAAAATTAAGGAGGGGTTTAAAATTAAATCTATAAGATTTTCAAAGTACTAAAACAAGAAAAAGGAAATATACTATAAAATGTTCTTATAATAACGAAAAGATTATTATATTATTTTGGGAACAAAATTAGGGGCGGAGAGGGGGGGGGGGGTCAAAAAATAAAATCTAGGCCCTTGGACCAAATTGAACCAAATATTGAATAGTTTTGGTCAGTTTTTGCACTTTTAGGCTTCTGGGGGCTCACTGATTATGTATACAAAATTTGGTTGAGTTTGGTACAAGAATTGTATTTTTTGACCCTCCCCCACCCTAGAACTCTTCAAAATAAGACGAAAATCAAGAATGGTGTAGGCTCTTGGTGAAACATATTTAAATAAAGTAAAGAAAATTTTAAAAAATTTTAAATTTTTAGAAAGTTATATAAAGTAAAGAAAATTTAAAATTTTTAAAAAATTTTCTTTACTTTATATATATTTTTACATGTTCTATTTTTTAGTTGCCAACATAATAGACTATATTTCGTCTTCTAAGGGGGGCACCTGGTCCCTCCTGCCCATAGCTGGGCACACCAAGGAATATTTGAAATAATTAGAAAAAACGAAGGAAACTTACAAAACTTGATTTGATGCTGAAAATGTATTTGACAAGAGTGGAAATTTTAGTATAAGACATCACTTTTTAAAAAATTACGTCAGTGAGGTGCTGTTTAGTCAAACACATTCAGTTATCGATTCTGAAGATTTTGCACACCACCTCACAATGTGTTCTCCGGGATGTTGGCGATATTTTCTTCAATCTGAGCCTTGAGCTGGACAAAGTTTGTTGGTCTAGTCTGATACACAACGCTATTTAGATGTCCCCATAAATACTAGCCACTGACTGAGAGTTATGGAGAACCGCCCCACACAAGTTCTCATCTTCAGAATTGAAATTTGAAATAATATAACAACCAAAATGGGGTTGTTTGTTGGATTGTTGTCTATGGGGGGGGGGGGGGGCTACCCCTATTTTTAGGATTTTTCCACAAGTGAATTGTTGTGGTAGGGTTAATTTTTTGAACGTGGAATAATGCTACTGCCATAAAAATGGAAATAAGGTATTGGACCAAAATGGGGAATTTTATAATTTACGGAGGTTCTTTCACGACAATCCACACAAAAAGTTTTAGCCTCGTAACCACTCTATAAATAGGAATGGTGTTAAAATTTTAAGTTATGATTTTTAACGTGACTGCACTTTTTACACTACTATATTCGTATGGATCGTTTGCAAGCCATTGATCTTATATCCCCTCCACTAAAAATAATCGCCCAAATATGTTTATTTTTTTTATTTTTTTATCAAAACTACGAGGTAAATAATTTCAATTTTTTTGAAGTACTCCAAATATATTATTCTAACAAATATTAGTTTTTCATCAAGATGGTAAAAGTTCTTGAATGAAAAAAAAAATAAAATAATGATCATTTTCCCACCCTTTCCCAATCTACCATATGTAAAAAATGTCATTTTTAATTCGAATTATTTCATGTTTGGTGTGGTAAATCGTCTTCAAATTTTAACACTGTGTTTATTATGCTTTTAATGACTTATATTCCAAGTTTCGAAGACTTCTTGAATTTTTGAATTTGTGAAAGAACTACCTTAATAAAAATTTTATACACTATGAGAAAATCGTTATTCATTATCACAAAAAAATGACTTTCCAAACGATCTAATATATTGTTATTTCATTAAAGAATTTGGTTAAAGATTCAGATTAATTTTGAATCTCGTGAAAGGAAACTCCATGTAATGGTACGAATTGAGCGAGCGGCTGTTTCTTGGAATCCTCCAAAGCTTCATCCCTCATGTGTTTTTCTTGGTGACAACACAACATACTACAATTAGAATGTTCATAAGGACGTTCCCTAATAAATCGATTTTCTTGAAATCCTTTTAAAACTTTGAATACACATATTTATAAGTGTCCTTTATACGTAGAAATTTCTTTCAATAGTCCTTGCGGCACTAAATTTCTAAATATTGACCATTGAAATTTGCATATTTAACACGCGAACTCTATCCCAATTGATGTTAAAGCGAGTGTTTCATTAAATAACAATCGTAATTTTCTTGAAATAATTTTGAAAACCTGAGAATCATTAACTGAAGATATAACAAATATTTTTCTGTTAAAATAATTGTATCAAGCGGTATTCGTTTTGTATGAGAAATGTTAAAATTTAGGTACTTTTTATGGCTTTCATTTTTTCTCTCATGGCTTGTCAAGAGAGAGATGGCGACTTGGCAACGTCGAACTAAAATCACTCAATTTTTCCATATCTAAAAAACTGCTGCAGCTGGTGCATTTGAGATTTTTAGCTAATTCTCTCACCCTCTGTCAACTCCCTAGTGTAATGGTCAGCATGTCTGGCTGGCAGCCCTGAGGTC
Organism: Forficula auricularia; assembly: GCA_024734495.1. Taxonomy (NCBI): domain Eukaryota; kingdom Metazoa; phylum Arthropoda; class Insecta; order Dermaptera; family Forficulidae; genus Forficula; species Forficula auricularia. The sequence goes on from JALMQS010000149.1 coordinate 7,531,799, forward strand.
TCGGGTTCAATTCCCGGCTATACCCAGTCATTTTTTCTGTAAGTATAGGATCTGGAAAAAAATTAAGTGGAAGATAAATTTAAACCTAATTTATCGAACGGAGAATTTACCACTGCTCGAAGCCCCTAAAATCTTAGTAAATTGGATATTAGATTGTAAAGATAAGAGTAAATAAATATTACATGTAATTGACAGCGTTTTTCTTTAGGAGACGGACTGGTATAAATATGTAATTGGATGTTGATGAAGGCAGTCCACGGTGGTTGTAAAAAAAAGACTATAATGGTTTTATTATTTTACATTTATTTGTTAAGCCGACGTTTCGGAGATTTATTCTCTCCTTCTTCAGGGTAACAAAAAGTCAATGAACTGAACTACTTTCGTTTTAACAAATAAATGTAAAATAATAAAACCATTATAGTCTTATTTTTTACAACCACCGTGGACTGACTTCATCAACATCCAATTACATTATATGTAATATTCCTTTACTACGAGTTAAGGATTCTTGGTCACTTGTTTCACATTAAAATTAAATCCTTAACTCATAGTAATTGAATATTACACATAATATTTATTTACTCTTATCTTTATTAAAGATGTTTCACCTTGCACCAACACCACAATCTCTACTAATTATTATTGGATTGTATCTAACTTTCTGAGATTTGGCACGTGATCCCGGCTTCTTTCCTTCTACTCTGTTCTTTTCACGATGTAGGGGCCATCCCATACAGGTCTTTAGTGGATGCACCTTCTGGTGTATCTCCTTCTCACATCAATATCATTAAAAAAAAAAAAAATAACTAACTATACTGTTCTCATCTGGAATTTCGCATTGAGCTGTTTCATGAAGTGTATTATTTTACTTTATCATACAGGGTATGGTCAAGTATTGTAATCGTGCATGAAAAAAGTGTTTTTTTCCTTCTTTTTTTCAAAATATCTCAAAAACGGTTGAAACTATTTCGATTAAAAAAATTGAGCTAAACTATGGCATTTCGCTCTACAAAAAAGCTCTAAAAAGTAAACATCGAAAAAATTATATTTTTCGAGATAATAATTTTTTTGTCAAAATGTCTGTTAGTTAGTCTGTTAGTCTGTGCGTTACCAAATTTTTGTGGACGAGCTAGCTCAAAAACTAGTGTGAATATCGAAAACAAATTTCACACGAAGTCTTGGTCCATTGAGATTAAGAGCTGATTAGATTTTGGTGCATATCGACCCAAAATTAAGAGGGCTGGAGGAGGGGGGGGGGGGGGTTTAAAAATTAAAAATCTAGGCCAAACTCAACCAAATTTTGTGTATAAAAAGCAAAAACTAACCCCATCCCCTACATGATTATAAATAATTTTAATAAATATTAAATATAAGTGAGGGGCCAGGTTGTATGGTAAAGTCAAGTGGATGGCCACATCAGAATACGTCAGCTTATTATTCTTTGTCTTTTAGCGTCCGTATCAGATCCGAGAAACGACAAAGTGAAAATATTTTTGTCTTTCTGCGCATATGAGAGTAGGGGAAAGAGTGAACTTCATCTGAGCTATATTAGGGAACGTCCTTAACTGGCAAAGTCAATGAGATTTCAAGATCAATTCGAATACCAAGAGACTTAAAGCTAGTCCATAATAAAGTTGCTTATGCTTATCTAATAGTGGAGGAAACGTTGGGCAACGTAGAATCTCTTCCGAGAGAAGGTTCCCATTTATCTAATGACTATTCGCTGGGAACGACAGAACGACAAAGGAGTATTGTTGCGGGTTGCCGGCGCGGAAGCTGCCTTCTCTTGTTCTTTCCTCGTTCCTATTGTTATGACGTCCTCTTTGAGAGCATGATGCCATTTTGCTGGTCAATCATGAGAGGAACATTTTTCGCAAATGAAATGCTTATTGCAACAACAAAAGAGAAAAGAGACATAGCTTTTCTATTGTTTATCTGGAGAAACTGCGAGATCCATTAGATAATAGAAAAGTCCTCTACTCTCGGAATCGCAATCATCTTCGAAAATGCAGAAAAACACTCGCAATTAACCTTTATAGTTGGTGAGAATTTTTGAAATAAAGTGTAAGCCATTTCCAGAATTATCTATCTAACTAAATATACCGTATCTTAAAACTATGCTGAATTTTATCATCCTCAGTGGTTGACTTACCATATAGTTCATTTTTCCGAAATTTTTTATTCTATAGAGTAAGAAATCAAAACACCTAAATAATTTCTAGATTAAAATTTTATTATCCAAACTCGCATGATTAAAAGAAACATAATATTTTTTTCATCTAATGATAAACTAATAAAAAGAAGTAAATTAGATCCCTTTTATTGTAAAATTGAAAATATTTCAATTTAAATGTTTCTAGAAATTCATAGATCAAAGATGGTGTCATCTATTAATTCCGATGGAGGGAATATTTTTAATTATATGTCAGAGGCCAGGTGGCCCGGATTGCTGTTACTGGCACTCGGGTTCGATTCCCGAGGGGGTGAACTTTCTGACATATAATTAAAAATATTCCACTCCATCGGAATTAATAGATGACACCATCTTTGATCTATGAATTTCTAGTAAATTTGAATCTATTACCATCGGCAAATTAATATCTTTCATATTAAATGTTTCTTTTTACTTTTAGGCTAATTCATTGTGGAATTTTTTTAATTGTTTAATTTGCTAAAATTTATCGACATGAAAAAGGTAAATCCGAATTTATTTTTTTTATTTTAAAACCTTCTGGAAATAGTGTATTTACTATATATTATTTACAAGAAAAGATCAATATCATTATAAGTGGGTAACAAAAGATTTAAAAACATCTAATTTCCGCTACATATGTGCCCACCTTTTAAACAGATTTATTAAAATGTTATTGAAGGAGACAATAAAAGAGTCGATAACAGTTATTTCTCTTTTGAAGATAAATTTTATAAACAGGCATATGGGGTTCCTATGGGGTCAAGCTTAGGACCAGTAGCTACTAATCTCTATGTGGATCATTTATTGGGAGATTATAAAAATACATTTCCGTATAAACCACCTTTTTTATATAAATATGTGGATGACATAATGACAGTCCTCCCTCAGGATAAAATTATCTCTACTTTGAATATTATGAATACTCTAGATCAGGGGTCGGCAACCTGCGGGCCGCATGCGGCCCTTTTCAACTTTTTGCGCGACCCGCTAAAGCAATTATGTAATTTTAGGAAAAATCAACAAACTTAGAGCGTTTACTTGTGGACATAACTTACCTCAATAAATTAAATATAACACTACAAGGCAAAGGAAACTTAATCAACGAGCTATTTACAGAAATCAAAAGTTTCCAGCTTAAAATAAAATTGTTTATTTCTCAACTTGAAAAGAATAATTATTGTCATTTTCTTACTTTGCAATCGTTTTTAACCAAAAACGACAAACAGTGTCCTTCGAATATTTTTATTGAGTCCCTAAAAGTACTGGATGAAAATTTTCGTCATCGGTTTCAAGATTTTTATGCAAAAGAAATGGACATATTAATATTTGAAAATCCTTTAAAATTTAACAATGTATATGAAAATAATTTAATTTTTATTCAAATCTACCAGAAAACAAATTTCCCAATTTAAGAAATTTTGCAAAAATCAATAATTTGTATTTTTTCAAGTACCTATTTTCCTTAATGTTTTATATATTTTATATTTACATATTTATATAATTTATATTTACATATTTATACATATGTAATTGGAATTGTATTTTTTTTCCCCTTTTAAGAATTGTAAAATTTTTGTTCTCTAACATTATTATTATTATAGCATGTCAATAAAAAATAAATTTTTTCTATATTTTTAATAATATTTATACTCATATATGATATAAAAGCACTATTTAAGTTACATTTGAATGTGCGGCCCGTATAAAAAATTTTATTTTGAAAATGGCCCGCCGTCCGAAAAAGGTTGCCGACCCCTGCTCTAGATGATAGGGTCCAATTTACACATGAGGTTGAGATACAAAAATCAATATACTTCTTAGTTTTAAAACTGTATAGAGAGAATCAATGCATAAGAATACAATGGTATAGAAAAGGTATGAAATCAATGAGAGTTCTTAACTATTTCTCGAACCACCCTCTTATCCATAAAAAGAACTTAATTTATAATATGTTCCTACGATCAGATAGATTATCCGATTCGGAATATAAAGATGTATACTATCAATAAATTGAACAATTGTTAGTCGTTAATGGTTACCCAAGGCATTTTATTAGAGCTGTGAGTTTATTTTATCAAAGGAAAAACATTCAATATAAGGGAAGGATAGCAACAACAACTAATGCAAATCCAAACAATTTGAAATTATATAGAAGACTTATATACTCATCCGGTGCAAGATTGACGCAATTGCATTTTTTTATTTGTATTTTATGGGATTAAGTCCTAGAATGTACAAAAAAGAACAAACGAGACAGGAATGCATCAAAATTAACCAAGAAAACCTAGAAAGAGTTAAGGAATTCCGCTACCTAGGAAGTAAAATAACATGGTATGGGAGGAGCGAAAACGAAATTAAATCAAGCCCAAGCAAAAATGGGGTTTAATTCAAAACAAAAACTACTATGCTCCTCCTCAATCAGCTTAGAAAACAGTTGCTTTTGAAGACATATGTATGGAGCATAGCCATGTACGGGTGTGAAACCTGGACAATTAGAGAAGAGGAGAGAAAGAGATTAGAGGCTTTCGGAATGTGGTGCTACAGAAGAATGATGAATATCAAATGGAGAAGAGGAGAGAAAGAGATTAGAGGCTTTCGAAATGTGGTGCTACAGAAGAATGATGAATATCAAATGGATGGATAAAATTACAAATGAAGAAGTTCTTGGAAGAATCGGAGAAAGAAGAACCTTGTGGAAGAGAAGAGGTCAGATGATGGGGCACACACTGAGACATGGGGGACTGCTTAGGGATATCTTGGAGGGGGAGGTGGGAAAGAAAAGGGGAAGGGGAAGACCCAGATTAGAATATTTCAACCAAATAATTGGGGATATGGGATGCCAGACATTTAGAGAGGTCAAACAGCTGGCGGGGGACAGAGTCGAGTGGAGACGGATTGTTGCATCAAACCAGTCTTAGGACTGTATACTCGATGATGATGATGATGGGATTAATTAGTGTCTTATTTATCACTTTATATAATGTTAAGATGATTAAAGTCTAAATCTCCAGAAAATCGCTAAAAACGATTGAAAATCTTTATTAAATGTAAAAAATGACTATCTAAATTTTGATTTGCCTTTCCTGTATAATTGTGTATTTTGCAATTGCGTCATCATTGCAACGGATGAGCGTATATAGCTGACCTATCTGAAGCTATAAAGAAAATAATAAGGAGAATTGACATAAATATTGTTATCAGCTATAGAACGAGAACAACACTATTCTTATGTATATAATAATAAAACTCTCACCCCTTACTTAAATAATTCAAACTTAATATACAAGATCAGTTGCAGGGATTTTGACCAGTGCTATGTAGGGATGATTTGTCAATATCTAGCCCGCTGTATCTCCCAACATAAATATAATGTTGCAGGAGAAGAAAAACATATAGCACTGGCCGCACATGTCCTTAATGAAGGCCATACATTTGATTTTGAAAATACCAAAATTCTGCACTTTGAAAATAATATATGGAAAGGGCAGATTTTGGAATCTATATATATATTTGTAAATAAGACTGTTAATTTCAAAGGAGATTTTAATTACACTATTTTATCATATCGTTACATACTAATTGAAGATTAATTTGACGAACTTGATTAATGGATAATTAAATAAATATTATGTATATATCTGTATATCTGTATATCTATGTGTAATTTGTCTTAATGAACCAATTAATGAATGATAATTATCTTATATTTAATTGTAACTTAAAAAATCTCTCGCACTTTGCATTTCATCTTAAACGGAAAAAGAGTTTTGTATATATCTTATGTATATTTCTTGGGTATAGTTTTATTAAAAAAAAAAAATAAACTGCAACGGATCGTTGCTAAACTTTATCCAAATTCATTTGAAATATTAATATGTTTATTCCTTTATTATTAATCAGATATCACTTGCAATTTGCAGTTCATATTGACTTTAATTCAAAAATATCGATCGATTCTCATTTAACAGTCGAGGAATAACTATTCTACATTCGATTTTTGACATTTCGGTTATTATTGGTAACCATTGGTGAAGACATGGAGGAATCGACTTAAAATCAAAAATAGCGACCGATTCTCATCTAATACTAGAGGAATAACGTTATTGTATTCCATTTTTGATGTTTTGACTATTAATGGCAACCTCTACTGAAAACGTGGAAGAATCGACTTAAAATCAAAAAGACTAAATTCATTTATGCCAAACAACTCAATCACATTTTTTTTATATCTCCAATACTTTACCTGTAATCCGACGTTGAATAGAGAAGAATTTTCTGAGAATGTGATAACGATGTCGATTTAAAGATCTCTCACTAGCAGGAGCATTATACAGGTGTTTCTAAATTGTTGGGAAACATTTTAAGGGGTGATTTCTCAGAAAAAATAAAGAGGGATCTTTTATATAATTTTAAAAACCCCTTCCCCTCTAAGTTACAGCCAAATATAGCATTGTTACTCCCTACTGCTGCAGCCCTAACTTTAAAGGGTTGTAACTTGAAGGGGTTTTGAACAAAAAATTATATGAAAAATCCCCCTTAATTTTTGATGAAAAACACCACTTAAAATATTTCGCATCAATTTAGAAACAACCTGTATAAAACGCCTGCTAGTGAGAGATCTTTAAATCGACATCGTTATCACACCTTCAGAAAATTCTTCTCTATTCAACGTCGGATTACAGCTAATATATTGAAATACAAAAAAAATATTAATTTGATTTTTTATAGGAAATTTTATAAACTATATTTTTTATCTTAGCAACTTTTTCGTATCAGTTTAAGTTGCTGAGATATAGGCAAAAAACTGAAAAAGTGTACATTTTTTCCTAGATTCAGGCTCGAGCGCAACAGATTTTGACGGGGACTTTTAGTAATAGATTCAATAGGAAGCAGTAATAAGCATGTATACCAAAATTCATATCTTTACCGATTAATTAATTATTTTTTTCTAATTTAACTGGACTATAATATTAATGTATAAAAACAACGTATGTCTTTATATCCTTTTAACCAACTAGAAGAACCCCCCAGAACTAAGTTCTGGCTATGCCCCTGTATATATTACTGGTTATATGTTGAATGAAATAACATAGTTATTTACTCCAGTCCCAAACTCCTGGAATGTAATAAGACTATTATTTGGTATGGAAAATGATTACTTGAAATAGTGAGTTCCATTTATGAATCAACAACTCTGCTACTCTCGGAAAAACAAAAACTTTTAAATGAAATATTGATGTCTTGTGTGTGAGTGGGACACTGGCAACAAGAAAGAAAATTATAATATATTAGTAAAATTTTCCTAAGCGAAACATTTACATACATTCCAGCTAAAATGAACGGGTCATATGAGCATTAATAAACCTTCAAGCTGTCCATCTCCCACCCTTACAAATGAAAATGAGGTTAATGAAAATATATATTAAAGCACTAGACAGACCACTGGACAGAGAAGGGGAAGCTTTTGCATATACAAAGTTTACCAAAATTTATGAGGCAAAAATTTAAAAGAGAGACTTCATTTGCCCTCAAATACGAGAATCGTGAAGATTCGGATTTTCTAAACTCGTTAAGTGATAGGTATTGAAATAAGCTGATGTGGTCTTCCACATGACTTTACCATACATCTGGCTCTTCTCCTATATTTAATCTATATAATAAAAATGAATTTCTGTTTCTTTGTAAGCGCATATCTCTCAAATGCCTGGACCGATTTGGCTAATTTTTTTTTTAATCTTCGTAATAGTCCAATTCAGGTTAATACGTAAAAAAAAATGGAAAAGTTGCCCGGAAAATTGGAAAATTCAGGAAAAACTAAAAAAAATTCAGGTTAGCCAACATAGCTTGCCAAACAATAAAAGAACTAGCAAAAAAACAAGTGTTGGCAGCCCTGTTTGTTTGATTTTTGAGTGTCATTCATTCTCAATAGTTCTAAGCACATTATCGTTGAAGAAGAATTTAATACTGCAACAAAGATTTAAAAAAAAACTATCTATTTTTTTAAAGTACATTTAAAACTAAAAATTAAAAAAAAATCGTCATGATAACTAAATTTTTGAAAAAGTTATGGTTATTTAAAAAAAGATATTTTTTTCAAAAATTCCTAACTTCTTTTGGGTTGGGTGAAAAAATTTGAAAAAAAATTCTGAAAACCGTCTTTAATAGGGTAGAAAAAAATAAAAAAGTTTCTGCCAAGCTTTTGATTTTATATATATATAGATGAAAAATATTTAATTTAAAATAAAATATGTTATTTAAAAATCATTTTTCTTAAAAATACCCTTGGGAATCTCACCTCATCTTTTTTCTATTGTATTTAAGACCCTCAGCCATTTCAAAAGAACTAAGCCTTTTGGCTTTTGTATTCGAGCTCATTCATTCATTTCAATATTATTTATTTATTTCAAAGTTAATTATAAAGGATTATTGAAACTATACTAACTAAACTAACTGAAAGGAATTAATTAGCATTTGGAATTTCTTTAAAAATAAATTTTAAAGATTAAAACCAAAATTCAATTAGCCCGTAGAATTCTTTAAAGAAAACAAAATCATTTGAAAACCCATTATATTGTTTTGAAATCTAGGAAATTTCAGCCTATTGAAATTGTTAAAAACCTATTTTGAGCCTAATTAAACCTAAATTTTCTATAATCTAATAATAAACTTTAAAAGTTTATTATTTTTAATTTTTTAATTGGATAATTCTCCCCAAATGACGACTTTTATCTTAATTATTGAATTTTTACAAGACAAAAACTTTATTTTAATTTAAGTTGAAAGGTTCTTTTTGCTGAATAATTGAGTAGCAGAAGGGGACAATAAAATATTGTCTTCTGCTGAAAAAAATAAATTTTTCAAATTCATTCAAAAAGAAATATAGTTTGTCCTCTTCATCAATCTATTACAATTAATTCACAAGAGTTGATATATGAAAGTGTTCTTTACACGTGTATAATACATCAATAAAACAGTCATGTGGGGGTCCAGTGGGCGAAGCCCCGTGGCTAGCAAAAGGCGGGCCTTGAAGCTAGTATTTAATAAAATAATCTATAATTATTTATGAACATTCACATAATTGTTTGTTGAAACCCCCCCCCCCCTTAATTTTGGGCCCATTAAGAATTAATAATATCTAATTGGATGTTGATGAAGGCAGTCCACGGTGGTTGTAAAAAATAAGACTATAATGGTTTTATTGTTTTACATTTATTTGTTAAAACCGACGTTTCTAAGATTTATTCTCTCCTCCTTCAGGATTGCTTTTTTCTATTCGAGATGAAAAAATTTTATAATGTTTTTTTGGCTTTTTCAAAGGAGACAGGAAGTAATTATGATTTGAACTACTTTCATTGACTTTTTGTTACCCTGAAGAAGGAGAGAATAAATCTCCGAAACGTCGGTTTTATCAAATAAATGTAAAACAATAAAACCATTATAGTCTTATTTTTTACAACCACCGTGGACTGCCTTCATCAACATCCAATTACATATTTATACCAGTCCGTCTCCTAAAGAAAAACGCTATCAATTAATAATATCACCTTTCTTTGATTTTTGTTTGAAAATATTTTTGACTCCCACCCTCTTTTGGGTCACTGTCAATTTCCCTTAGTGAGTCATTTTCATAAGGTCGTATTGGGTGAATGTGCGAAATTTCGTCTTCCATTAAAGGGTCTAAGACTTATATTGGTATAAGACTTATATTGATGGTTCAATTTTTTTGAACCCCCTCCCCCCAATTTTAAATTTTGGCACCCGAAAAATATAATAGCTATCTTTTTTATTATACATATATTAATTTTATTGTATATTTGATTTTTCTTAGTTTTCTTTTTTAGTTTGAAACTCTTACCATTTTAATTTTTAACTTCCCCCCCCCCCCTCAATTTTTGGTTTGATTTCAACCAAAATCTAATCAGCTCTTAATGTCAGTGCACCAAAACTAAATGTGAAATTTCGTCTTGATATTAACGCTAGTTTTTGAGCTAGAGCGTACACAAGATACGTTCTAACTAACATAAAAACAGATATTTTGAGAAAATAATTAATATCTCGTAAAATATAATTTTTTCATTAGGGCTTTTTGTGGAGCAACACGCCATGGTTTCGATCAATTTTTTTTATCAAAGGAGTTTCAGCCGTTTTTGAGATATTTTGAAAAAAACGAAGCAAAAAACAATTTTTTCATGCACTATTACAATACTTGACCACACCCTGTATGGTAAAGTAAAAAAAAAATAAACGAAACATTTAGATGACGATCTCAAGACTTTATTATACACCCCCCCCCCCCTTCTAACTGTTCAAAATTTGGTTTATATCGGGCTGAGTTCAAATTTTTAAAAATTCTTTCCTCTGCCTAATTTTTGGTCCCATTTCGACCAAAATCTAACTAGCTCTTAATCTAAATATACAATTTCGTTTTGATACATTCATTTGTTTTTAGACTAGGCTTTACAAAAAAACATACTAATAGAGATTTTGCCAAAATTAAAATTATCTCTCAAAATAAACATTTTCGATTTTCCTTATACAAGGTTTTATTGTAGATAACGAAACGTCATGAATTTACTCAATTTTTGATTGTAGGGTCCAAAGTTCACTCCCCACCACGACCCCATGCTCTTTTGAGCCCATGCGACTGGAATAGTGAGCCCCGCCAAGGCAAAATCTAGGCTTTCCAGCAAGGACTGGCGCCGTCGACAACTTTCCAGTGAATTCCGGCGCACCCACGCGACTTCCAGGTGAGATATTTTCCATTCTTTTTTTAATTTTTTTTATTCTACCCATTCATTATCTATATACATGTTTAATTCACAGTTTAAAAAATAAATTTTCTCAATATTAATATTTCGATTTCTACTACTTTTTCAAAAACTTTTAATAACTCAGATTATAAATGATATATGGTACATAATATATAAAAGTATACTATTATTATTTTTTTTTATTTTCAGCTTCCCTCCAAGTCAAAAAAGTGGATACAGAGATTAGTACTAGATCAGCCCATCTGTAAAAAGGACCTACTTTAATTCACATCAAAGGGTAAGTTTATCCACCAATTTTAATTTCAACTAAATGCTAACAATTCTAATACTTGGTACGCTTGACAGTGTTAATCCCATTCAGATATTTTGATTTATTTTTTTAGTGAATTGAAATGTCTGAAAGGTGGGAAAAATAATTTTCAAACACTTTATTTTCTATCTGTTTTTTCAATATACACGATAACTAAATAAATAAAGAACGAATTGTTTATACATCTAAGACAAATTTTTTTTTTTTTAATGATATTGATACAAGAAGAAGTTGCATCAAAAAGGTACAACAACCTTTGTAGTCCGAGCTGGACCCTGGACCCTTGTATCGTGAAAATAAAAAGAGATTTAGGGATTGGATAGGAGTCGAAGGTATCCGTCCAAGACTGAAGGTTATATGTTGCTGGGAAGGCGGTCAGGGGAAGAGAGTTCCAGCCTTAGTTCTCGGCCCGTTAAAATAAGCAAAAATCGGAATTTTTTTTTATATATAGGGAGATAACAAATTTTTATAGCTAATAAGCTGAAATTCGACACACATGTTTTAATTAATAAACTACAACTCTATACCATGTTTTGACATCTTTAACTGAAAAATCGCCAAATTCCTAAAATTTGAAGTGAGTGTACCAAGTCTTGGAATGTTTTTAACTTTCTTTTTATTTAGGTACCTACTAAATAAAATTATGTTCTCAATTGTACTTATATAATTAAATAAATGCAATTTTCTTTAGAAAAATTCAATCAAATCCAAATATTTTTGAGGGTATGTATTTCCCTATTAATTTTAGAACAAAAGTGTAAATACAAAATATGTTAATGATAATTAATCAATACATTTAATTTATAGATACGTCTAAGGGAATATTATGAAAAGTCAAAAAAAAAACCTAAAAACTTTTCTCGTTAGTTCCGTTTTTCTTTTTCATTTTATTTTATAACTTCGGTCCGTTTGGCGACGGTTTCAGATCCACGATTTATCTATCTCAATCGATTAGGGTTCTTAGGCCATATTGAGCCTAGTGTCGATATTCCTGTTCGCGCTCGCGTCCCTCTTAAAACATAAGACCAGCTTTTTGAAGAAAGAAGAATTCAAGAGATAGATGGCCATCTGTGCCATATATTTAAAATGGGATTTGGGTCTAGTTTAGCTTAGAACTTGAACTCATCAGGGTGCAATCAAGTGGAATCTTCGGTTAGTACAAGTTTAATTCTAAATTAGTCTTTTAAATCTAATTTTTCACTAAGACCATATCAATTTATTTGTGTTTTTTCTTTTAGATGATGACGGAAGGTTGGATTGTGGGGGCGGACTCGGCTCAACGCTTCAGGGCCTCCACGAGACTAAACTATGGTAAGCAGACTTATGTACATATTTGCTATTTATTATTTGAGTTTGCGATCAAGTCCTTTTTTGGAAAATTTCTAAATTTTCATAAATTCTTATCCAAATAACTGTTAAGTTCTGACCTTGGTCGCGGCAGAATAGAAATTCGACCGATTAAAATACGATTCCTCCACTATCACTTACTTATCATACTATTACATACTCAATGGCTAAATTGTCTATATGATTCAATTCCAATCAAATAAAAAATAAATTGTGTTCTTTTTAGTACAAACGTTTTTAATCCTTTCTTCGGTTTTCTTATTTATTTTTTCTAATAAGGATTTGGTTTAAAAAATCATTTTTACTTTACCATACAGGATATGGTCAAGTATTGTAATCGTGTATGAAAAAAGTGGGTTTTTTTACTTCTTTTTTTCGAAATATCTCAAAAACGGCTGAAACTATTTTGATTAAAAAAATTGAGCGAAACCATGGCATTTCCCTCTACAAAAAAGCTCTAATAAGTGAACAACGAAAAAATTATATTTTTCGAGATAATAATTGTTTTGGCAAAATGTCTGTTAGTCTGGTTGTCTGGTTGTTAGTTAGTTAGTCTGTGCGTTACCAAATTTTTGTGGACGAGCTAGCTCAAAAACCAGTGTGAATATCGAAACCAAATTTCACACGTGATTTTGGTCCATTGAGATTAAGAGCCGATTAGATTTTGGTGCATATCGACCCAAAATTAAAGGGGGGGGGGGGGGGTTAAAAATA
>JALMQS010000149.1:7545234-7642328 GCA_024734495.1 Forficula auricularia
TAAGGGATTTAATATCGGGCTGCCGGCTACAAAAATAAATTTAAAAAATAAAGAAGCGTTTTTGTTCTGTCTGTTTGGTACAAATTTTGCAATCGATCTTAAACTATCTTCTCGGTGAGCTAGAGATTTGAAACTTTAAATATAGCTCAGAACTGGATGAGAATGTAATATAAACTCGTTTTCTTGTTAATCTGTTTCGTTTGTTCCGGTACAAATTTTGCAATCGATTCACCGCAGCTCTACGGGAACCCCTTCAGATAGTTTTCAAATTAATCCTAAAAGCTTAGAACTTGCATGCACTACAGGCGTTGCCACGTTTGAAATATTTTTACGCGAGTTTTCGTAATTTTAATATATATGAGGAGTATTGCTTTCACTCAAATTTTTATTTACTTGTAATTTAAAATTTATGAATCATGGAGTAAAGTTACCGTGTTTTTATTATGAAAGATATTAATTTGCCTATGGTAATAGATTCAAATTTACTAGAAAGTCATAAGATGGTGTCATCTATTAAATCCGATGGAATGGAATATTTTTAATTATATGTAAGAAACACTCAACGACCTTTATTTAAATTATATGGCATGGCTATATGTTTAAATTTAGAATCACTATATTGTGAAATTTTACAAATTAAGATAACAATCTTTGAGTAAAATATTTTACGCGTTTACATATGTCGAGAGGTTCGCATCCCGCAGGTGAGCCAGATGGCCCGGATTGATGTTACTGGCACTCGGGTTCGATTCCCGAGGAGTGAAAAACAACCCCTCTGACATATAATTAAGAAATATTCCATTCCATCGGATTTAATAGATGACACCATCTTATGATTTTCTAGATGTTTTTATTAACTTGCTTACTTGTCATGTCTGTCTGTTCGGTACAAATTTGAAATCGATTTTAAAACAAACTTCCATTCTGTTTTATCGTTCTGTTCAAACAATAATTTTTACAGTTAACTTACAAAGTTTTTTTCTATCATACACCCTTAAAAATGTCCAATGTCGGAACCTCGGGTGCAGTTGGACCCCCCCCTCCTTGTGGGGGCCATGGCCAGCAAATTGACAATAGGCTTAGTGAAGTTACATAAGATCATGCATGTTTATAATATAGTTTACTAAATACTCGGTTTCATTTCTCTTCTGTTTTTTTACAGTTGAGCAAAACAAAAAAAAAACGAGGATTCACCCAATTTGTAACTCCTAATCTAACATTTTGTAACTCATTCATAGTGAAAAGCTTTCAGTTTTAGAGCTCCTCACAATAGCTTATTTTTCTTTTGTTTCTCTCTCTTTCTTATTTTATTTTTAATCGCTCTTGATGTCACTACAGCTCAAAATCATCAGTAAAGTCACTTTAATTTAAATTTCCTAAATACAGACATGACTTGAAGATTTTAATATATACTTATTAACCCACTTAATAGAAACAGACCCTATTAATTAACAAAACTTCGTTTTATGCTCGTTTCTATAAAGAGGAGGGATTTAATAATTCAAGAGAACATGTAATTGGAGAATCAAACCACAATCCCTTTGTTCTAAATATTCTCAAGAATCCTTTTTTTAAATTTTTTTATATAATTTCCATCAATTTCTCGAGTATTCTCTGTCACATTCCACTTGCTCCGACCCTGCCCCCTTGCCCCCCCCCCCTGAGCCCCCGAGCCCATTGACATTTAATAATGGATGACCTCTCTATTCCCGCTTCGTGCATTAGAAAATAAATGAAGTATATTGCCGAATGCCATCCAAAGACCATAATAAATTTTAATTAAAAACAAATGAGATTTAAATTGCGTCCCGTAATGAGTGGAAATGAATAATGAAGAGTAATAGAGCATTCATACCTGGGATGGAAGCCGCGAAAAATCTGACTGCAAGTATCCTGTACCAAAAAAATTATTTTTAACTTCATCCCCCGGACTTAGTACACTTTCTCAATTCATTCGCTTCATTTTATTAATATACTCATAATTTACCTTGGATGCAATTCAGAATCAAGTTATCAGACTAATAGGAGATCCAACCTTATCTAGAACCCTGATTCTCTTGCCCATTATAGAACAGTTTCTGCTCTATCTTTTTTTAGTGTTGCGATTAAAAAGTATTATTAATGTCGCTATACAATGTCGGTATGTCGGTATTTTCAGGCCATTGTAGCTCATATAGTAAATTGTGAATATAGTGAAACCCCTCAAATCCGAACTAATTGAAATTAGGTGTACATTGCCTTTGGAGATTATTTGGAATTACTTTGGAATTTATTAGATAATCGATTGACTATTTTTTAAGGAATTTGGTGGTGGTAGTTAGTGAAACATTTAATAAATTATGTGAAACCTACCAAGAATTTTTTATCCAATAATCTACTGTCATGTATTGTCTTCCACTTGGAAATGGAACTGTTGAAGTAGGTGTACAGGATTTTAGGTCGCTGTTCACCCCTCGAGTATCTCTATAATAAACATCTTATTAAGTAGAAGATCTAGTTTAATTTATTTCAATTTAAAATGAAGATGATAAAGAGCCACAAAGTATGGCCGTGTTTATTTGGTTTTCTCTACGAGTCGGCCTTTATAAATGGATTATCTATAAATTATGAAAAAATTCCAAAAATTCTCTCATAATCAAACAGAAATAAGAAGAATGTTTTTAGCATATAAGTTGAAATTTGAAAATCTTCATCTTATGCCAAATTTCAGCTATAATTAAGATCTGGCTATAATATTACAATTAGCTTATTTTCTGCATTTTATGAACCTAGAATTTCGGAAGCAACAAAGCCAGTTCTTAATTTTAAAATTCAAATATTTTTGCTCTAGACATACTTTCTTCGAGCTTCCGTTTTCGTGCTATAGAAGATTTTAGAATCAAGAAAGACGGACAGATAAAATCATGCTTGAAAACTATTTTTCTTCATGTTTCAAGCATTTATAAACAATTACAAAATTCTAGTATTTTTGCACCAGAAAAGCCTTTTTTTGATCTTCTGTTTTCGTGCTATCTTGAATATTTTGATCCAAACAGATAGAGTAACAATCACTCTAAGTTTCAGACATTTAAAAACACGAAAAGGGAAAAAATTGAACATATCTGTGCTGAATAATTATTTTGGTCTCCCAGCGAGCATACCGAGTAGTGAATTAAAGCTTTTATTAAATAGTAATACCAAAAAAAAAATTTATCTTAGTAGGTATATTATTTTTTATTATTATTATTATAAATGATTATTTTTGTTGCATATATGGTAAATACGTTTATAGATCTGGCAGCTGTATTTTTACCCTCAACAGGCTTAACAGCCTGTTTAGGGATAACTAGCAAAATGACAAGGAATTAAACCATTTGGAAATTAAATACAGATTTGTGAATTATATTATATTGCTTAAAGGATTTGTTAAATATAATACCAATCAACCACAATAAATTGTCCATGTTTTTGTCAGTTGTGTTAGTAACAAAAAGTAAATCTGGCGAAAATTACTATAAGTGTGACATTTCTTCAAGATAAGTATATGTAATTTATTAGCTAATTTACCACTCCTGACAACTATTGACAGAAAGTTATCGGGTAAACAAAATCTCTTCTCCCAAAGAATAATAATATATTAACTTCCTCGTTAGCTAGCTTCTGATTTTTGCCAATACATGTAATTTTCCAATAAATTGTGAATGCCTTATTTTAGCAAGTTTTGAAAATTTATTGACTTTTATTATTGCGTATAGGTACATAAACTATTTTCACTTTCACATTTATATTCTATAGAATATAGTAATGTGAAGTATTGTGATGCCCTGTCTGGATCTATACATAATGTCCTTGTCGAAAAAAGGTTATGACGCCTCAGTGATTAAAGCAGTAAAATAAATATCACATTTTAAATCTTTTTGGAAAAAGGTACGTTCAGAAAGGAATGCACCCTCTCAGGGGAACAATAGTCATGTTATTATGAGTGTGGGTGGAAGGACTGGTTAAGAAGCAACCAATTTTGGCTTTTCGATAGCTCATAATTCATTGCTGGACTGTTAATCTGCAGCCACGTGGTCAAAAGATTCCATTAACCAAAAACCAAAAGTAAGTACCATGCTCTCTAATTATTATTTATTTATCAGTTAAAGAATAACTTTAATTGAAAAGTTTTTATTTTGCCGAGAGTTGTTGAATAATAAAGAGAAACAAAGAGGTTATCCTCTGCTTGGTGCAGAATAAACATACACATATTTATATCAAATGTATATAAGATTATTTATAAATAATATACCGGGTGTGTATTTTATTTTGAGACAGTCTTATAACCCAAAAACAATGCATTATATGAAAAAATGTTTCAAATAAAAGTTTATTTATATCAATGGAGAAACTCAACTACGCTATTGTTTTTCGACCTAGAACAAGCTTTCAAGAATATTTCGAGGTCAAGTTCTGTTTT
The DNA here is from genome assembly GCA_024734495.1 of Forficula auricularia. Lineage (NCBI taxonomy): Eukaryota > Metazoa > Arthropoda > Insecta > Dermaptera > Forficulidae > Forficula > Forficula auricularia. Next base: position 7,549,673 of record JALMQS010000149.1, read on the forward strand.
TTAAATGGAAACCTATGTTTCTGTACATATTCTTAAACCAGAAAAAACTGAACAACTTTTATAAGAAGTATTTTTTTATACGAGATCAAATAAAAATAAATATTCAATGAATTATATCTGAAAAAATCATAATAATTATTTTTAACAATCATTCAATTCAATTATCAAATAATAATGATCAAATAATTAATTATTAAATAAATAATTGAATACTGATTAATAATTTAATGATTTTGCGACACTATTCTGAGACATTCCAGAGTGTATGGCAAATCTTCTGGATGAATTCCAGTTCCAATTTCGTTATTTTGCCCTTTACATCTTCTATTATTTTTTTTTAATAGATTTTTAACACGATAAAATGAAGCTCCTGAGGGTAAAATTATTAAATGAATAATTATTATTCAATTATTTATTTAATAATTAAATATTTGATCCTAATTATTTGATAATTAAATTGAATTATTGTTAAAAATAATTATTAGGATTTTTTTGAGATATATTTAATTTAATATGTTGTTCCGTTTTTTATTCTGGATTAAGAATATGTACAGAAACATATAGGTTTCTATTTAAAAAACAGAACTTGACTTCGAAATACCCTTGAAAGCTTGTCTAGGTCAAGAAACAATAGTGTAGTTTAGTTTCCCCTTGATATAAATCAACTTTTATTTGAAACTTTTTTCATATAATGCACTATTTTTGAATTATAAGACTGTCTCAAGATAAAAAACTCACCCGGTATATATACCTATAGTACCTAGAACACCGAGCGAAGTTCGGTAAGTTTTTAATTCATTTAAAAGCGATATATTAAAATTATTTTTAATTTTAAATTCAGAGAAAAAAGTTCAATTTTTATTCGCATTCAAAATAAAATAAAACTTAATTTATATTTTTAACAACGTTTAGATCAGCTATGGCCATCGTCAAGACGTATCCCTGGACACAAAGTTTTGAATATAATTGCAATTAAAAATAATATTAATATACACGGAGATTCTTTCGTTGACCGTTTTAAATCCTGAAGAAGGATCCTTTGAATTGTCGGATTTTTTAAGAGAATGAAATTTAAATTCTATAATAAATTATTTTATAGAAAAATACCTTTAATTAATTAAATTGGCAAATTCTAATATACACTGTCCCGCAAAAGTGGCACACTTTAAAAATTTCAATTTTTTTCTCTTTCATATTCTTATTTTTTACTTTAAATATTATTTATATTCAAATTTATCTAAATACTGATAATGTGTAATAGTTAATTACAATTTAATTTTAGAGGGTGAATTGATTGCCAACGATGTGCAAAGGCCATTGAATTTGGCGCATCTTTTGTCTTTCGATAGAGCCGATATATAGTATACAAATCATTGATTAGGTTTATCAGAGGTGTGAACCGCGATTGGAAATAGGTGTACACAGTCTTTGGAATTACTTTGGAATTCATTATATAATCTATTATATATTGTTTTATTAATAATCAAGATATATCGAAAACATTCCAAATATGACCAAATTTTTAGGTATTTAATCAAAATATACGGTATCGAGAGACTAGTCATTGTACCAGAAGACAAAGATCAGGTCGTCCGATCTCTTGTCATGAATGCGTTGCAATCGTAAGGCATCTGTTTCCGAAATGGCTCAGACCCTCCGTACAGTTAGAAATGTTTCAATTAGTAATTGGATGTTGATGAAGGCAGTCCACGATGGTTGTAAAAAATAAGACTATAATGGTCTTTTTATTTTACATTTATTTGTTAAACCGACGTTTCGGAGATTTATTCTTTCCTTCTTCAGGGTAACAAAAAGTCAATTACCCTGAAGAAGGAGAGAATAAATCTCCGAAACGTCGGTTTAACAAATAAATGTAAAATAATAAAACCATTATAGTCTTATTTTTTACAACCATCGTGGACTGCCTTCATCAACATCCAATTGCATATTTATACCAGTCCATCTCCTAAAGAAAAACGCTATCAATTTCAATTAGTGTTGATACAGTTAGGGCCAGTTGTATGTCGGTTGGTAAACTCTTTTTAACCGTTGACAAAGGGTGCACACCAGGCGTTTTTCGCTGATGGTAGCCTTGATGGCTTGCCTGCCGCTAGATGTCGTGATGGATTTTTAGGTTTTGGCTTCACACGCTGATATTTGCAGATTGATTCTAATAGCAGGTTCAGATGCGTGCGCACACAATCGCTCAACAGTTGTCAAAAATAAAAATGACTGGCAATAATATAATTGAAGAGGCTATTTATCGTAGACGAACTACAATTATTGCTTTTTTATTAATTTGTGAAAAACGGCGAAAACAAAAATGTTTGAACAATCCGCCCAGACTGTGGTGTCGCTTCTCCGCGCAGATGTTTATTATGATAAGTTTGTAAACCTGTCGCGTACAAGCATTGCTCCACTTCAAAAGATTCAATTAAAATTTGAATTTGCTCTTTAGACCACTTTTGACATTTGGAATCCATTTCTTTATTCTTCGCAATAGAAACGTTTTGCATTTGAAAATTTAAAAACATAAATAAAATATACCATCTGCGCATGTCACGCAAATTCTGCTTCCCGATTGGTTTACCATGCGCATGTCACCCACGTGATAAAATACTGCTTTCCGATTGGTTCTCTCCCTAATTTTCCAAGCAATCTATCAGGAGATAATAGAACATGTTCTATTTACAAAATCCATCTAGCTAGTCAGCTTCCCACCCCTCAGTGACGTCATTTTAAGCCTCTGGATCCAGCCTAGCCAGCCATCTAGATTTCTATCCACAAAAACCCCTGGTGTGCACCGGGCTTTAGAATACACCTTCGGGCACATGACATACAACTGACCCTAAGAAGAAGATTCGCTCAGGCAAATTCGCCCTTCGGCGGGCCACATGGTTTATGGTAAAGTCATGTGGGTGGCCATATCAGTTTATTTTTTTAACCGACTTCAAAAAAGGAGGAGGTTCTCTATTCGACTGAATTTTTTTTTTTTTTTTTTTGTGCCTATGTTACCTCACATCTCCGCCAATTGTCAACCGATTTTGAAATTTTTTTTTGCATTGGGTCCAGTCTAGCTTCCGATAGGTCCCATTTTTTTTCGTTTTTTTTCATAGGTATTAGACCTTTTTTATTAGGTTTGTTTAGACCTAACCTCTTTGTTTATGAACCGATTTCGATGGTTCTTTTTTTATCCGAAAGGGGGTGTCTTAGGGATGGTGTCATATTAATTTGGTCAAGTTCTGATGATATAATCACTATTAATAACATCACTAAAAAGAGAAAAATAAAAATAATTTTTAAGAAAAAAATAAAAACCGACTTCAAAAAATTAAATGCAACAAATAAAATACACTAAAAGGTATAAAATAATTATTATCTTATTTAATTACAACTAAACGACGAAATATTAACGCTCAATTTTTTTTTTTCAAAATATTTTGAGACGTTTCGAAAAAAGAAGAGAAAAAAACAATTTTTTAATTCACGATTAGGTACAATACTTGAAGTTACCCTGTATGGTAAAGTAATAATGAATATTAAAAGAGAGGTTTTGAACAAAATTTACTACTGAATATGGTCAACCAGTGGTGACCAAAACTGTTTGCCGAATTAATCAAATAAATAATAAGAATAATTAAAAAAAGTTATTAGTTTGTAAATAAAAAAAACCTTTGAATTTAAAAATAATAAAAAAATTATTTCAGATATTACGTATTTTGTATCTTGTATCTGTATTTCAAATACTTGAATCTAAAATAAGTCACATCTCGGATTATAAGATACCTAATAAAAATTTGCAAAGTTTTATTTTTACATTGAGGTTCAATATGTTATTAAAGATAAGAGTAAATAAATATTATATTTAATTTTCATTTACTATGAGTTAAGGATTCTTGGTCATTTGCTTCACATTAAAATTAAAAAATTAAAAAATGTAAAAAAATTTTCAATATATATATTTCGGGCTATCAACCCATCTTCAGGAAGTACAGAAAATAACTAATTTAACTTATTGAATGCTAGGTTATATCTGGGGGTACGGCAGTGCCCCAGCCAAGTTCGATTCGAGCGGGGATGTGTGCACTGCCAGACTACCCTTTACAGGAAACAACTCAGGCCATTTTGACGCCTCTGTAACTTCGTAAGGGAAACGTCTACATGGCTGAAGTTATTTTCCAGAATACTGGTCCATAAGCTTAACTAAATTACAAAATTTCATATTTCTACTGTTTATAGATACCATCCAAGTTACAAGAAGCCAAAGATAGACTTTTTCGTCACTCACTGACTCACTCACTCATCAAAATTCTAGAGTACTTCCGCTAACCCTAGAATGCTGAAATTTAGCAGGCAGGTAGAGTTTGGGGTACAATTAATGGGAAAAATACAAAAATCGAAACTTTCCCTCCTTCAGGGCCTAAAATGAAGGGGTGAAAGTTATAGACTTAATTAACAACATATACTAAAAATTCAATAGACTAATCTTAACCCCTCTTAACAATAAGAGGGGTTAAGATTAGTCTATTGATCATTGAATAAAAAGCTGAAAATTTAGTATTTGTCGAATGGTTAGAAGAAAAGGGGATAATCCTGTCAGTAAAGGTGGGTTTTCTAAAAATGTTAAAGTCTAATTTTTGGTTGGTGATGGTTATTGTTAAATCTAAAAATGAAATAATTTTATTGCCTATTTCTGATGTGAATTTAATGTTTTTCTGGATTTGGTTTAGATAATTACTAAGAGACTGAATCCCTCTGGTGGTACTCGACCAAACAAGGTAAATATCATCAACATATCTTCTCCAGAATTTGATATAATTTTGTGGGGGGTTAAAAGGAGTCATTACCCTTTTTTCAAAATTTGACATATAGATTTCTGCGAGTAGGGGAATTAACGGGCTGCCCATAGGTAAAGCGGTGTTCTGTTTATAATAAACATTGTTGAAGACATAATAATTTTGATTGAGGCATATGTCAATTAATTTTAAGATTTGTGTACGTTGAATAGGATCTTGAATATTGTCATGAATGATTTGATTTATTATTAACTCAAGTTCTGGGATAGGAATTGAAGGGAAGAGATTTTTCACATCAAAGGATATGAGTTTTTCAGTGTTATTAATTTTTAAGTTTTGGAGATCTTTAAGTCTAGAGAGTTTTTAATTGAAAATTTGGAAGTGAACATATCTTTTAAGAGATTATTAAGATATTTGCATATCTTATAAGTGGGAGCATTAACATATGTAACTACTGGTCTAATTTGATGATTGGATTTATAGAGTTTGGGGAGGCCATATAATAGGTTGTAGGTTCATTAACCTTAGAAAATATAGATTTGGGTTATTCGGAAGTTTTTCAGTAAATGAATTAAAAGTGTTTATGGTGGGATCCGATTTTAACAATTTTGCTCCGCTTGATGTGATAAAGTCATTCACTTTCATGGTATATTCACTTTTGTTTAAGATAGTTATAGTTTGTCCTTTATCAGCTTTGGTTAAAATGAGATTGTGAGAATTTATTTTGGATTTGATGGATTTAATAATTTTGCTTTCATGTGATGGAGTTTTTATATAGGCATTTTCTTCTTCAGATATTTGTTTAATTTTCACAGCTATCTCTGTTTTAATTTCTCTAGGATAGTTGTGTAGAGCAATTTCAGTGTCTATGGCTAGTAATAGAAAGGTTTTTGGATTTTCTATATTTGTGGGAGCGTATTTTAATTCTTTGGAAAGTATTTCAATCTCATTTTTTTTCCAATTTGATGTTTGTAAGATTAACTTTTCTATCATAATAAATCTTGGGGTGATTGCCGGGGTTTGTAGTCGTGGAGGATTAAATTTTTTCTTTAATTGGGTTATTTTCTTCTATAACTTTTAAGGAGTTCGGTGTTGGTTCTAGGTGAAACATTTTAATATAATAATAAAACTAAGATACGAGGTAGGTTTCACGAAAAAAAAAAAAAACCTACCCCCTGTGAAACCTACCTCGTATCTTAGTTTTATTATTATTTTCTTCTGTTTATTTGAGTAAAGAGTTTGCCTCAAAATTAATATTTCTTCTCGGATGTCTTGATCAAATGTATCAAATTCAATATAATGTAATTCTTTAACCCTCACAAAATTATATCAAATTCTGGAGAAGATATGTTGATGATATTTTCGTTGTTTGGTCGGGTACCACCAGAAGGATTAAGTCACTTAGTAATTATCTAAACCAAATCCACAAAAACATTAAATTCACATCAGAAATAGACAATAAAACTATTTCATTTTTAGATTTAACAATAACCGTCACCAAAGAAAATTAGAATTTAACATTCTTAAAGTTTTATTTTTACATTGAGGTTAAATTTTTTATTAATCAGTAGAGATTGTGGTGTTGGTGCAAGGTGAAACATCTTTAATAAAGATAAGAGTAAATAAACCCAGTATCCTTAACTCATAGTAAATCCATATTAAATAAAATATTTATTTACTCTTATCTTTAAATTTTTTATTATTAATTGATATTAGCCCAGGCAAATATTATACTTGTGCTGGAGAATAAATATGCACAAGCTGGAAATAATTTTAATCGACGTTATAGGCATCACAAATTTGAGTTATTTAAGAGTTTGTATTATGCATTTATTTGATTTTTATAATCTAAATGTTGTGCTTTGCTTTCAGTACTTGATAAAGTTCTGAAAAGGACGAAACGTCCTACGAAAATTAAACGTTAATAAAAAAACATTCTCCAAAACTCGTTAATCTGTTATTTAATTATTATAATGGATATTAATCAACTAAAATTAAATTCGTATTTAATATTTGATCGAATTATTTAGTTTTACACGAAGCAATGGGTCGATTTTGAAAAAGTGACGTCAGTGATCCGGCAGAACATATAAACGCACATGGTTTTTTATTTATTCAAATAAAATTAGACATTTTTAGAAAACTAAATAAATAGTTATTTTCTATATTTTATTCTATTTTCATTAAAAAGAGGGAAATTGAATTAATTTTTTTTAAATTTAAAATATTTTGGAAAAGGGTACGTTCAGAAAGGAATGCACCCTCTCAGGAGAACAATAGTCCTTTTATTAAGAGTGTGGATGGAAGAACTCGTTAAGAAGGAACCAATTTTGGTCTTTCGATAGCTCATTCATTGCTGGACTTTTAATCTGGTCAAAAGGTTCCATTCTCCAGAAACCAAAAGTAAGTACCATGCTCTCTAATAACACTGTTGTACAAAAAATTTCTCCCCGTAAATCTAACAATCGATTCCAGTGGAGTTTTATATGCTTAATATGATGCAATTTCCCGATTTTTTATAACATGTCAGAGTTTTAAGATATTCGGGTCAAAATGACGAACAAGGCCATTTTGACCTATTTTCGAGTCCCATTAAATATTAAACAGCAATATTTGAAATCAAAATATTTTGTTGACGTAATAGAAAAGATCTTCCTTTATGATTTTCAAATTACTATTTGTTTTAGCTCAATTATAACTGCAAAAACTAAAACCACGTGATTTTAAAAGATATGAAACATAGATAAAAAGATTAGTTTTTAGTCTTTTAGTTATAACTCGAGTTCTAATTGAGCTGAAAACAAGTGGTAATTTGAAAATGAAAAAGGAAGCTGGTTTCTAGTACGTCAACAAAATATTTTGATTTCAAATATTGCTGTTTAATGTTTAATGGGACTCGAAAATATATCAAAATGGCCTTTTTCGTCATTTTGATCGATAATATCTAAAAACCCTATAGTGTTATAATGGTAACAACCCATTTTCGCACATTGTTGAACAAAGAATCGAATTTAGAAGTATGTTTTTTTTATGCATAGTAGAGTTAAAAAATCTTAAATCTGAACTTTTTCAAAATTTATTAATTTAATAACTTAAAAATAGAAAAGGGATTAACCAGTCAAGCCAGATATAGAATAAATTTCGTAAAAATTAGTTTATTTTTCATATTTAAAGAGAAGCTAGCTTAAGCCGGGATTATCTAAAGTCATTCGTGGTATATGAGCTTTGGGGCCCAGTTCTGAATATAGTCAGGGGAATGAGATTAGCCAGGGTCCAAACACCCTCATATAACAAAATAGAACATTATGATTGGCGATGTCCCTTAGAAGGGGTAGAAAACCACGAATTCTATAAAACATAGCCTCCACACACCAAGGAGACACAATCGTGAAGGCATAAAAAGGCTGACACGAAGAAATATTTCTCTCTATTACTCTATCCAGCGCTATTACTCTATCCAGCGCTATTACTCTATTTCTCTCTATTATTCTATCCTCTCTATATTAGACCTCTATCCATATTACTTGCATTACGGCTCTTTTACGCTACATCTCTCTTACATTATACTCTCCATATTATACACTCTCTATATTACTCGATATCACGAGTCTATCTCTTCGTCCTGAAGCCGTTTTACGGACATCCACATTCATCCACTTGCTAGCCCCTCCATTGGCACTGATATCATTAGCACGATAGCTAATTGAATAGCACGGACAAGAATACCTGTCCGGCCCTCGTGAATACACCACGGAAGCTGATCAAAAAGGCGAGGCTCCTGGGACATTAAATACTCTTCGACGTGGCAGTCTACGGAACCTGAGCGAGAGGGAGTGCGGCACAGCTAGTGCTGTTGGAGTATTTGAACCAGTCAGCACACTTCAAGAGCAAACGTAATCAATCATAATTTCTTTGAACGATCTCCGTTCACCCTTTAAAGCCATCAAATCATTTAATTCTTTCTGACTGTTAAATTCACTAAGGACCTCAATAAATCATATATTATAATTTGAATTCTTGATTATCTTTCACTGTTAAGAAAATTCCCCATTCTCCTTTGCAGCTAGAATTCATTTAAGTATTTTTATTTTATTTTTGCCTATTTAAAAATTATTTTTTTTTATTTTTTTTTGTAAATTCATTGTATCAGATTAACTTCAGTAAAGTAGAATTTGAAACATAAGAGTAAATTCAGTAGTTTATCAAACTAGTACAACGAGATACACTGAGTTACACCACCACCTCCACGTCTATAAAGGTTAGTATTCTCACACTCAGGAATATTCCCCTTAAACGTCCCCTTACAGAACTAATTTCCCTACCCCTCCAACCACATACCCTCCCTAACCCCATTGCATGGTGAAGGTGCTGCTGGGATTTGAAAATCTAAGCCATCCTATCCCACAGATATCCCTAAATTCAAAATCCCATATTAAAAATATTCTGAGAAGTGAGAATACCAGGCTTAGTAAGGCTGCAACCGAACGCGATACCTGTCTCGTTGTACTAAAATTGAACAAAAAAATATAGTACATTGCCCCGTACCGTTAATTTATCTTTTTTCATATTTTTTTATTTATTTAAATTCTCTTAACAGTGGGATACCAAAGGTTAATTGAATAATCCCGGCTTCAACACTTCTATTTTAGTAATTTTCTCAGAATTTATTTGGCGAAACTGTTTACTTTCTTTTCTATAAAATTAATACATTTTATAAATAAATAATAACGGCTTCTAATATTTGATTCTTTCTTTTACAAATACACACCGAGAATGGATGGCACACAGCAAAGTCTTGACGAACGCAGGGCAATTTATGCAGGCAACCAACAGACAACAGTTGAATTATCCAACACGCCGATCGATCCTGATGATATAGCACTAGATTCTGGGACCTGTATGTCCACTCCTACACCGGCGGAAATGGAAGAATCGACACTTCCAGCCATGCTACGAGATACAAGGGAGTTTGCGAATGCGCTTGATGGTGAACATCAAATCGTAAGTACACATACCCCCCCTCCACCCCCACCCGTCGATATTAATAGCATGTTCCAACAGATGATGTTGCAAATGAATGAAAATCAAAAGAAATCAAACGCTAATCTGATAGAGTCAATGAAGGGCATGAATGACCGAATGAAAAACGAATTAACAAGTGAGTCAGAAGCGAATTTTAGTAAAATAGATAGAAAAATCGATAATAAAATAGATGAACAGAAAAATCAAACAGAGGCAAATTTTAATGAAACAAAAGCTAATTTTAGTAAAATAGATAGCAAAATAGATGAACAAAAAAATGAATCACAAGCTAATTTTAATAGAATAGATAACAAAATAGAGGCCATGAGGGATGAATTTAATAGTAATATAAATAATTCCATAGCCAAAGTCAATGAAAATATAACAGTACTAGACAATAAGATACAAAAACAGGTCGAGGGCATGAATCACAAAATGGAAGGCTTAGCCAAGGCGTTAAATGAGCAAGCAATCAATTGCAAACAGCTCAATAACGCCTTGGAAAATAAAATAGAAAACCTTTCATATGTAATAGATATGGAGATAGGGCAGCAAAATCTCAAAAGAGAAGCCCTTGCTAAAGAAACAGAAGGCAAATTAAATTACATAACGGGAGAGATAGCGGGAATAAAAATACAAGAAAAAAGTAACATAGGAAAAATAAAAGAAATGGAACAGAGGGTGGATTGTATTGATAGTCTACAAACAACAGTAATAGATAACACAAAAAGAATTAAAGAGATAGAAACTAGTAGAAATGAGTCAATTAACATAGCAAACATACCGAATATTGAGGAAATAGTAAGGAGACAAATAGCCGAACAAAGGCAAAATAAATCTTATGGGACGTTGTCCTCTAAAAAAATTAGAGAAGAATATCAGGCGATATGGACCAACAGGGCCAAATATAGTGGCACGCTAGATATCAACACACCCAATCCTAGACAACTAATTAAAGAGTTCAAAACATTTATAACTAAATATGAGTATAGTCCAGGTCAGGAGAGAACAGTGTTGGCTTTGAGTTTGACCGGGGCCGCCGGGGAATGGCTGGGCAATTTAGAACCAGAAGTAAATGGTGTAGACCAATTAGAAAGTAGCTTCCTCAATAAATTTTGGAATGCCGAGTGCCAGGCAAATTTCCTGGGTAAATTGCACAATAACAAGTATTATTATGCAAAAGATGGCCCAAGGGAAAATTACTTTGACAAGTTGTATCGGTGGGTCAAAAATATCGACAACGCCGGTACGGAGGAAATGATTCTAAATAGTATTATACAGCAGATGGACCCTCGAACCAAGAGTATGATCATCACAGTCCCGCGGAATTATTCCGACTTAAAAATCGCATTTAGCAGGCTTGACCACATTCCACCCAGAGAAAATAACAACCAAGATAGGAATACAGGACCCTACCCCCTCCACAATCAACCCTACAATAATGGTAACCGAAATAGGAACCAGCAAAATAGTTATCGACCCCCATATAATCAACAAATAAGAAGGCAGAACGATGCTATTCAAACGGCAGCCTGCTTTACCCAATTCTCCTCTCCGCAGATTCCCCCGCCCACCACACCACCACCCCCTCTTCTCTCCTCCGGGCCCCTTCTCGACCCTACACCCGCAATGACAGCTCAGCTAACGGGAAACGGCAGGGGCTGATGCCTGAGGACAGCAATGATATCAGCCTCCCTCGACCCCGCCTTAACCCTTATATACACTGTCCAACCCCTACTAGTCTATTTGCCGCTCCCTTATTAGAGAAAAAATTCACCCCTGAACCACTTCCCCAGCTTTTGCCCCTGAAAAGGCCCTGTCTTGCAACAGCCGACACATCCCTCCCCTCTGACCTCAAACCCCCTCCAACCCCAATGTCTCTGCCCCTACCCTTCCAAAAGGAAGGAATCATCCCCGAACCTTTTCCCCGACACCCGTCCCCAAAAAACAAATCCCCTCCAACTGCCCTCCAACTCCTTTTCCAACCCCTAAACTTCCCCCACCCCGAACGATTCCATCACTAACCCCCAACAAGGCTGAAGAAAGCAAGCACATATCCCCCCTAAGCCCCATTCACCCCAATAAACAGAAAAATACCCCCCTCCCTGCCCCAGTTGATTTAATTCACAACAGTGAAAAAAATGAAATAATAAGAAATCCCATTATTACCCCCCCCAATAATTGTACCTATCTAAGGGTTGTTATTAATGAGCACTATACGTGGGCGTTGTTGGATACAGGTTCCCAATATAATTTAATCGCTGAAAGTTTCTATAATAATTTAAACAATGATATAATTTCTTGTCCCATAATGGCCGTAAATATTAAAGGGGTAGTTCCAGCGAAGAAGTGTAAAATCAACAGACAGTGCTTTTTAAATATCGGCATTAAAAATCGAACGGTTTTTACGGCGTTTTTGGTTGTGCCGGGGTTATTAATGGACCTAATACTGGGGTGTGAATGGTGTGACCAGCTTCAGGCATCAATACATTTCAAAAAAGAAAGATGCCTGGAGGTTGGACACGACATTTCACCCCTGTACACCAAAGATAACGCCGTCACGATTACCAGCGCCGTGGACATCGAAATCGAATTAGCCAAATTAATAGGCAATAAACGCCTGTCTGTTGATGAGAAGCAACAATTCGCGGGGCTCATTAGAAGATACGCTGGCATTTTCTCAGACCAGCCAGGATTGATTAAGGGCTATACACATACCATCGAAATCAAGGAAAGTGAGCCGTTTAAATGTCATAATTATCCGGTGCCTCACAGTCTGCGCTCTGAGGTATGTCTCCAAATCGAAAAATGATACGAGACGATATTATAGAAGCAGCTAGGAGTCCATACGTAAATCCTTTGAGAGTGGTTATTAAAAAAGACAACTCTTTGAGATTATGTCTGGACTCGCGCCGTCTTAATCGTATCATCAAAGTGGAGCGAGACATCCCTCAGGCCCCGGACGTACTGTTACATGATAACCACACTTGCGAATGGCTCACGGCCCTTGATTTGACACAATCATACTATCAAATCTCATTATCACCCCCTTCACGCCCATACACTGCATTTCAATTTCAAGGTCTCTCATATCAATTTAAACGCCTCCCCTTTGGTTTAAATATAAGTATGGCTTCTTTTATACGAGCCATCAACAATGTGCTGGGCGCTCAGTATAAAAAATCAATCATTGCCTATGTAGATGATGTATTAATATTATCGCAAAATTTCCAAGAACACCTCCTTCATTTAAATTATGTTTTCTTTCGTTTCGAGTCATTCAATGTCACAGTCAATATTAATAAATCTAAATTCTTTGAACATTCCATTCCTTTTCTCGGTCATATTTTAACAACCACCGGCCTTCAGCCTTCCCCCGATAAATTAAATATAATTGCTAATTGGCCCCTCCCCTCCTGTAAAAAAGACCTGAAGTCGTATCTTGGTTTGACCTCTTACTATAGGCAGTACCTCCCCTCGTATACAAATTTATTTCATCCCCTGCAGGTACTATTAAAACATCAAACGCATTGGCAATGGACAGAAGAGCATACTTTCCATTTTAATAAAAGTAAAGAAGCCTTTATGGCCTCAGTCCCCTTAACTTACCCCAACTTCAATAAACCATTCATTTTATATACCGACGCTTCCCGTCAAGGGGTGGGCGCTACGTTGGCACAAACTGACGATCAAAACCAAGAGCGCCCCCTCGCTTTCTATAGTAAAGCCCTCAATGAAAGTGAAGGGAAGGTGTCTATTACTGAGTTGGAATTAAGTGCTGTCTATCACACACTGAAAAAGTTCCGGTATATTATTCTTGGTTATCCCATTACCATAAAAACCGATCACCAACCACTATCACTCATCACATCTTCGAAAATACCATTCTCGGATAAAATCGCGAGGTGGTTGACATTCATTTCACAATTTCACATAACCATTGAATATATACCGGGCAAACAAAATGTAGTTGCTGATATCCTTAGTAGAAGCACACATAACGCAGACAACCAATTAATGGACATAATAGTAGCCATACAAACCTTACCAGTAATAGAACCCACCACCCTTAACTATTTAAAAACTATAGCCCTTGAACAAGACAAGGACCCTTTACTACTTAAAATTAAAATTAAAATCACTTCCGCCCCTCACCCCTATTATCACCTTCTTAACGGCATTCTATTTTTGAGACCTCGAAATCACACTCATTATTCGCGCCTATGCATACCATCTCATCTTCGAGTAGCCCTTATTCAATCAATACACAATAATTATGGTCATTATGGCATCGCCAAAACTTTGTCACTGGTGCGGCGAGAAATCCATTGCAAAGATATAAAAGGAATGGTCAAGAAAATAATTAACTCGTGCGATACCTGTCAACGGGTCAAGCATATACAGAAATATCAAATTGAGAGAATAATACAAACTGAAGCACAGTACAAAGGTCATATAGTCGCTACTGATATTTATGGTCGGTTACCTGTATCCAGGGGCGGTGTTCGTTACATAATAGTATATATTGACTGTTTCACTAAATTTGTGCAATTATATACTACAAAGCAAATAACAGCTAAAGCAATAACGAACACACTCCATCAATACGTCCGAGATGTACAATGCCCACAAATTATAATATCTGATCCGGGCACGCAGTACATCTCGCGCACGTGGCGTCAAGCCTTAACATCATATAACATTGAACAGAAAATTACCCCTATCCGTGGTCAAGTCTATAACCCTGTTGAACGAGTCAATAAAGAACTCGGTCGGCTATTCCGTACGTTGACTGCTGATAAGCATACTAACTGGGTCAATCATCTCTCGTATATACAGTTCTTAATTAACTCCGTTGAACACGAAGCTACCGGATATCCACCAATTCTTTTACAAACCGGAATAGCACCGGACAAATTCTTAGCCAAATACATTAATTTTCCACCTGACCTGGCCATTAATCTTAACAATGTTCACTCTATAGCACTTAGCAGGCAAACGACCATACGTCAACACTACGCCGCGAATAAACAATCGCAAGTAGTACCGGCCTCGTTTAGGATTGGTGATAAAGTCCTAATAAAAAACAACAAACTCTCGTCAGCGTTCGATAGGACTATATCAAAATTCTTCCATTTATACATTGGTCCATATTTAATTTCAAAATCTTATCAAAATGGCATATATGATATTTGTGATCAAAACAACAAATTCATTGGCCAACACCATCGGTATTCTTTAAGACCATATATAGAACTTTAAATGCGAATATATCCAGCGGACCGTTTGTTATTTAACTTCAGTAAATTCAGTAGATTTAGTAATTTAATAATTTTTGGAAATAGTATTCATTTTTTTTTTTTTTATTTTTAGTAATTTTATCATTTGGTGTCAACAAAATTCATTTGAAATTCTAATGAGAATATATACCGCAGACCTCTTTTATCGTTTAACTTCAGTAAACTCAGTAAATTTATCGATTCAATGATTTTTGGAAAATCATTAACAGTATTCATTTTTATTTTTTTTATTTTTTTATCTTTTTATAATTTTTATCATTTGGTATCAACACAACTCATTTATCACTATGTGACTCATATAAAATTTTACCCTCATTTGTCACAATAGACAAAATTCATTTTTAAATAATTTTTCATTCTAAATAAACCCGATTCAATCCTCTCTAGTCGACTATCTCTGTAATTTTAAAATTTAAATTTAAATTAAATTCTAACCTGTGTTTGTATCAATAGAGTCAATCAATATTAATTTCTTTCCACCCTCACTATGTTTTCTGTTCATTTAAATAAAATTTTCTAGTATTAACGTAAATTTTTCAATTGCTTCACTTGTTAATTTTATAATAAACATTCTGTTGGATTCAGCTTTCCTTCTCAATATTATATCAATGTTGGAACATGCAAAACTAAAAATACAATTTTCTCCCTTTAGCCCCTGAATAAGCCCCTTGCAATTAAAAATTAAAACATTTAAGAGCGGTAACCAACAAGCGTATTTGCAAACAGTATCTCACATGAGCGAATTAATTATTGTCACGATTAACAATAAATTCTTGAAAAATTTTTATAGTATGTCGAATGGTCCGTCACAGAGATGGGAACTCGTGCATCCATATAGAAGAGATGAACACGATCCCAATATGCGGATAGACATGAAAAAGGGAATGTGAAATCAGGAATCGATGTATCAGTGTTGGATAATTGAACTTAAAAGCGAGATATAATAACAAATTGCTTGTGACCCCTGCGTTTCGATGGATTAGTTGTGGTCTCACGGGGTAAATAGCCTGGGCTAATAATTTGAAAAGAAATTTTTTCAGTTTATTAATAATTTAAAAAAAAAAATTTTTAGTTTAAAAAATTTTTTTTTGAAGGGAAGCGGTGTCATAAAATGGTAACAACCCATTTTCGCACATTGTTGAACAAAGAATCGAATTTAGAAGTATGTTTTTTTTATGCATAGTAGAGTTAAAAAATCTTAAATCTGAACTTTTTCAAAATTTATTAATTTAATAACTTAAAAATAGAAAAGGGATTAACCAGTCAAGCCAGATATAGAATAAATTTCGTAAAAATTAGTTTATTTTTCATATTTAAAGAGAAGCTAGCTTAAGCCGGGATTATCTAAAGTCATTCGTGGTATATGAGCTTTGGGGCCCAGTTCTGAATATAGTCAGGGGAATGAGATTAGCCAGGGTCCAAACACCCTCATATAACAAAATAGAACATTATGATTGGCGATGTCCCTTAGAAGGGGTAGAAAACCACGAATTCTATAAAACATAGCCTCCACACACCAAGGAGACACAATCGTGAAGGCATAAAAAAGGCTGACACGAAGAAATATTTCTCTCTATTACTCTATCCAGCGCTATTACTCTATCCAGCGCTATTACTCTATTTCTCTCTATTATTCTATCCTCTCTATATTAGACCTCTATCCATATTACTTGCATTACGGCTCTTTTACGCTACATCTCTCTTACATTATACTCTCCATATTATACACTCTCTATATTACTCGATATCACGAGTCTATCTCTTCGTCCTGAAGCCGTTTTACGGACATCCACATTCATCCACTTGCTAGCCCCTCCATTGGCACTGATATCATTAGCACGATAGCTAATTGAATAGCACGGACAAGAATACCTGTCCGGCCCTCGTGAATACACCACGGAAGCTGATCAAAAAGGCGAGGCTCCTGGGACATTAAATACTCTTCGACGTGGCAGTCTACGGAACCTGAGCGAGAGGGAGTGCGGCACAGCTAGTGCTGTTGAAGTATTTGGACCAGTCAGCACACTTCAA
The DNA here is from genome assembly GCA_024734495.1 of Forficula auricularia. Classification (NCBI taxonomy): domain Eukaryota; kingdom Metazoa; phylum Arthropoda; class Insecta; order Dermaptera; family Forficulidae; genus Forficula; species Forficula auricularia. The sequence goes on from JALMQS010000149.1 coordinate 7,566,822, forward strand.
GAGCAAACGTAATCAATCATAATTTCTTTGAACGATCTCCGTTCACCCTTTAAAGCCATCAAATCATTTAATTCTTTCTGACTGTTAAATTCACTAAGGACCTCAATAAATCATATATTATAATTTGAATTCTTGATTATCTTTCACTGTTAAGAAAATTCCCCATTCTCCTTTGCAGCTAGAATTCATTTAAGTATTTTTATTTTATTTTTGCCTATTTAAAAATTATTTTTTTTTATTTTTTTTTGTAAATTCATTGTATCAGATTAACTTCAGTAAAGTAGAATTTGAAACATAAGAGTAAATTCAGTAGTTTATCAAACTAGTACAACGAGATACACTGAGTTACACCACCACCTCCACGTCTATAAAGGTTAGTATTCTCACACTCAGGAATATTCCCCTTAAACGTCCCCTTACAGAACTAATTTCCCTACCCCTCCAACCACATACCCTCCCTAACCCCATTGCAGTGTTATAAAAAAATTGGGGAATTGCATGATAATCAGCGTATAAAAATCTACTAGATCCAATAATAGATTTGAAGTGAGAAATTTTTTGTCGAGCAGTGTTATTTATCAGTAAAATCATAACTTTTCTATTCCTAATACAATTTTAATTTCAAGATTATTTTAAAGATACGTTAAAATTTCTTTTTTTTTTTATGATGAAATAATATTGAAGGAAATAATTTTTTTTTTCAAATTTGCCACGACTCTAGTAATTTTAATGATTTTGTAATTTATTAGAAGACCAATATTTTTAGCTATAAAAATTGAAATTTAATACAAACGTTTATTTCCAAATACAAAGTTTTATACCAAATTCAGCTGATTAATTTAAAAAAAAATCTTGATTGCACAGCCTGATTAGTTTTGATTAAGACTAGTTACTTAAGATAGTTGTCCGCTAAATGGGTTTTTTTAGGATTTTTTTGAAATTCATACAGATTAGTATTTAAATACTTCTGAATCGATAGGTGGCAAAACAAAATGTATGAACAATACACTTCCGGAGATATTGAATTTCAAAAATCGAGTTTTTCAGGCTCTTTAACATTGCACTATACGGGATATCGGAAAATTTACATACATATTTCATTATAATTAAGAAACCATTCTTACCATTTTTATAATAAACTAATCCAACATTAAAAAATAACCGATACATATTTTAAGACAATTTTGATTCATAGTTACAACACAGTTTCTGAGATAATAAGGAATAAATAATGAAAAATTTAGACTAAAAACAATTTGGCAACAGCGCATTTATTTAACCAGCGAAAGATGTATTAAGCGCGCATGCGCAAGATTTTTTCAAAATTATAATTTTCATAGGGTGTAACGTAGGCCTTAATTACATTTGATAAAAAATAACAAAACAATTTTTATAGAAATAAATCGACCTTTAAAATGTGATTGGCTTTAATTTTGTTGTTTTTTGTGGGGTTAACGGGGACCTTTAAAATGGGAGAATTTCTTGAATTTCAACAATAAGTGGGGGTGGGGGCCCCCTTGCCTTTGTGTTGGTTAATTTCAAGTTTAGCTGAAACCAATCGAAGACCGTTTGACCTTGCGGAAGGAGAATCCGAATTAGTCTCAGGATTTAATGTTGAGTACAGAGGAGGGGGTTTGCATTAATTTTTTTAGCAGAATATTGCAGCATTTTATTCATAGGAATGTTTTTTAGAGCAATGTCTTGAGGGAGGGTACAGGAGGCATTAAATTATTTCCTTTACAATGGTGCCAAATTTGTCAAACGAGTACGGGATTAGCTAGAATTGGTAGGTACATAAACAGCAAAAAGTTTTGGGCTTGTGAATCCTTATTGTCTGTTCTAAATACTCTAGCATTAACTTTATGCTAGTATTGTCGCGAAATAACTACCTTAATGCAGTAAGTTTGTTTTTTTTTATATTAATTTTTGGGCAAATTCCGTTTAGTAGTGTACAACGGAAAATCAGCTAAAGTATATTAAAATCTATTTTTTTTAATACATAAATAAATTGAAGGAGACAATAAAGAGTAGTGTCTTCTGCTGGAATTATAAATTTTATTTATTTATAACGAAACTATAGTCTCGTTATAAATAAATGAAATTTATAATTCCAGCAGAAGACACACTCTTTTATTGTCTCCTTCAATATATAAAAATTCTGCTACTCTCGGCAAAAACTTTCAATTTAACATAAATAAATTGTAGGATAATAAATATTTGTTTTAATGGGGGACATTCTTCTATGTTTTAGATCACATAATGCCTCTTAAACAAAATAAATTGACTGATGAGTACCTGAATAGGATGTACCAAGTTCTTCTGGAGGGATTGGAAGAAAACGCTGGACTGGATGTGAAGAAGAAAATTGTAAATTCTATCCTCCCTGTGCATAAATACAAAGTGCTGCATAGGTTCCTCTCAATTGAAGAAGGGCTTAGCGAAGAACTCCGATTGAATTGCTTGTCTATTTTCCTTGACGAGAATACAAAATATTTCAACTTTGTACATTTTACAGATAATCAAACAACTATCAAGTATATTTTGGAAATAATTCCGAGATACTGTCCGAATATCGAAACAATTGATTTTCGAGGTTTACTGATCTTAGATGAAAACAAAGAGATCTTTAAAAACTTTCTGAAACAAACCACAAGTTTGAAATATCTCCGGGTGCAATGTTTAGGTTTAGGCGATGCGTTTGCGACAGATCAACTTTTACTCGAAGAGGATTTTGACTTGCATCATCCTGATGTTCAAAGTGGACTATTAAAAATTGATTATATCTTTGGAATTGAATTAACTCCATCAGAGTGTGCCAAACTTTTAAACCTGCTACCCAATTTGAAAGGTTTAGGCTTATTACAATCATTAGGACCACTGTTATCCAGTATTAGTGATGATGATGATATTGTCAAAAAATTATTTAAATTTACGGAATTTCTTGATACAAGAACAAGCATAAGCACTTTAGAACGATTAATTAAATTTTGTCCAAACACAAGCAAGATACGTCTATGGCATCCACAACAAAATGTGATCGGAAATCTACGAAAATTTCCATTACTCAATGATTTAACAATAGAATCTGTAGATCCCGATGTTTTTGGTGAAATAATTAATTTACTAAAAGAAATTGGGAAACAAATTAAAATTTTGGATTTAAAAATCTTTGTCCGGTTGGAACTTGCTAGAAATATTATCAATGAGTTGTGCCCCGAATTACTTTCATTACGAATTATTCCTAGAAATTAGTGATATATTAAAATTAATCAAATTATGTTCAACTATTAAGATGACTTCAAAATCCCTCGTATCCAAAAAATTATTTTCTTATAAGGAGTGGAGGGGTGGGGGGAGGTATACTTTACTGAATATTATTTTTGTTATTCTTAATATTAATTCCACTTTAACTCATTCATTTGTAATCAATTTGTGATCAATAAAATAATTTTATTAAATGTATTTTTCTGTTCCATTTTATTTTAGAATTTCAAATTATTTCTTCTTTATATTTGAAGAATTTCTTTTAAATAATTATCAAAATTTTTTTTCATTATTATTAGAGATCTACAAGATAACTCATAAAAAGTATCTGGAATACAAGTTACAAGATACTTTTGTAAATGCTATTTGAAATACTAAACTGCCGGCCAAAAAAAAACGTAAAACTTAGTTTTTTTATAAAAAATTACTAAAAAATGTATTTTTAATCCAATGAAATTGAATAAACTTTTAATATGATATATTTTTAACCTTTCTTACAAAGTGTAACATCAATTTAAAATATTTTATTTAAAATTACAATTTAAATGAAATAAAAGCGGATAATTTGATATTGATAGATTTTTGATGAAATCTAATATCCTTATTATAATTTTTCAATCCCAGTTGCTCTAAATATATTATTTGAGTGTCTTAATTAACTTACTTATATTATTACATAATTAATATTAATTAATTAATACTTATTCAATTAGAGGTTTCTTATTAGAACTTGGAATAAGAATAGAAAAAAAATACTAAAGTTCCTTCTGGTATTAAAAGTTCACTTTTTATGAATCCCACCGCTTACTTGACCCCACAGGAGTCTATGTTTCAAATTTCAAGTCAAACGGTTAAGGTGTTTAATCTGGAAGTTAGTGAACATAGAGATATAGAATAACAAAACTATTATATTGAGATATTCGATCAGAACTAAAATTAACTAGTTTGTTTAAATATAAAACAATGGATTTGCCTTTTATTTAGTATTTAACTATTTTCGATAAAAGATAAAGTTTTCATGCCGAGAGTTGGCTGTCTTGAGTATAATAGAATGTCGTAATATTAATATGACTAATTAATGTATTAATGATTAATTGGAATTTAATCCATTGATTTGTTCTTACCTTGGAAGAATAGCTGCAGCCGGGTCTTCAGGTCTGCCCCCTGGTCAATTACCGCCTCACAAATGAATAAAATGCCGTTTTGAATTCCGATTATCTTCAATGAATTTCTCTAAGTGGACCCGATTCTCTAAAACAGAAAATATAAAAGAATATTTTTATTTAAATTAAAAAAAGAAAGTTATTATCAGTAAAAGATAAATATTAAAATAAATTTAACATCTTCTTTTAGATATAAATTTTTTATCAAATTATTATTATATAAGTATCTTGTATTGGACCAATTTTTTTTGATCAATTTTAATTAATAGAATAATTAATCAACGCTTTAGGCCTTTTTGCAATTCATATTTCTCTCTGTTTTTATAATACTTTACCATACAAGGGTTATGGTCAAGTATTGTAATCGTGTATGAAAAAAGTCTTTTTTGATTATTTTTTCGAAATATCTGAAATAACGGCTGTAAATATTTTGGCCTTTCGGTCTCCAAAGAAGCCCTAATAAGCGAACGTCGAAAAAAATATATCTTTTTCGAGATATTAATTATTTTGTCAAAATGTCTCTTGATTAGTAGTTTATTAAATTTTTATGGACACTTTATCTGAAAAACTAGTATGAATATCAAAACGAAATTTCACATTTAGTTTTGGTGAATTGAGATTAAGAGTTGATTCGATTTTGGTTGAAATCGAAACATAAATTCAGGGGGAGGGGGTCAAAAAATAAAATTCTAGGCCCTTGTACCAAATTCAACCAAATTTTGTATACATAATCAGTGGCTCCCCACAAGACTTAAAGTTCGGTCCAAGGGCCTAGATTTTCATTTTTTGAACCTCCCACCCCTCTTTTTAGTTTGAAAATATTATAAATATTATTATTTTATAATAAAAAAAATATTATAATTTTAACATTTAAATATTTTTAAAAAACGTTCCATAATTATGAATCATCCTAATATTTTTACTTTGAGTGAAAATTTTTATTCTTAATTAATAGTAGTCCGGCCAAATAATAATATTAGACTTCCGCTGCACAAGCTGGAAATAATTTAATCGATGTTATAGGCATCCAAAATAACAGTTGTTTATGAGTTTGTATTATGCACTTATTTGATTTTTATAATCGAAATGTTGTGCTTTGTTTTCAGTACTTGATAAAGTGCTTGAAAGGACGAAACGTCGTACGAAAATTAAAATTAAACGTTAATAAAAAAAGATTGTCCAATTCTCGTTAATTTTTTATTTAATTATTATAATGGAAATTAATCAACTAAAATTAATTTCGTATTTAATATTTAATCGAATAAATTAGATTTACAGGAAGCAATGGGTCGATTTTGAAAAAGTGACGTCATTAATCCGCCAGAGCATAAATACGCACATGGTTTTATTATTATATATTCAAATAAGTTTAGACAATTTGAGAAAACTAAATAAATAGTTATTTTCAAAATTTTATTCTATTTTCATTAAAAAGAGGGAAATTGAATTTATTTTTTTATAATATTTAAAATCTTTTGGAAAAGGTTTCGTTCAGAAAGGAATGCACCCTCTCAGGAGTTCAATAGTCCTTTTATTAAGAGTGTGGGTGGAACTGGGAGATAGCGATTGCCTGTAAGCTTAGAACTTAGGCGAGGAAATTGTCTCCTGAAGCGGGGGGAAGAAGAAGCTCGACCGCCATCTTGCATAGTTCAAAACATTGCCAAACAACGTTATCAAATGAGAAATACATGTTTAACAAAGAGCTAATACTCTCATATAAGCACGTTTTTCTTTAATATAAAATACAGTATATGTTCATAATAAAATAATGGAGAGGGATTCAGCCAATGGGTATCCTCTGCTGAATAAAAACTCCCTATTATGGAAAACGTTTCGGCTTTAATTAAATTCCAAGATTTATGTACCATTTTGTAATTCATATAATTTTGTATATTATGATAAAATCCACAACAACTCTGCCTGCGGACAATTTATTTATAAAATTAATTGTGTCGCTAATACTGTAAGATATAATTTTGTAATTAACAAGTTTGGATTTTTTGTAAAATTTTTTTTTTTTTTATTGTAATTTTACATGTGTGCTCTATCGCTTTTTTCAGCTCTTAGGAACTGATGATGGCATTATTAAATTAAAGCCGAAACGTTTTCCATAATTGGGAGTTTTTATTCAGCAGAGGCTACCCATTGGCTGAATCCCTCTCCATTACTTTATTATATACATATATAGCCATCAAAATTGTATCTACAGTATATGTTCTTATGACTATTTTGTGTATATTCATCTTATTTTAATGTGAAATAATTTTAATAATTAATCATTTTAATTAATTTCAATTTTCTCTAGATATCTGTAAAAATCAAAAAAATATAATTTCAAATAGTTCTTTTATTAGTTTTTTTATTTAGGTGACCTTATATTTTTGAAAATCGAAGGTAAAATTATATATATTTTAGTATAGGACCATATGGAAATCTCAATGTTTTGAAAGATCCAAGATGGCGGACTGTGAGTCAGCGATGACGTAGCCAGACGACACTTTTCTAGCCATATGCTCTCTCCCAATTTCCCTGGGGTGGAAGGACTGGTTAAGAAGGAACCAATTTTGGTTTTTCGATAGCTCATAATTCATTGCTGGACTGTTAATCTGCAGCCACGTGGTCAAAAGATTCCATTCTCCAAAAACCAAAAGTAAGTACCATGCTCTCTAATTATTTTTATTTATCAGTTAAAGCATAACTTTAATTGAAAGGTTTTTATTTTGCCCAGAGTTGTTCAATAATAAAGAGATACAAAGAGGTTATCCTCTGCATGATGCAAAATAAACATGCACATATTTATATCAAATGTATTTAAGTATATTTATAAATAATATACCGGGTGTTTTTTTTATTTTGAGACAGTCTTATAACCCAAAAGCAATGCATTATATGAAAAAATGTTTCAAATAAAAGTTCATTTATATCAATGGAGAAACTAAAGTACGCTATTGTTTTTTGACCTAGAACAAAGAAAAAAATTCTTGATTTTACACCCTGATTAGTTTTAATTAAGACTAGTTCCTTAAGGTAGTTCTTCCGCCAAATGGGTTTTCTTAGGATTTTTTTGAAATTTATACAGATTATTATTTAAATACTTCTGAATCGATTCGTGGCAAAACAAAATATATGAACAATACACTTCCGGAGATATTCAATTTCAAAAATCGAGTTTTACAGGCTCTTTAACATTGCACTATACGGGATATCGGAAAATTTACATACATATTTCATTATAATTAAGAAACCCTTCTTACCATTTTTATAAAAAACTAATCCAACATTAAACGATAACTAATACATTATTTAACAAAATTTTAATTCATAATTACACCACAGTTTCTGAGATAATAATAAATAAATAATGAAAAATGTATAATGGAAAATTTACACTCAAAACAAGCTGGCAACAACGCATTTATTTAACCTAAAAAGTGGGTTAACTTTTTGATTTTTTTTTTATATTTTTTCGATTCAGCCATTGTCGAAACACCTTTTAATCGCTTATTAAGAACTTTTTGTTTTATAAATCTTTATTTATAAGTTTTTATGGAATTTGGTGTTGGTACTTGGAGAAACATTTTTTAAACTTAAACACTTAATGTGAATCTTACCAAGTATGTTTTATCCAATAACTTCCTTTATAATGTACTTTATCTGAAATTTCTATGAGAAAATATATTCAAGCTCGGAAAATGTTGCCAGATTTGTGAAACGAGGACGGGATTGGCTAGTAGTGGGTACATAAACAGCAAAAAGTTTTCGGCTTATATTTAAAATAAATATTTCTTTTTAATTTAGATTCTACATCAAATGAATATACTCATCTTCTAGTCCGAAATGCAACCTATATTTATTGTAAATAAAAAATATTCAAGTTTATTATATCATTTCTTGTCGTAATTACTCTATTATTCCATTTAAATACCCAACTATTAAATTTAACTATTTCAATATTTTACTCAAATAACAATATTTTAATAATTTGCATATTGGTGCTTGGTTCAAATAGCGGCATATTAACTATTAATATATCTAGAGTTGCTCCAAAAATATGAGAATACTTAAAATACGTAAATAATGTATTCGTATTGAACAGAGATCGATTTCGCCATAATTAACTTCTCCATCTATTCAAATCAAAAAGGTATCGAGAGACTGGTCATTGTACCAGAAGACAAGAATCAGGTCGTCCGAGGGCAACAAGACCGAATGATGACCGATTTATTGTCATGAATGGGTTGCAATCATAACGCATTTGTTTCCGAGATGGCCCAGACCCTCCGTACATTTAGAAATGTTTCAATTAGTGTTAATACAGTCAGAAGAAGATTAGCTCAGGCAAATTCGGCCTTCGGCGGGCCACTGAGTTTGTGGTAAAGCATGTGGGTGGCCATATCAGTATATTATTATTTTTTTTTTTAATATTAAATTTTGCCAAAATTACGTTTATTAGTGTACAAGGGAAAATCAGGGAAGGTATGATTAGATTAAAAATTATTTCTTTTTCATTACATAGATTGAAGAATAATAAATAATTTGTTTTAATGGGGGACATTCTTCTATGTTTCAGATCACATGATGCCTCTTAAACAAAATAAATTGACTGATGAGGACCTGAATAGGATGTTCCAAGTTCTTCTGGAGGGACTGGAAGAAAACGCTGGATTGGATGTGAAGAAGAAAATTGTAAATTCTATCCTCCCTGTGCATAAATACAAAGTGCTGCATAGGTTCCTCTCATTTGAAGAAGGGCTTAGCGAAGAACTCCGATTGAATTGTTTGTCTATTTTCCTTGACGAGAATACAAAATATTTCAACTTTGTACAACTAACAGGAAATCAAACAACTATCAAGAATATTTTGGAAATAATTCCGAGATACTGTCCGAATATCGAAACAATCGATTTTCGAGGTTTATGGATCCGAAGGGAAAACACAGAGAACTTTAAAACCTTTCTAAAACAAACCAGAAGCTTGAAATATCTCCGGGTGGATTGTCTAGGATTTCAAGATATGTTTGCAACAGATCAACTTTTATTCGAAGAGGATTTTGACCTGCATGATAAGGATGTTCAAAGTGGACTCTTAAAAATCGATTATATCGACGGAAGGCGATTAACTGTATCAGAGTGTGCCAAACTTTTAAACCTTCTACCCAATTTGAAAAGTTTTGGCATATTACAACCATTAGGACCACTGTTATCCAGTATTAGTGATCAAGATGATATTGTCAAAAAATTATTTAAATTAACGGAATTTGGTGATATAGGAACAAGCATAAGCACTTTAGAACGAATAATTAAATTTTGTCCAAAAGCAAACAAGATACGTCTATGGCATCCACAACTAAATGTGATCGGAAATCTACGAAGATTTCCATTACTCACGGAAATAGGAATATATTCTTCAGATCCGAATGCTTTTGGTGAAATAAATAATTTACTAAAAGAAATTGGGACACGAATTAAAACGTTGGAATTAGTTATCCCTGTCCAGTTGGAACTTGCGAGAAATATTATCAATGAGTTATGCCCCGAATTAATTACATTAGAAATTATTCCTATAAATTGGTGATATATTCAAATTAATAAAATTATGTTCAACTATTGAGATGACTTCAAAATCCCTACTATCCAAAAAATCTTTTCTTATAAGGAGTGGAGGTTTAGGTGGGAGGTTTACTTTACTGAATAATTTTTTCTTTTTTTTTAATTTAGTTTAAAAATAAAATTTATTTTTGTTATTCTTAATATTAATTCCACTTTAACTCATCAATTTGTGATCAATAAAATAATTTTATTTAATGTATTTTTCTGTTTCTTTTTATTTTAGAATTTCTTTTTGGATATACTTGTAGTATTTCTTTTAAATAATTATCAAGATTTTTAATCGACTTCAAAAAAGGAGGAGGTTCTCGATTCGATTGAATTTTTTTTTTTTTTTTTTTTGTGCCTATGTTACCTCATATCTCCGCCAATTCTCAACCGATTTTGAAAATTTTTTTTGCATTGGGTCCAGTCTAGCTTCCGATTGGTCCCATTTTTTTTTTCGTTTTTTTTCATAGGTATTAGACCTTTTTTATTAGGTTTGTTTAGACCTAACCTCTTTGTTTATGAACCGATGTCGATGTTTTTTTTTTTATCCGATAGGGGGTGTCTTGGGGATGGTGCCATATTAATTTGATCAAGTTCTGATGATATTACCACTATTAATAACATCACTAAAAAGAGAAAATAAAATAATTTTTAAGAAAAATAAACCGACTTCAAAAAATTAAATGCAACAAATAAAATACACTAAAAGGTATAAAATAATTATTATCTTATTTAGTTACAACTAAACGACGAAATATTAACATGAAATTACTTTTTGAAGTTGGTGCCAAACATATACCTTTTATGAATCGCACTCGACGGATCTTACTTAGTATGTTTGGAGGGTATGCTCGCTTATAGTTTGTTTGGCATCGACTTCAAAAAGTAATTTCATGTTAATATTTCGTCGTTTAGTTGTAACTAAATAAGATAATAATTATTTTATACCTTTTAGTGTATTTTATTTGTTGCATTTAATTTTTTGAAGTCGGTTTTTATTTTTTTCTTAAAAATTATTTTTCATTATTATTATAAAATTATAAATATATGAATAAGATAATAAAAATTTGTACTGTTTCATTTTTACTTTGAGTTAAAATTTTTATTCTTAATAAAAATAGTCCGGCCAAATAATATTAGACTTTCGCTACACAAGCCGGAAATAATATTAATTGAAGTTATAGGCATCCCAAATATGAGTTATTTAAGAGTTTGTATTATGCATTTATTTGATTTTCATAATATAATTATTGTGATTTGTTTTCAGTACTTGATAAAGTGCTTGAAAGGACGAAACGTCGTACGAAAATTAAAATTAATTGTTAAAAAAAAAGATTGTCCAAAACTCGTTAATTTTTTATTTAATTATTATAATAGACATTAATCAACTAAAATTAAATTCGCATTTAATATTTAATCGAATCTTTTAGTTTTAGACGAAGCAATGGGTCGATTTTGAGAAAGTGACGTCATTGATACGCCAGAGGATATATACGCACATGGTTTTATTTTTATTTATTTAAATAAAATTAGACATATTTCATTATTCGTGTCCATGATTAATAATTAAAGGAATCGTAGGGAGTTGGACAAGACTTTAAATTATATTAAATACAAGTTTTGATTAAATATGCCATACGTTTCGTTGCTGTTTTGCAACTTCCTCAGTGGCTCATTTATTAAACTTATTTGTCAGGATTTTTAACTAAGAGAAAAAACATTTCAAACAGTATTCTTTTTTCTATCACAATTCATTCAATTCATCAAATAACATAAAATATAAACCTTTTAAACAAAGTAATTGTAAGATATCAATAAGAAGATTATTATGTACTAGTACATTATAATCTTCTTAATGATATCTTAGTACATAATAATAAAAAAAAAAATTTCTTTGTTCAATTTGATTCTTTTAGTTTTTTGACAGGAAACAATTACTTTGTTTAAAAGGTTTATATTTTATGTTATTTGATGAATTGAATGAATTGTGATAGAAAAAAGAATACTGTTTGAAATGTTTTTTCTCTTAAAAGTTTAGGGAAAGCGGTGTTGGTTTATAGTGAAACATATTAAACAAAGGAATTATTATTTAACGGGTTATAGTGGTGTTTCCTCTTTGGTTTGGTTTTCCTCTTTGTGAAACACCACTATAACCCGTTAAATAATAATTCCTTTTTTTCTCTTAGTTAAAAATCCTGACAAATAAGTTTAATAAATGAGCCACTGAGGAAGTTGCAAAACAGCAAAGAAACGTATGGCATATTTAATCAAAACTTGTATTTAATTTAATTTAAAGTCTTGTCCAACTCCCTACAATTCCTTTAAATAATAAATAATAAATAATAAAATTAGACATTTTTAGAAAACTAAAAAAATAGTTATTTTCTAAATTTTATTATATTTTCATTAAATGGAAGGAAATTGAATTAATTTTTTTTTTAATTTTAAATCTTTTGGAAAAAGGTACGTTCAGAAAGGAATGCACCCTCTCAGGGGAACAATAGTCATGTTATTATGAGTGTGGGTGGAAGGACTGGTTAAGAAGCAACCAATTTTGGCTTTTCGATAGCTCATAATTCATTGCTGGACTGTTAATCTGCAGCCACGTGGTCAAAAGATTCCATTAACCAAAAACCAAAAGTAAGTACCATGCTCTCTAATTATTATTTATTTATCAGTTAAAGAATAACTTTAATTGAAAAGTTTTTATTTTGCCGAGAGTTGTTGATTAATAAAAAGAAACAAAGAGGTTATCCTCTGCTTGATGCAGAATAAACATACACATATTTATATCAAATGTATATAAGATTATTTATAAATAATATACCGGGTGTGTATTTTATTTTGAGACAGTCTTATAACCCAAAAACAATGCATTATATGAAAAAATGTTTCAAATAAAAGTTTATTTATATCAATGGAGAAACTCAACTACGCTATTGTTTTTCGACCTAGAACAAGCTTTCAAGAATATTTCGAGGTCAAGTTCTGTTTTTTAAATGGAAACCTATGTTTCTGTACATATTCTTAAACCAGAAAAAAAACTGAACAACTTTTATAAGAAGTATTTTTTTATACGAGATCAAATAAAAATAAATATTCAATGAATTTATATCTGAAAAAATCCTAATAATTATTTTTAACAATCATTCAATTTATTTATCAAATAATAATGATCAAATATTTAATTATTAAATAAATAATTGAATACTGATTAATAATTTAATGATTTTGCGACACTATTCTGAGACATTCCAGAGTGTATGGCAAATCTTCTGGATGAATTCCAGTTCCAATTTCGTTATTTTGCCCTTTACATCTTCTATTATTTTTTTTTAATAGATTTTTAACACGATAAAATGAAGCTCCTGAGGGTAAAATTATTAAATGAATAATTATTATTCAATTATTTATTTAATAATTAAATATTTGATCCTAATTATTTGATAATTAAATTGAATTATTGTTAAAAATAATTATTAGGATTTTTTTTGAGATATATTTAATTTAATATGTTGTTCCGTTTTTTATTCTGGATTAAGAATATGTACAGAAACATATAGGTTTCTATTTAAAAAACAGAACTTGACTTCGAAATACCTCTTGAAAGCTTGTCTAGGTCAAGAAACAATAGTGTAGTTTAGTTTCCCCTTGATATAAATCAACTTTTATTTGAAACTTTTTTCATATAATGCACTATTTTTGAATTATAAGACTGTCTCAAGATAAAAAAAACTCACCCGGTATATATACCTATAGTACCTAGAACACCGAGCGAAGTTCGGTAAGTTTTTAATTCATTTAAAAGCGATATATTAAAATTATTTTTAATTTTAAATTCAGAGAAAAAAGTTCAATTTTTATTCGCATTCAAAATAAAATAAAACTTAATTTATATTTTTAACAACGTTTAGATCAGCTATGGCCATCGTCAAGACGTATCCCTGGACACAAAGTTTTGAATATAATTGCAATTAAAAATAATATTAATATACACGGAGATTCTTTCGTTGACCGTTTTAAATCCTGAAGAAGGATCCTTTGAATTGTCGGATTTTTTAAGAGAATGAAATTTAAATTCTATAATAAATTATTTTATAGAAAAATACCTTTAATTAATTAAATTGGCAAATTCTAATATACACTGTCCCGCAAAAGTGGCACACTTTAAAAATTTCAATTTTTTTCTCTTTCATATTCTTATTTTTTACTTTAAATATTATTTATATTCAAATTTATCTAAATACTGATAATGTGTAATAGTTAATTACAATTTAATTTTAGAGGGTGAATTGATTGCCAACGATGTGCAAAGGCCATTGAATTTGGCGCATCTTTTGTCTTTCGATAGAGCCGATATATAGTATACAAATCATTGATTAGGTTTATCAGAGGTGTGAACCGCGATTGGAAATAGGTGTACAGCAGTTCTTGGAATTACTTTGGAATTCATTATATAATCTATTATATATTGTTTTATTAATAATCAAGATATATCGAAAACATTCCAAATATGACCAAATTTTTAGGTATTTAATCAAAATATACGGTATCGAGAGACTAGTCATTGTACCAGAAGACAAAGATCAGGTCGTCCGATCTCTTGTCATGAATGCGTTGCAATCGTAAGGCATCTGTTTCCGAAATGGCTCAGACCCTCCGTACAGTTAGAAATGTTTCAATTAGTAATTGGATGTTGATGAAGGCAGTTCACGATGGTTGTAAAAAATAAGACTATAATGGTCTTTTTATTTTACATTTATTTGTTAAACCGACGTTTCGGAGATTTATTCTTTCCTTCTTCAGGGTAACAAAAAGTCAATTACCCTGAAGAAGGAGAGAATAAATCTCCGAAACGTCGGTTTAACAAATAAATGTAAAATAATAAAACCATTATAGTCTTATTTTTTACAACCATCGTGGACTGCCTTCATCAACATCCAATTGCATATTTATACCAGTCCATCTCCTAAAGAAAAACGCTATCAATTTCAATTAGTGTTGATACAGTTAGGGCCAGTTGTATGTCGGTTGGTAAACTCTTTTTAACCGTTGACAAAGGGTGCACACCAGGCGTTTTTCGCTGATGGTAGCCTTGATGGCTTGCCTGCCGCTAGATGTCGTGATGGATTTTTAGGTTTTGGCTTCACACGCTGATATTTGCAGATTGATTCTAATAGCAGGTTCAGATGCGTGCGCACACAATCGCTCAACAGTTGTCAAAAATAAAAATGACTGGCAATAATATAATTGAAGAGGCTATTTATCGTAGACGAACTACAATTATTGCTTTTTTATTAATTTGTGAAAAACGGCGAAAACAAAAATGTTTGAACAATCCGCCCAGACTGTGGTGTCGCTTCTCCGCGCAGATGTTTATTATGATAAGTTTGTAAACCTGTCGCGTACAAGCATTGCTCCACTTCAAAAGATTCAATTAAAATTTGAATTTGCTCTTTAGACCACTTTTGACATTTGGAATCCATTTCTTTATTCTTCGCAATAGAAACGTTTTGCATTTGAAAATTTAAAAACATAAATAAAATATACCATCTGCGCATGTCACGCAAATTCTGCTTCCCGATTGGTTTACCATGCGCATGTCACCCACGTGATAAAATACTGCTTTCCGATTGGTTCTCTCCCTAATTTTCCAAGCAATCTATCAGGAGATAATAGAACATGTTCTATTCACAAAATCCATCTAGCTAGTCAGCTTCCCACCCCTCAGTGATGTCATTTTAAGCCTCTGGATCCAGCCTAGCCAGCCATCTAGATTTCTATCCACAAAAACCCCTGGTGTGCACCGGGCTTTAGAATACACCTTCGGGCACAAGACATACAACTGACCCTAAGAAGAAGATTCGCTCAGGCAAATTCGCCCTTCGGCGGGCCACATGGTTTATGGTAAAGTCATGTGGGTGGCCATATCAGTTTATTTTTTTTTTAACCGACTTCAAAAAAGGAGGAGGTTCTCTATTCGACTGAATTTTTTTTTTTTTTTTTTTTGTGCCTATGTTACCTCACATCTCCGCCAATTGTCAACCGATTTTGAAATTTTTTTTTGCATTGGGTCCAGTCTAGCTTCCGATAGGTCCCATTTTTTTTCGTTTTTTTTCATAGGTATTAGACCTTTTTTATTAGGTTTGTTTAGACCTAACCTCTTTGTTTATGAACCGATTTCGATGGTTCTTTTTTTATCCGAAAGGGGGTGTCTTAGGGATGGTGTCATATTAATTTGGTCAAGTTCTGATGATATAATCACTATTAATAACATCACTAAAAAGAGAAAAATAAAAATAATTTTTAAGAAAAAATAAAAACCGACTTCAAAAAATTAAATGCAACAAATAAAATACACTAAAAGGTATAAAATAATTATTATCTTATTTAATTACAACTAAACGACGAAATATTAACATGAAATTACTTTTGAAGTTGGTGCCAAACATATACCTTTTTTATGAATCGCACTCGACGGATCTTACTTAGTACGTTTGGCGGGTACGCTCGCTTATAGGTATAGTTTGTTTGGTACCGACTTCAAAAAGTAATTTCATGTTAATTTTTCGTCGTTTGGTTGTAACTAAATAAGATAATAACTATTTTATACCTTTTAGTGTATTTTTATTTTGTTGCATTTATTTTTTGAAGTCGGTTTTTATTTTTTCTTAAAAATTATTTTTTTTTAATATTAAATTTTGCCAAAGTTACGATTATTAGTGTACAAGCTTGGAAAATCCAGGAAAGGTATGATTAGATTAAAAATTATTTCTTTTTCATTATATAGATTGAAGAATAATAAATAATTTGTTTTAATGGGGGACATTCTTCTATTTGTTTCAGATCACATAATGCCTCTTCAACGAAATAAATTGAATGATCGGGACCTGGATTGGATGTTCCAAGTTCTTCTGGAGGGACTGGAAGAAAACGATGGATTGGATGAGAAGAAGAAAATTGTAAATTCTATCCTCCCTGTCCATAAATACAAATTGCTGCATAGGTTCCTCACGAATAGTCGGCTTAGCGAAGAAATCCGATTGAATTGCTTGTCTATTTTCCTTGACGAGAATACAAAATATTTCAACTTTGTACAAAGTACAGATAATCAAACAACTATCAAAACTAATTTGGAAATAATACCGAAATACTGTCCGAATATCGAAATAGTCGATTTTAGAAGGTTGTGGATCCGAGGGGAAAACAAAGAGTGCTTTAAAACCTTTCTGAAACAAACCACAAACTTGAAATCTCTCAGGGTGGATTGTCTTGGTAATTACTTTGCAATATATCAACTTTTACTCGAAGAGGATTTTGACCTGCATGATCCTGATGTTAAAAATGGACTCTTAAAAATCGAATATATCCGTGTATTTGGATTTACTGTATCAGAGTGTGCCAGACTTTTAAATCTTCTGCCCAATTTGAAAAGTTTAGGCATATTTCAACAATTAGGACCACTGGTATCCAGTATTAGTGATGATGATGATGATCTTGTCAAAAAAGTTATTAAACCTAATCGAAATTTATGATGAGGAAACAAGCATAAGCACTTTAGAACGATTAATCAAATTTTGTCCAAAAACAAAGAAGATAAGTCTATGTCATCCAGAACAAAATGTGATCGAAAATCTACGAAAATTTCCATTACTCACGGAAATAACAATAAATTTTGAAGATCCCGATGCTTCTGATGAAATAATTAACTTGCTAAAACAAATTGGGACACAAATTAAAATTTTGATTTTAAATACACCTGTCCAGTTGGAACTTGAGCAAAATATTTTCTATGAGTTATGCCCCGAATTAATTATATTAAAAATTATTCCTACAAATTAGTGATATATTGAAATTAATCAAATTATGTTCAACTATTAAAATGACTTCAAAATCCCTCCTATTCAAAAAATTAGGGGGAGGGGGTCACTTTTACTGAATAATTTATTTTTATTATTCTTAATATTAATTCCACTTTAACTCATTCATTTGTAATCAATTTGTGATGAATAAAATAATTTTATTTAATGTATTTTTATGTTCCTTTTTATTTGTAAATTTCAATTATTTCTTTTTTGGATATACTTCTGCTTAGTATTTCTTTTTAATATTTTATCAAAATTTGTTTCATTATAATTATAATATTATAAATACTATATATAAGAGCCTAGATTAATTTGTATCAACGCTGAGAGAATTTTCTTTAAAAAAATTACCCTCTTGCCTAGAATCGAACCGACGAACTCTTGAACTAAGGGCATCAGCTCTAGCCATTACACCAATGCAACATTAATATTTATATCTTGATTTCTGTTACTAAAACTATATATTTTTTATTTAGACTTTGTGTCGAGATAATATTGTATTCATTTGAACTCGAATGAAAATGAAAAAACACCAATAGATTTTAAATTAAGAAACATTAAATATATATTAATTAACGAGGCAAATTTGAAATATAATTGTCAGCTCGGATTTTAAACTGATGGCTCCAATCGATTTTCATTAACCAGGCAAATTTGAAATATAATTGTAATTTGGACTCGAATTTTGAAATGAAAGACTCAATTCATTTTAAATTAAGAAACATTAAATATATTGATAATTATTCCTCCCCCCCCCCCTTCGCCACTCAAAAATTAAAGAGGCGAAACTTTTAAGAGACGATGTATTTTCGGTAGTTTACGGGTATACATTTGGAGTGTGGTTTTTTAAGAGGAATAAAATTTTTGGACCGAGACGCTGCCCGCTAGGGCACCAGCCCGGAGGGCCGAGCTTCGAGGGCGTGCCGAAAAAGCTCGTATATGAATAAGATAATAAATATTTGTAAAGTTTTATTTTTTACTTTGAGTTAAAATTTTTATTCTAAATTAATAATAGTCCAGCCAAATAATAATATTAGACTTCCGCAACACAATCCGGAAATAATTTAATCGATGTTATAGGCATCCCAAATAACAGTTATTTAAGAGTTTGTATTATGCATTTATTTGATTTTTATAATCTAAATGTTGTGCTTTGTTTTCAGTACTTGATAAAGTTCTGAAAAGGACGAAACGTCGTACGAAAATTAAAATTAAACGTTAATAAAAAAAGATTGTCCAAAACTCGTTAATCTTTTATTTAATTATTATAATGGACATTAATCAACTAAAATTAAATTCGTATTTAATATTTAATCGAATCATTTAGTTTTAACACGAAGCAATGGGTCGATTTTGAAAAAGTGACGTCATTAATCCGCCAGAGCATATAAACCATAGCATAGAGTATATGAGAGAGCTTACGTATTTGGAAAAAGCACTCTCTAGCGGGTCATGTCTCAAACTCTTAGTCCTTAAGAGCCATTCATAGAGCATATTGTCACATGACATTCAGTCTGACATTTTTTCTTTGTCATAGATAAAGATTCTACAGGCTTTGTTTGATCAAACGTTCATTTAGAAAATTTTCCAACGTACACATTTATCGATTAAAATATTATTAAATATGGCTAGTTCTCGACGTCAATGTTGTGTGAAAGGTTTCTTTCGCGACACAAAATCAGATAAAGAACATACTTTTTTTCGACGCCCTAAAAACAATGAAATGTAAGAAACCTATTTAAAATTAACTAATAATGTATTTCTTTGATTTTTATATGTTAATTCTTGAATAATTTAATTATAGAGCTAAACGCTGGTGTCAATTTGCTGATATCCATGAAGATAATAAATATTTCTTTATATGTTCTTACAATTTTTAATCAAAAACAATTTATAAAAAATATCCACGACGTCTGCAGCGAGATTCTCCAGAATGAAGTGATTTTGTATCCACATTAAAGCCGTCATCAGGTCTCCAAACACCGACTCTTGATTTTGTGCCAGAAGCCGACAACATATATACTAGGGTGGGTCAAAAAAATCCATTATTTTTTTTTACAAGTGACACGGAAAAATGGGTTGCTAGACACCTTAAAAAAATTCTTTCTAAATATGAGCTCTTAATTTTAATAAGAAGATCCTCCTCATCGCAGTTTTTTATTTTTTTCTCAGACCAATAGAAAAAAATTCATACCTCATCATTAATTGATTGTACAGAAAAATGTTCTTTAAGCATTTCGTAGGAAATGTAATGCTCTACAAAAAAGGTATCTTATATTTTTTCCGTAAACCTCACCATTTGAAAGATATTGAAGATTTAAGTTTGATTATTTTAAGACAAATTTCATTTTTGTTTATGAATTTTATAACTCGACAATAAATGGCTATTAAAAATTCGCAATACAAATTTTTGTAGGAAATTAACTGCTCTATAAAAAAGGTGTCTTATGTTTTGGCGATTAAATTAAGCGTTCAAAAGATATTCATCATCAAACTTTCATGTGTGCTGATATATAATATATATAGCCATTTATTGTCGAGTTATAAAATTCATAAACAAAAATGAAATTTGTCTTAAAATAATCCAACTTAAATCTTCAATATCTTTCAAATGGTGAGGTTTACGGAAGAAATATAAGATACCTTTTTTGTAGAGCATTAAATTTCATACGAAATTCATCAAAAACATTTTTCTGTACAATCAATTAATGATGAGGTATGAATTTTTTTCTATTGGACCCAGAAAAAAATAAAAAACTTCGATGCGGAGGATCTTCCTATTAAAATTAAGAGCTCATATTTAGAGAGAATTTTTTTAAGGTGTCTAGCAACCCATTTTTCCGTGTCACTTGTAAAAAAAATAATGGATTTTTTGACCCACCCTAATATATACATATTTTTATTAAAATAAAGAATAGCCTATATTTTATAGGTAAATGGATATATCTTATTTTAATTTAATAAAAAAAGATCATTTCAATTAGAAAATAAAGTAAAAATATTATATATTTTTTAGGTGTCTAGGTGATTCTTTGAAGGTTTTCTCAATGGTTTTCCTCAAACTAATGTTGGCGAATGCGAATCACAAAAATTCCATTGAAAAGATTGTATTTATTTATTAAAATATTTGTAATGTCATTTTTTGGTCTAAATAAAAAAATGGTTAATTTTAAATTATTTTCAAGTATTTATTTTATATATGAATTTCCTCCTAGTCCCTCAAAGTCCCTGAATCTTAATTAAATTATTTGCTAAAGTTTTTTTTAATAAAAGTACGATTTTATTTTATATATATATATAGGTATATATTTTAAACATTTTTTAAAGATTTGTATTTATTTTAATTACAAAAAAAAAAAAAGAAAAAGAAAAAATTATTGAAAATAAGTTCTCTATCCTGGGTTAAAACAAAATATATTTTATAATTTTCATTGATATCTTAAAAAAATAGTTCTAATGTTTTTATATTTTCAACCCAACCAACAATGCAAGGCTGTCTTCCGGTTCTATTTAGGATTTCTAAGTTTTGCAAAACATTTTTAGCATTTAAAAGAAATGTCCAGTGCGCAGAATTTTTTTTTAAAGCTCTCCGCAAAATTTTAGCATCATGTAAATTTATACTGTTAAAGCAGTCAAAAAGATCATCAATAAATTGTATAAAGCGTGCTGTAGGGTCTGAAATAGCTGGAAAACTTCTAAATGCTATATGCGTTAGTATCCCTTTACTAACAGAATGACTCAGTGTCTGCGCTGCCAAGGATACTCTCATAGGAGAAAACGGAGGCAATCTAACGTGAAGTTCTTTTAATTTTGGGGCTAATCTTGGGATCATAATTTTGTCTTTTTTATAAAATTCTTCAATATATTTCCATAAATAGCTTTCTTCGCCGTTCCTAAATTCGTACTTTTTAAAATTATTTAGTAAATGGGGAGCGTCATGGAAAAAATATATATTGTGTCCGTTTAATGTTATATATGATTTAATAAGATCGATTTTAAATAATTTACGCATTTTAATATTATTTGACCCTTGGTCACAAACAACAATTTTCGGAATAAATCCACAACTTTGCAAGTTATTTATTGCCAAAACTATTATTTCTTTCAAAATTTCGCCGGACGTAGGGCCAGACGAAAGAAAATAACCAATGACCGTATATACAGTATTTGATATAAGCTCATGTTTTACTCATGATAAATTATTTTGAATCATCCGCTGTGTGACGTCACCAAAATTTTCCTCGATGAGAGCGGTTCCCGCCATTTTGCTTCAGTATACGAACCGCCAGAGAGCTCTGTAACTCGTATACGTTAAAATACATAGGACCCTTATGGAGCCTTCCTCTCTATATACTCTATGATGTTGACAATAGAGACATAGAGAGCTTTTTGTCAAATAGACAAAAAATCACGTGGTTCTAGGACATATATGTTTCGAAGCGACACTAGCGCTTGGCAGCTTGGCACGGTGAGAAAGTAACAACTTTCAATTTACTCTTAAACCTTGTGAGTTCCCAGTGGGAACTTCCCACCACATGTCATAGATAAAAGATACTTGAAATAACTATTTTCAGGCACTTTTCAATAGTTTTTTTTTTTATTTTTTTAAAAATTACCTATTTTTTTTTTTGTTTATTTTTGTGTTGGATTCATTATTCATCATTCGAGAGGTAAGTGTAAGTAGTGTCCTATACATTATATGTGTATAATGATTTTATTTTATTGTTTAAATATAAATGAGACCAGGAAGTTAATCAAATAATCTGGAAATTTCTTGTAGTACCTGTGGGTTGGATTTTTATTATTTGAAATTTCGACCAATTCTTTTAAATTCATCATTTTTCTAAGTTCTGTTCTTTATCGAAAAATTGTGTTTGCTATTAGTAATTTTTAATAGTTTTATACTACTTATATGAATACGAATTTTTTAAGTTTTTATTATTTAATCTTATTTTAATTTAACATTCTTAAATTCTCAGAACACGTGTCTAGTTAACTTATGAGGAGAATTTTCTAGGTTAAGTTTTTCACAAAAAGGAAATATTAAAACAAATGTATGTTTATTTGAGTTTGATTCACTCGATATATATATTTCAGTCGTTACTAGCCCGAAATATATCGAGTGAAATCAAACTCAAATAAACATACATTTGCTTACTATTTCCTTTTTGATGAAGCTCTAACCTAGAAAATTCTCCTCATAAGTTATTTATAATGTTTCACCTAGAACCGACACCTAAATCCTTAAAAATTATTCACGTGTCTAGATTGACATATAAATCTGTTAACTTATTTATTACATTCTGTATAATAGTTTTCATTCAAGGTATATTAAATAATGTTTTAGTTATTAATTCTGCACCAATATAAATTAATAATCATGAAGGTTTCCAAAGAAAAACATAATCCGACCCGACAAAATCTTCCAGAACAAAAAAATAAGTTAACGAAACAAACTAAATTTAAATCGAAATCGAAAATTCCAAAAGTAAGTAAACAAAACCAAATAAAATTGTATTAATATTTTTGAAAATTGTATCCTAATATCTTTTTATTTTCTGTCAATAGATTAAAACACAAAAATGTCCACTCTGTAACGCCATGATCAAAGATTTTAGGATTAACTTTACAGAAAAAATAACAATGTGTGAGGACTATAAAGTAAGATTTTATTACATAAATTCAATTATCTATTAATCATCTAAATCATTTCTTATATTTATTTGCAACGAAATTTTCTCTGGAGAGAGACGGATTGGTAGAACTTTTGAGCTGAAAGTAATGAAAGGCAGCCCAGGGGTAGTGAGGAAAAAAAGAATTAACACATATCCAAATAAGGTGTAATTTGTATTGGATTCCTTCCTCGTTTCCGCTACAAACCGACGTTTCGGAGGACCCTGAAGAAGGTTTGAAAGGAAAGGAGGAAGGATTCAATAAATTGCACTTATTGGATATGTCTAGTTTTTCTTTCCTCGCTGCCCCTGGGCTGCCTTCCATTGCATTCAATTAAAAGTTTTTAACATTATTTTGGTTTATTCCGAGAAATGAGAGCAGTAGAGTTGATTATTCATAAGGAGAAATCAATAAAGTTGCCCAGATTAGAATATTTCGCCCAAATCATGCAGGGCCCAACACTGAAGCCTCTCCTAGATTAACACGATAATTGCAATTAAATTTCGTTTATTGGATATTATTAAAGCTTAGTCTGAAATAATCCTTAAGAGTCCAATTAAAAACGAAAGTGTATATATAGCAAAAATTATAAAAACAAAAATGGTTAATTTCTAGTTTGTGCTGCCTCGTAAATTCTACTGAATGATAACAATTTTGTCTTCAAAATTTTACAAAAATATGATATCGATTAGATATTAATAGTTTATTAGAGCTTTAGAAGAGACCAAAGAAAAATTAGAAGGCCAGTGAAACTGCATGAAAATATAATATTGATTCCAAATTACAAGTAAAAAGGCTAAGAAATATTAAAAAGCATTTTGACGAATTAGTATCTGACAACCAATACAAAAACAGGGAAGAAATCTTTAAAATTACCTTTTTCAATAACATATACTAGACATAATAATCTCTCAATTAGGTAGATACGCGTTTTAATGGTAATAAGTAGAGTCGTGAAACGTAAAATTTTGTAACTTCTGCAGCAGCCCAAAGATCTTTCAGCAAATTGGAAATAATAAAAAATTATTTAAGAATAGTATGGGACAAGATCGACTCTGACAATAATTCGCGTCAAACTTGGATTTGAACGAATTAATTGATAGATTTTCAAAAACTAAAGCGCCTAACAGATTATATTGAGTTGGAGTTGGTGGTGTTTCACAGTAACTTACTGTGAAAGACCATCAAATCCAACTTATTATAATTTGAAAATGTTTCACCTTAAACCAACGTTCCCTAAGTTTTATTGCCTAAGAGATTGTCAATTTGAATCTTTATTGAAATTTATTTGTATAACCATTTTTATCTTAATATCCTTCGTTCTTAATCCAGCTAAGTCCTTTTGTTTTCATCTTAAAATAAGTATTTATTAATAATTATTGATCCATTATTATATATAATATAATTTACTTACTTTTTCATTTTTTTTAACATAAATTTGAATTTAATTTATTCTGGTGTACCTATCCATTTGGAACTGATAACTTTAAAATTGAAGCATATAATGGACAAACCATTACTGGTGAGTATGATAGTAATATATCGTTAGTAAAGTATTTTTTTCTGTAATGATATTGAATACAATTCAACTCTTAATTTTTTCAGAACAAATTGCTGATGAAGAAATATCTTCGACAAATCACCTTTCTAATATTGATAATCATCTTTCGATTATTGATAATCATCTTTCTAATGAAGATTTTAAACAATTTCTAATGGAAACAAACAAAACTGACGATGCAATTCCTCAAGAAGTATGTCTATTTACAAATAATTTTCTTCTTCTATTTATATTTTACAGAAATTATTATCTATATGTAAATATTAAAAATGATTGAATGGATAGATAGGGTTTCTGAGGCGCTAATGGCCCTGGCAGTCGATGCGCCCTTAAAAAAAAAAGAAATCCTATTTGCAGGAAATAATTTGTAAATAATAAATCTAAGCATGCATCTTTAGGGTTTGCCCCAATTAAAAAAATATCATTCACTCCAGATAATTTTAATATTTTAAGAAAATAAAATAGTAATAATAATAACTAAACAGATTAATTATATCAATTTAATATAATAAATTAATTTTTCAGAATGTATCGCCACTCACTGATTCTACTTCAGCAAGGAACACTTCAAGTTTGGAAACAAATAATCAGCTAGATGATTTCTCATTTTTTCAAGAAAATTTGGATTTATTTATTTGATTAAAAATTCTCAAAAAGCATTTGAGAATTTTTATACATCCTAATAAATACTAATTATGTTATTTCATTCTAGTCCGATCCTCAAGAATTTTTTTTTAAGAAAATTTTATGTTTTATCTTAGTATTATGCAATTTATTATCTTAGTATTATGCAATTTATTATCTTAGTATTATGCAAGAATGGAACACTAGGTAATAATGATATTTTTTGTATGTGTTTAAAAAAAAATAAAGTTTATATATGAGAAACTCGCAGTTCAACTTTAGTGGAAGCCATTCTTGCTTATAATAAGGCTTTCGTTAAAGAATCGCCTCTAGGAAACTGTCCTTGAGTTTTGGCCGCACCATCTCGGTGGTTTTTTATCCACAGTGAAAAAATGTGCGCATGACAAAAATGTACTAGACTCAATAAAATAATAAATGTTTTATATTATATTAAAATTGTTGATATTTCATTTAATAATATGGATTATGAGGACATTTCAGCTAAAATTTTATGATATGAATTTATTTTAAAATTCCTCAATTCCCCCCGGTCTCTTAGTTTCTTGAATAAATATGCTCAGAGTTTCGATAAGCCACTCGGCTCAGACGGGCAATTGTTGATTTAATTAAAGAAAATATTGATTGATATACTATTGTGGGCTTTAATATTTAAAGTTTTCTTTATGTTATACCTCTAATTGTTTCTCCAAATTATTTTAAAAGGACTAACAATTTGTTAAAATATAATAATACCGCATGTTTATTTTCAAGTGCACACTGTTGCTTTGTTATTATTGGAGATCAAGTCTGTGGCCGGGGGGGGGGGGGGGGGGGGCAGGTCGGGTAGTGCCTTTATATGGTAATCATGATTCTCGCTAATAAATGAGAGAAACAGTTTAAAACTAGACTACCGTAGCTCTTCAATTTAAAAATATACTGGAATAACTAAATATTATAATAATTATAGGTATTATTGATTAATTATTTATATAATATATTAATCTAATTATTTATGATAATAATAATCATTTCAGTTCAAACCTCAATCAGGAACCGTCGCACTCAGATCCGCTCTTTCACTAGTTTTGATTTCCCAAGCCTTTTATTCATTTTATTTTATCATATTTTTTTGATTTTATAAAAGAATTGAAAATTATTACGCAGAAAACTTAATAAATCCTAATGACCCCCCCCCCAGGAACTTTTTATTTATTAACCAATATGTCTATTTGATGACCCAGCCATCTGAACCAGAATCACCCATAAGTAATATCATATTTAATCCTATTGACGTGACTTCTAATGAAACAAACGAACAACAACAAATCATACAATTAAAGTTAAAATCACTATTAACAAATATTCAAGAACTATTTTGGGCCGTTTTTTCTATCTATTGAAAACAATACCAATAATAAAGAGAAGTTAAATCCTATTAAACTAGGCAGATAATTTTTAGGGATCTGCCTCGGTACAAAATATACCCATGGTAAACAAAATTAAAATAGAATTAAATTCCAGCTAAAATGCAAGTGAACTTACATCTGAAAAAATATTACTAGACAACTACTCAGCCTATATATCAAAATACTTTGCCACAAAAAGTGGTATTGTAAAAAGCATTCCTATCGATGTATCCATAGATGAAATGAAAAAGGATATAATCTCCCCGGTTCCTATTTCTGATATTTTTAGATTTAACTAAAAAGGGGACAAAAAACTCCTATACAGACATTGACTTTTGTTTCTCAAAAGCTCCCGGGTTATATTTTTTTACATACAAGTCAGGATGAGTGTCATTCCATTCATACCAGCGATCATCCACTGTAAAAACTATCGCCTATCACCATTAAAAGTTTTAAGGGTCGAACACTTAACAAAAAACTTATTTCAGGTCATATTCATAGTTAGTGATTTTAAATGGGCCTAGAACCGGCAGGAAATCATTTTTTTAATTTTAATTTTTCATTTGAGGGAAAATGAATAGCATAGGTTCTATATTTCATGTTTTTATTATATTTTGTTTACGAGCATGAAGAGATGGACGTCGTTTAATCAATCCCCTTTTATAGGAATTTTTGGGGTTCCGTTTAAAAAGTAAAACGGGACCCAGAATGTTTATAGGATTAGGGTAGGAGATTAGGATAAGTAAAATAAACTGAAAATAATCATGTATTTTTAAATGTTTAATAAATTTACTTTTACAATTTAACTTGTAATAGGCAGATTTATAATAACATTTTTCTTCTGTACAAATAAATACTATGATTTCTTACTAAAAAAAAAAGAAAAAAAAAGGGAAATATCGTATTTTGCCCCATATTCTTAAAAAAAAATTAAAAATAAAATAATAAAACTCATTTGGGAAGTAACAACAATAAAAGATAACATTTTAATCCTTTCCTAAATCTATTAACATTGAAATTATTTTCATTTTAAAACTAATCACTTTCTCTAGATTTCAAAAATTAATCAAAAAATAATATACATCTAATATTTGATTTCAGATCAAAGGAAAGGCAAAATAAAATAATAGTTTAAAAAATAATATATTCACTCACTTAAAATTCACGGATTGAAAATTATTTTTGAGATACGCATATCATAGGGATTTTAATATTTAAAATCTATGGTAAAAATATACAGATATGTCTGATATGTCCTGGAAAATATATATTTTTTTCATTGATTTTATTTATTCTGATATTATGAGATAGAAGACTTGTTTTCTGACTGATAGAGAAATGAATCATTCAAAAGAATTACATTAGCAGGAATTTGTCTACAGGGTTTCACAAATATCACTTCTTCATTTATTATGAAATAGGTATATTAATTAAAATTGTAAAAGAAAAAATGATTCATTGATATTTCATGTCTTAATTAATAGATACTTAAAAAAAATAAAAATAAAAAAATACATTATCTATAAGATAACGAAACAAAACAAGGTGCTTGACTTGAATAAATCATGAAACATATATTCATAATTATCCGATTGTAATTCTATGGACGGTTTGTTCGTTTGTCAGAAATAACTGAGAGACATAAAAAAAAAAATACTTTGCTTTTATTTATGAGAATAAAATTTTTTTGTTAAGCAACTACGTAGTTTTTGAATTAAATTAAGAAATAGAGAAAAAAACTGTTTCATGAATGTCAGGGGCCAGCCGGGAACCGAACCTGGGCCTTCGCATTGCCGATGCGATGTTGTTACCAACTCAGCCTCGAAACCCAGATATCTATAAGAAAAAAAATGCTTTTTGAAATTGCAAAGGCATTCAATCTAATACAACCAACGGCAATGAGAAGGCCTGTGTTCCATTCCCGGCTGGTCCCAGACATATGAAAGATATTTTTTTTATTTATTTCCTAATTTTATTCATTATATTTATACTTGTTGTGTTTGCAAGTAACCCTTATTTGATTTTCGCATCGACATCTTCGGAAAAGAAGAATTATCTCTTCAGATGACAAAATTGCGACTTGACAAGCGGATCAAAAAATTTGTTTGTAACCACATAGGGGCCATTCATAAAATACGTCACGCTAAATCCTGACATTTTCGACCCTCGCTTCCCACCTTTTTTTTTGTTTGTAATGATATTTAAACAAGAAGTTGCACTAAAAAGGTACAACTTCTGTAGTCCAATGAACTCTTGTATCGTGAAAAGAAGAGATTTCTCGGATTGGCTCGGAGTTGAATTTCGTCACATTGCCTAAGACTGCCTAGCCATAATAATTACGTCACGATATCCCAGTCCCAAGAAAATGAATGAATGTGTATAAATTTCAGTAAAACAAATATATTTAGAAGAAAATAAGTTTTGTGAGTATGGTTGTAAAAAGAATAAAAATGAAATTAATGTAAATATGTGACGTCCCTTTTGTTCATATCCCCTCGTCCCATATTATAAAGCTAGGCTATATGCCCCCCCCCCTTTGTTGCGTACGTATTATATAGATAACCCCATAGCTGTAATTTTTATTTTTATAAAAATAACATGATATGAGTTACGTAGACGACTCTAGAAATTAATTTTGATTCAATAAAAAACAAAAAGTGTGTCGATCCCGCTCTGCTTTTATATTAATTTTGCTTTTTTTTTAATAATAAATTATTTTTTTAAAAATTCCGTTACTTTACTAAAATTTTATTTCTCAAAAAATTCTGAAAAAAAAAATAATCCAAATCTTAATTCACTTTGCTTTATTTATAAAATAGCATAAAATAATTTTTAAAAAAATAGATATAATATTTATTTGGAATGTAAATTGAAACATTCAATAATAATTTTCCTAATTAAAAAAAAAGAAAAAATTAAAATATAACACTTAAAAGATAAAAACGATTCGCGCGCAATACTATCTTCCATGATTTAGACGTAATAAGCATAATAGTTATATATTTAATCTCATATCGTGAGAAAGGGCGTCTGTATCATTCATAATATATACCTATACAAATAATATGCACATATAAGCTTATCAAAAGAAATTCTAACAAAAAAATAATAATAAAAAGGAAAGGTTCTCAAGCGTAATAGAATTTAGATATTCTAATCAATTACATTGATCGATTTTTTTTAAACTCTTTTTCTTAAAAATATATATATTTATATATATTTACATCGATGGAAGAATTACTTACAATATGTCCCTAATTTATTTCTAATAATATAAAAATACGATTATTATTATTATTTTTTTTTTTTATATTTATATAAAGATCTCTCTTGCGCTTTACATAATTATGATTTAGTTTATAAAAAATCTATTTCTAGAAAAAAAATTATTTTTTATTTTTTATTTTGTGCATCTGTTTTATTTCAAATATGTATAATAATATATTAATTATTTTATTTATAATCTTTTTTATTATAATATTTATCTATAGTGTTCGTGTCATGTCATAAAAATAGTTTATTGTACAACGCACATTCACTCATCTCACTTATTTTGAATACCCGATTTTTTTTTAAGCCCCATAATTTGTTCTAATATATATCTATTCACAAAATTTATCATTAGATCAGACTCATTAATATGATATTTTATTTGTTGAAGGCTGCTAAATTGGCTTATGGACCATTTAGACTCGGTGAATGATTAAAATCTGCGTGTTACGAATTTGAATTGAAAAACGAATCGTGCAGTCTTTTAAGTAAAATTCAAATTCAAATCGTTTTAATAAAATTTGTTAAAAAGCCGGTTTATTTTTTTCATTTGCATCTTGAATATCAGTTCTAAGTTAGATAAATTAATCACGGTAATATTTTTCATGGAATGCATTCGAAAGTACTAATTAAAAAAAAACATTTTCAAAATCCTTTTGCTAAATTAATTAAATTATTTTCAGCAATCAGATCAATCTTCTTCAACTAATTTTTGTGTGTCTTTTCCAGTATCATGTGAACTTGGATCTAATTCTCGATGGCGAATTTGAATTTGTGGTGAATGACGCTGTACGATTGATGAAGGGGCGAGAATCGCTGAAGCCGGCTCAGGCACAGCATCGCCATTAGAGCCTTTTAATTTGGTAACATCTACAGGAACCTCATAAATGCCTCCTCCGTCTGTCCCAGTGCCGGCCTCCATGCCCACCTCATACATGGGATTACTGAAATCACGA
This sequence comes from Forficula auricularia, assembly GCA_024734495.1. Taxonomy (NCBI): domain Eukaryota; kingdom Metazoa; phylum Arthropoda; class Insecta; order Dermaptera; family Forficulidae; genus Forficula; species Forficula auricularia. Next base: position 7,598,198 of record JALMQS010000149.1, read on the forward strand.
TTCTTGCCAGATATGCTTCCCATATTGTATTCCACATCAATTGGCTGAAAAAATCATATGTTTATTAATTACAAATAAACATTTAAAATTAAGAATTTTTTAATATTAGATTATTTAACAAACAAAGAAAAGTAATACATAGAATGGATTGGAAATAATAAGTTTCTCAACTCGAAGAATCATGTAAATTTATCGAATATACACAATTTTTATTATATATACATCTAAGAAGTATTTTCCTTAAGATGAACTGGAAGAATTCAATGGTAATTGATAGAAAGGCAGACTAAGAATAATGAAAATCACAAATTCCGAATAAAACAATTTATTAGCAAATCATCTTTATCCTCTTTGAAAACCCGACTTTTCGAAGGATCTTTTCTCCTTATTCAGGGTTTAAAAAGGTCAACAAAAAGTTTTTTACTTTATTCTAATGCGTTTCTTAGGCTAGTCTAGCAATGTCCTTCTATAAAACATATGTTCTATAAGTATTAAATCCCTTTGATGAATAAATAAACATTACAACACATGACATTAATGTAAAATCGGAAAATATGCACAATAGTAGTAGTACACACCTCTGTTACCGAAGGACCGTTTGAGGAGAAAGATGATGAGCCGAATTCAACATTGGTTCCTTGTCTAAACGAAACACTTTGAGTATTTGAAAGACTGGCCAATCCAGTTCCTTTTCCACTGGAATAAAAAAAGGCATAAATTAATTTTTTAAAAATTAAAAAAATATAGTTTTAACATACAATGGGCGTCGTCTTAAGACAAAATAAACTGCTCCAGCGGCAAGGGCCAAAAGTATGATTACAACAATAGGCACATAGATGGCTGCTGAGTTGGTTGAACCGCCGTCGGCGTAGGATCTCTTTACGGAACGATCACAGAACGCTCCCAGGAAGTCAGGAGGACATTTACAAACAAGATCATGACCTGAAATAAAATATACATCATTTGTAAAGAATTATACAAAGCTCAAATTCGCCTCTATCTCGAATATAGCCAACATTTGTGGAGAGGGGTCGCCAAGCATTCTCTTACTAACCTGAATGCAATTCAATGGACACCAATAAGATTAATAAGAGATTTCGCGTTGAAAATATGTAATTATTTAACTAAATTTGTTTTTTGATTTTTAATAAGAAGTTGAGAATAATGTTAAAAGATCTAAAAGCTATGTATAAGAACAACAGAAAAACACTTATGTATTTTGCCCTGAATTCGAAAAGTCAAAACCAACAAAAATAATCTCTTGATGTTTTTAACACAAGGATTGAAGATATTTTGAAATTTAAATAGATTTGAATAAATATCTAATGAGAAAAAAAAATAAAGCTTTTGGCCATTTCTAGTTGATTCGCTCCCGGGGAGAAGAAATTGAATCTTTTCATACAATTTCTTTTATATATATATATAATTAAGTGGATATTGATGAGGCAGTCCAAAAAAGAAGAAGATAATTTACACTATCTTTTTATTCATAAAACCGACGTTTCGGAGGCTATTCCCTCCTTCTTCAGGGTTTTGAAAAGTCAGTGAAGGAAATCAATGCGGCATTCCCTCTGTCTCCTCTTTCAGTGGCATATAATGTAATAATATAATTCTGCTGAGAATGAAATACAAGATATTATTGTTACTGCCACTGAAAGAGGAGACAGAGGGAATGCCGCATTGGATTTCCTTCACTGACTTTTCAAAACCCTGAAGAAGGAGGGAATAGCCTCCGAAACGTCGGTTTTATGAATAAAAAGATAGTGTAAATTATCTTCTTCTTTTTTGGACTGCCTCATCAATATCCACTTAATTCACTTATCAGTCCGTCTCCAAAAATTACTCCAATCTTATATATATAAAACTTTTTAACTTTTGCGTTCATCTAACGTTAACATTAAACATTCCAAATAAAATTTATTATTGAATATCTGAACAAAATTCATCTGTTTCGATTCCCCATAGAATCAGACAGATGGGCTTTATAGTAAATTTATAAGAACCATACTATTAAGATAATAGGAGAATGCGCGCCTGAGCTAAAGAGTTGAATATATGTATATAAAATTTGATTATAGGATCTGGTCAGGGGATCCATCGCTTAAATGGAAAAGGCATTTGCGGGCTTAACGCAGAAGATGTGGGATCATACCCGGCTGGGTCCTATCTTTTTTCAACTCTTGGTTCAGTATCAAAGACGAATCAGGTCCCAATTGCACCAAAATAGAGCAGTAACCTGATAAAAAGTTTTAACTTTCGCGTTCATCTAACGTTAACATTAAACATTCCAAATAAAATTTATTATTGAATATCTGAACAAAATTCATCTGTTTCGATTCCCCAAAGAATCAGACAGATGGGCTTTATAATAAATTTATATATATATATCTTAGATGGAATTCAAAAACCAAAAAGTAAGTTATATTTAGCATTTGATCAATGAAATTCTTTAAAAAGAGTAACAAAAGAATTGTAATAGCGTATCGACTTATAGCACTCGCAAATTGAGCATGCGTACCCTGAAATCTCTCAGCAGAAATGTTAAGTGCCTATGCTCAGTAAGGTATTTCTATTTTGGCTGAAGAAAATGAATTTTTCTGATAAAATGATTAGAAAAATCAATAATTTCTGTACTTCTAAAGATAAATTATTATTAATTTCATACCTTGTTCGCGACATTGTCCTCCGTTTTGACAAAAACAAGCTTGAGGCCCAGGTCGTGGCCTTTCTGAGGCAGCATCACAAACCACTTCTGATCCAAAATGAAGGTGCTTGAGTATAATATTAGAATCCGGACAAGAGCAATGAAAACCGCCAGGAACAATCAAACAAAGATGAGAGCAGGTAGCTTGATCGCAAGGATTTTCTATAGAGGTGTTATAACGAGATTTATGATAAACTGAAAAAAGAAAAAAAATATTATTAAGTTTCTCAAAAATAATTTTATATATATGTTATTAATTATAAATAGTAATAAGGATGTTAAGCTAAATCAATCACAATTATAAAGTAAAAAAAGCACCAATATCTATATTACTTTTGAGTATAAGAGCTAGAGTATTGTTTAGAAGAAAAAAATAATTAACGTATTAGGCCGAATATGAGAAGACTCCGATTATAAAAGTGTAATTATTTACGGAAGGAATCAGAAAAATCCTCATTTTTTACGATACCCCCATTTCGAATTTAAGAAAAGCCTTCATGATACTATATTTTTACTTTATCCAAAACAAAGTAATTGTTCAAAAAATTTGAAACTCTGTAGACTTTATCCTTATAATAGTAGCTATCCCTCAGAATTTTTTCAGATTTTTAGCTATTATAATTTTCGAGTCTATAACTTACTAACTCTAAGATATAGCAGTATTTTATCTAGCTGAAACTCCAAAATTATAATAGCTAAAAATCTACCAAATTTCTGAAGGATAAAGTCTACCGAGTGTTAAATTTTTTGAACCTTTACTTTGGCCGGAATAAAAAATTGATCGTTCAATGCCAAAAACCCCATGTTATTTAGATGGGAAACTTGCATCGCTTTGGGGCACATGTTAAAATTGAGATAGAGACTTGAAAGTTGGGGGATATTTTTTTTATTTATTTCGAACCATATGAGCCTCTGTCAGCGTAAAAATTCGAAAATACCCAAAATAAGGACCACCCTAATATATTATATATACAATACAATATTGTATTTATTTCAAAAATATTTATGTTTTTATTTGTATTCAGGGTAATTTCATCTCCAAGACAATCTGTATCATTTTCAAAATATTTATTCGTTTATAGTAGCTTTATAGTCCTTTATAGTAGCTTTATAGTCCTTTTTTAATGCAACTATTTTTTTCAAATTTCATTTGATAAAGGAAGAATTTCTCCAGAAACGTTTGATATTCTAATAAACATTTTGAGATTGTTTTATAAAAGAATTCTATTTATATACAAAAATATAATCAATAAATTATTTCAATATAAATATACCTATAAACTCGTATTATAGTAAATCTATCAAAAAAGTATATAAATTAAAAAAGAATTACCTTTAATGCCTGTTGGATTAACAAGATCCTTAGCTACAACATTTGGCATTCCTCTTCCAAATTTGTCTTGTGTCATTAATTCACCAGTATCTCGGGTCACCCAAAATAAGTTGCTTTCAAAAACATCCAAAGATATAGGATGTTTTAAATTTTCTAAAAAAAAAATGAATTAATTCTCAACATATTAAGAACAAGTTTTTTTAATAATATATGTATATATATTTACCTCCTTTAAGTTTGACAGCACGATTAGTCCCATCAGGTCTAACCATTTCGATTGTGTTCAATTTTATATCTGACCAATAAATAGCATGGTCCATGGCGTGATCCACTGTAAGACCAGTGGGATGGCGTAACCCGACGGAGACCAAAACTTTACGTTTAGAACCATCCATCCAGGCTACTTCAATTTGAGGATGAGCTCCTGCTTCAGCCCAATAAAGTGTACCAAGCTGAGGATCAAGAGCTATTGAAGTGGGAGTTTCTAGATCTTTTACCAAAGATCGACGATAACGTCCATCTGTTTTGGCAACCATTATACGTCCTAAAAATTAAAAAATGACACTAATTAATAAAAATAAAAATTAAATTAACAAAATAAATAATTAAATTGAAAGTTTCTTTTTGCCGAGAGTAAGCAGAATTTTTATAAATTAAAGGAGACAATAAAAGACTGTGTCTTCTGCTAGAAAAATAAATTTTTTATTTATTTAGAAAGATACTATAGTTTCGAGGACTTTGCCCTCTTCATAAGTCTATTACAATTGATTAACAAGAATTGATGTATAATAATTGTATAAATAAATAAAAAATTTATTTTTTCAGCAGAAGTAACAGTTTTATTGTCTCCTTTAAAATAAATAATAATGGTTATTCAAATATTTTTTAGATATTTGTTTTTGAAAAATATAGTTTTTTTGACACACCTGGTAACATTATGGGAAAAGTAATAATTTAAGTAGTTAAATTATTAATCTTTACACAGATTATTTTCAATAGATGACCCACCAATATAATAGGTGCGTGCAAAAGTTCGTGCGGAGTTTCAATAGATCGAGTTATGAGCGTCGTAACGTGTTGTCATTAATGCCTACTCCTACATATATTATATATCCTTGGAAAGGTGACGTCTTCAGCTTTCATTTGAAAAAAAATAATTTGTTTTCCTACAAACTGCTTCGATAAATATCACTTTAAAAATGAATATCGATAAAGTGCATTTACGGCATGTTATGCTTTACGAGTTTCGGAAGGGAATAAACGTTGCCGCAGCCGTGAAAAACATTCAAGATGTTTATCAGGATCAAGCACCAGCTAAACGAACTGTGGAAAAATGGTTTGCTAAATTTCGGCGCGGAGAATTTAACCTTGAAGACGATGAAGATGATGCTCACAGTTTGGTGGGATTGCAAGGGCATAATCTATTTTGAGCTTCTCCCTGCTGGCGAAACGATTGATTCGGACAAGTACTGTCGCCAATTAACCAATTTGAATCGAGAAATCAAATCGCAAGGGAGTCATCTTTCATCAGGACAACACCAGACCACACGTTTCGAAAAAGACGCTGTGCAAGCTGAAGAGTCTGAAATGGGATGTCTTAACGCATCCACCGTATTCTCCTGATATCGCACCATCTGACTATCACTTGTTCCGGTCATTGCAAAAATATTTAAATGGAAAAAAGTTTGACTCTTTGGAAGCCTTAAAAAACGGCGTGTCTTTGTTCTTCGAATCTAAACCGCGCAGTTTTTATGATCGAGGCATCCGTCTGCTGCCAGAACGTTGGAAAAAGATTATAGAAAACGATGGAGAATATATCATTGATTGAATAAAGATTTTTGTTTGCATAATCGCTGTGTGAATTTTACTCACAAACTCCGCACGAACTTTCGCATGCACGCAAAAAAACACATCCATATTTTTGTGATAAAAAATAAATGGTCAGCTTAAGCATGCCCTAACTCAATTTTCAAATATGAATTAATTTGAACCCGCATATTTAGGATATCCTATTATTTTAGAGCAAAAGTGCAAGAAGCAAAAATTAAAAGCTACAAACTGGTGAGAGCACCAGGTGAGTTTTACTTGCAACATCCCTTATCTGAAATCATCGACCAATTTTCATTGCTTTGCGACTTGAAACTATTGAGAGTTTTTGGCTGCACGACTAATCATAAGTCCCGTCACAGTGTTTCAATCAAGATAAAAAAAATACCCATTACAGAACTAGGGAAGCAGGAATTTATATAAATTTTGTTTTACATGTTAATTCTCATTGTATTAGTGAGTCAGTAAACATACGGAATACTAGTAAAAAAAGCATTTAAAACGTAAAGTTAGTTGAATATAAATTAAAGAATGAAATAAATTAAAGAAATAAAATATTAATTAAAAAAGTGAATAATTTCGTACCATTAGCTTTTGGTGTTTGTCGGTCGATTTCTGACCAATAAAGATTTTGGGCAACCCAATCGACTGCAAGGCTTGTTGGTTTAAAGTGACTCTTAATATTAAGATCTTGAGCATAACCTGTTTTCACTTTTCCAGAATGAGCATTGACCATATATGATCGTTTAATTGTTTTTTCAAATGAATCTGCCCAGAAAATAATTTCATGACTAGGATCATAATCTATGGCTTCAATTCTTGTTTCATCTTGGATTATATCTAGTTCACGACGTTCATTAGTTAAATAAGCCCTTATCTCAGGCCCATTAGCGTAGACGAGTGCCGTATCTTCGTCAATTGCTTTGCACACACCTGTTGTGCCATCACTCAATTCGAAACCTGAGCGACATTCACAGCCATATGTGCCTTTAAGATTTATGCATATTTGAGAGCAATGGTGGATTCCTGCAGCGCATTCATCATAATCAATACACTTCTTGCCATTTTCTGGGGAAATTATATATCCTGAATAGCACGAGCAAATATAACCGCCGTCAGTCATATTCAGACAAGTATGTTCACAACCTCCACGGTTCTCTTCTGTACATGTTTTTCCATGATGACATCCAAGTTCATCTGATCCGTCTCCACAGTCATCCACAAAATCGCACATTTTCGAACGATCTATACATTTTTTATTGGCACATTGATATTCGACTTCAAGATTACAAGGTCGGACTCGGAACGAACAAATAGTCGTGTTATTTTCGTCTGAACCATCTCCACAATCATCACGACCATTACACAAGTCAAAGTGAGGAATACATCTGTGATTATCACATTGGAATCTTCGAACTGAATTACAGTTAAATTTTGCTAAAATAAATGATTATAATTTAATACTGAAACTTAAATAAACATATAACATAATATAAGCTGTTCTTACCACACATATCAGAGGCTTCATCAGATTTATCTCCACAGTCATCAATGCCATCGCATAAATCAATTTGATCAACACATAAATGATTTTTACATTCGAATCTGTCTACAGGACAATAACGTCCATTATATTTTGGTGGACATCCAATTTCATCGCTCATGTCTCGACAATCGCGATCACCGTCGCATCTTAAGTATGCAGCTATACAATGCCCACTAGTACATTGGAATGTTCCATTCTATAGATATTACAAATAAAAATAGTTAATTTATGTAATTATATGTTAAAATAAAAGGAGAGACAGGAAAACACAAATTTAATTTTCTATTGTCGACGTTTTGATTAAAGATTTAATTAATCTTCATCATATTAAACGAGAACACCGATTCAACATCAATAAAAGCGGTCAATTATTTACTATATTCTTTTTACTTTCAATTAATGATTTTTTAACAGGTATTATGTAGTTGTTATTGCTGTAAATATTCATAGAAATAGCTAAGCATTACAATTAATTACATCTCTAACTCATAAATAAAATTTAAATTTTCTTTTTACACGAGGGGTGAATCGTGACCTAATATCGTGTACACCTACTTCCACTTTCATTTCCAAGTAGAAGACAATAGATGAAGAGGAATTAACTAATGAATTCCAAAATAATTCTACACAATTCCAAAGAGGTGTTCCCTTAATTCCAATTCACCCCTCGTATATACCATATATGTATTTATGGTAGTAATATTTCATAGCAAGTTAATAAAAGTTTATTCTAATATTAGAAATTTTTTCATATAATAATTATTTTAGATAAACATCTTATATTAACTATACATAATGAGGACAGATGTACAGTGTTATAATTTTTGGATAATTTCATGAAAACTAAACAAAATTTACAAGTGGACACAATTCAAATGATCATTAATCATAGGCATTAGACAAAACAATTAACTTAATTATTGAAATATTTTAGTCAAAACTAAATTCAGGTAGCACATAATAGGTATATAGATTCTGTTCATCAGCTCTGTGAAATTGCAACATTTTTCGCCAAATTACTGAATGGTTATTATTCCTAAGACGTTTCTTTTAAAATAGTTAGTTTCATTGAAAATGATTTCTTTGTAAGTAATAAGAATATATTAAATAATTAACCGCTATTATTGATTTTGATTAGTTGTTCTCGTTTATAATAATATAGGTCTTAATGGAGATTAAATGTTTAATCGAAACGACGACATTAGAAAATTGAATTAATTTATTTGATTTTTTTATATAATTAAAAAAAAAATACCTTGCATTTGAAATCTGAACAATTTGCTTCGTCACTACTATCCCCACAATCATCGTCGTGATCACATCTCCATCTCTGAGGAATACATTTATTATTCCCGCAACGGAATTCACTTTCACTGCATTCTCGGTATTTTCCTTTGCAAACGGCTTCATGTTCGTCTGATCCGTCTCCACAGTCATTTTCGAAATCACAAAGCCATCGACGAGGGATGCATCTGTTATTGTTACATTGGAAGTCTCCAGTTTCATGACATTTTGGACAATATTCAATTTGTTCATCACTATTATCTCGGCAATCATCTTTTCCATCGCAGAACAGCCATTGTGGTATACAACGATAATTTTGTTTTCCAGGGCATCGTTTCCAGCCATTAGTACAATTCCTTTGTCTGCACATATGGGCAGGCTCATCACTGTCATCTCCACAGTCATCATCGAAATCGCACATCCATAATTTAGGAATACATCTTTTATTTGTACATGCAAATTCAGTTTCTGAATCACATTCTCGGTTGTGGCATACTTTAGGATCTTCATCGCTACCATCTTTGCAATCATTATCACCGTCACATCTCCAGGCATTAAGAACACAACGACCATGACTTTCACAACGGAATTCTAGATCAGGACAAGGTTTGTCACAGTTAGCTTCATCACTTCCATCTCCGCAATCATCACTTCCATCACATACATTAACAAAGGCCGTACAATTTTTATTTTTGCATTGGAACACTCCAGGTTTACAGATTCGGGATGGGCACAGAGAAGGTTCATCTGAACCATCTCCGCAATCTTTTTCACCATCACATTTCCAAAACCAGGGAATACATTTCTCATCACTTCCAGCACATCTATGCTGTCCTTCTGTACAATTGGCAATGCATGTTTTTTGATCAGCTGCGAGATAGAATTGATTTGGGCAAGCGCATCGAGCTACAACGGGGCCTTCATTTACAGAACCAGGTGCTAAGAGACATAAATGGGAGCATCCTGATTTCTCACATGGATTAGGATATGCAAGCTGTCTTAGAGGGTGATAAACTTGAACATCATAGGTTCTATGAGTTGAGTTTAAGATAATTTGCATACTGTCTCCTGTAAATTTATTTGCTCTACTGATCGCTTTTAAATTCCAATCTGTCCAATATAGAAAATCTTCAAAAACAGTAATTGCAAACACATGAGGGACTTTTTGACCACTTAGAACTACGTGTCTATGTCTTCCTTCTAAGTCAGTAAAAGCGATATAATCAAGATGAGCATCAGCGAAATAAATTCGATCAGCAAAGTAATCTATAGTTAAACCATTCGGCCAAGCGATATCTTGATCATAGTTGAGTATTCGAGTCATATTAGTACCATCCATTCCCATTTTTCCAATAAATGCTTGTAGATGCCAACTCGTAAAGTAAAGATAGCCAATTCCCGGATGAACAGCGAGTGCCCTAGGGTCAGCGATTCCTGATTTCAGTGTTTTACGATTCGTTCCATTTAATTCTGATACTTCCAAATTTTTGCTATGGCGATCAAGCCAATAAAGTTTTCTTCCTACCCAATCTACAGCAAGACCTTCAAGGCCATGACTGTCATGACGAATTACTGGTTCTTTGGTTGATGCAGCCTCATCTCCTATTTTAGATCGGAAAATTGTTTTAGCACTCACATCTGCAAAGTACATCCTATCTTCTTTATAGTCAAAATCTATAGCAACCACATTAATTAAATCTTGATGCATGAGATTATATAAAGATCCATCCAATGACATATTACGAACATAATATTTATTCGTAAAGATGAGCCAAGGTTGTTCAGCATCTCGTCGTTTACAGCTTTTTTCATCTGACGAACGCTCATAATAGGCTTCATTACATTTGCAGTAATATGAGCCTGGAGTGTTGCTACAATATTGAGAACACACACCAGGTGTTTCTACACATTCATCAATATCAGCACAAGCTTTTCCATCTTCGAGGAGCTTATATCCAGAGTTACACTCACAATAATATGAAGTTAAAGTATCAACACATTTATGGCCACATTGGTTAATTTCTGTTTTCGCACATTCATCGACATTACAATGAAGAGGTTCATCGCTATCATCTGGACAATCGGAAATTTTATTGCAAGCAAGAGCACCATCAATACATTGTCCTGAATTACATTGGAATTGGCCAGGTGCGCAAGTTACCATTTCTTTCTTTGGACAGCCCTGTTCATCACTATTATCCCCACAATCATTCTCTCCGTCACAGCGATATTGTTTTCTAATACACATGAAATTGAGACAGGTGAATTCATTTTCAGAACAATCTTTGTATTGTTTGCTGCACGATTTCCCTTCATCAGAGCCATCACCACAATCATTATCATGATCACAAACCCAGCTTTTATTAATGCATCGGCCATTCGAGCAAGTAAATTGCTCATCTTGGCAAGGTTGTAGAGTGGTGCAATTATGCAGAGTAGAATTTTCATCTGCACCATCTACACAATCTGGATCTCCATCACAAAGCCATTTTCTTGGAATACATTGCACTCTGTTCCATAATTTATTTTGGGTACAAGTAAATTCAGTTTCCTCGTCACATTTTCTATCATTACATTGGTGGCGATCGTCCTCATCAGAATTATCAATACAATCATTATCTCCATCGCAAATATATATACGTGGAATGCAATTGCCATTATCACATGTAAAAAGATCACCAAAACAAGTACGGCCTTCACTTTTACAATACTCCGGAGGCTCATCTGAGTTGTCGCCGCAATCATCATCTCCATCACAATACCATGTGGCCGGAATACATCTATGATTAGGACACCGGAAACTATTTTGTGGACATGTTCGATCAGCGCAATGAAGGGGATTTTCATCAGAATTATCTCCACAGTCATTGTCACCATCGCATAGCCAAAATGGTTCCACGCAGATATTTGTGTTTTCGCATTTCAAATGATTGACAGGACATGTCTTGTCTTTGGGACAACGGTCGTGAGTTTCATCAGAGGTAGCATTGTCTTTACAATCATTAACACCATTGCATACCTGGAAATATAATCAATTACATTATTAATTTTATGTTTTATGATAAAATGTTTATAAACATGGGTGCCGGCATAGAGGAGGGAGGAGTGGGGGGGGACACCTTCCAAGTCTACTAGACTTATTTATTATTTATTTTGTAATTATTAATTGAGTATAATAAACTAAAATAGCCTGTGGTAGACATTTAATTGTCAAAAGAGAAATTAATTTTAAGGGTTCGCCAGAATATAAAATAAAATATTGAAATAATTTGTATGAATGCTAAAATTAACCCATCCTGTAAATTTAGTTCGTATCATTTCTATATAATAGGAAATAAAATTGAAACAAATTTTTTTTTTGGCTAAAATCTCGATAGGGGTGACATCCATTCAAAAAGCTGATGTTCACCAATAAACTTAAAGAAAAAAAAATAATAATAAACAGATACTTAATAGTTTTAAAATAAGATGTATTAAAACAATTTTGAAAGAAAATATTGACTATTACTGTATGAAATTTAACAGATTATGTAATAAATTTTATTGTAACACTCCAGTTGCGTGCCATGAGCAAGAACTTATTATAACCAACTTTCATTCCAAATTTCAAGTTATTAGCTCCACTCAATTTCGTAAAAATCATTAAAATTAAACCATTTTTGCCTAATTTGTGGGTTTGTAGCTCTTTTTAATATAAAGGAATAAATTTGATAGAGTTCTGAACATCTCTTGTATTTATATTTATGTAGTTATTTGGGAAAAAATTATCGCAAAATGAAAATTTTAACATTTTATTTCCAATATAACAAAAAATAAACAGCCCACAACGTGTATGTATTTAAGTGGATTTTTTTAAATAAGTTGTTTTGTTACTTCCACCCTACTAAATTAATTTCAGACGACGCCTATGTTTATAAATTAAATACAATTATAATTTATCATTTTAATCTAATACCTGGGCCATAGGAATGCATCGTTGGTTAGCACAAGTGAAGTCTCCAGCAACACATTTTGGATATGTACAATCAATTTCATCCGACCCGTCTTTACAGTCATTTTCATGGTCACATTTCCAAGATTGGAATATACACCGGCCATTTGCACATCGAAATTCGGATGGACTGCATGAATGATAAGCTAAAAATTATAATTTTTTTATGTAATTAATGTTAAACTATTTATCTAGATGAAATACTTACTACAATAATTTGTATCCTCGTCTGTTCCATCTCCGCAATCATCATCTCCATCGCAAGCCCACATTCTACTAATACACTTCCCATTATTACAGTAGAATTTGGTAGATTCACAGGAAAGATTTTTTGTAACACACATTCTATTTTCATTGACTAATTTAAAATTTTCCTTACATTTACATTCAGCTGTATTATTAGGTGCAGGATGGCAGGACTGAGTACATCCTCCATTAGTTATAGTACAAGGATTAACTGTACATTTTTGCCGATCCGGGGAGAAGATATGAATATCTCGAGGAGAATCGTCCAAACGTTTAACCATTTCAATCATTTTATCACCGGTATATTTACCAGCTCGATAAACACCTCGCAATTGTAAATCCGTCCAATATATATAATTACCATGAATAGTTATTGCAAATGGGTATATAGTTGCTGAAATTATAACTTCCCGATTTTCTCCTGTTAAGGTGGAGCGTTCTATTTTTTCTAGAACAGCGTCAGTCCAATACAGCATTTTTTCATCAAAATCAATTGCTAAACCACTAGGTTGTGAAAGTTCTTTTTCAATTATTGGTTTTTTAAAGGATCCAGCCATTGTAGTTCGGTAGATTTTACCAGATGTTCCAAAACGACCCCAATCGGTGAAATATAGAAAACTAAAAATAAATAAAATAAAGTAAAAGACTAATATAATTTAATTAGAAAAACATATCAATAGGAGAAAAGGTTGATAGAGTGGGTTGCCTACGGATCAGAAAAGCTTCACTTATTCTATTCTATATAAATAAATAAATAAAAAAAACTTTCTGGAAGAAAGCCCAGAAAAAGAAAACCTCTACAAAAATGAAAACCAGCATACCCCAATGCAACCCTGAGTGAGCTGAGCACAAATGTCGACAGTAGTGAAGATATAGAGTTAACCAAGTTGTAATATAAATCATTAAAATATGTGCTGTCAATAAATTAACTTACCCATTGCATGGATCGACAACAATTGCACGTGGTCGTTCAACGCGAGCAATCATCACGAGATCTGAGCCGTCAGAGTTCATGGCATAAATCGAATTATTACTTGAATCAGTCCAATAAATCTTTTGTTGTGTCCAATCGTAAGAAATGCCTTCTGGATTGATTCCTCGGGTTAGTAAGGTATTTGGCGCGGTCCCTGATGGATCTGATGACGATGTCCATCCAATTCTTGGCCAAGGTCGAATTTGGGTAAAAAAGAGTTTTTTATGAGCATAATCAAAATCAACTCCAACTACGTTAGTTAGATTTCCCAATGGTTTAAATGGCACGTTGGTCTCAGCCGGGTTTAAATTAAGACTTTTGATCTCTGTTCGTGTTGTAAAAACGATAAAGGCTGATTGAGTATCACATTTGCGATTAGCTCCATCACCAGTTTTGACTATTTCGCCGGATGAGCAGTCACATCTGGAAATTATTAATAATATGTGATTATATATTTCTTATATATTTAGACAAAAAGAGTAGAACAATTATTTACTTGTACGAAGATTTAATGGAAGCCGTTAAATTTTGATTTTGCGGAAATGAGAAACAAAGTTGTTCACATTGTCCATTGCCAAGTTTAAAACAAGGATTGGTATTATCTTGAGGCTGATTAACTTCATCATAGATAGCAATGTCCCTTAAAAGGTTTAAGTTTGTTCTTAAGGTTTTTGGCAAAGAAGAGTCATTTGGCAATTTGCTGGCCTGCAAAAAATGAAAATTTATTAATAGTAAAGATACAAAGAAAAAAGAAGAAGATATATATATATTTTTTTTAATGGTATTGATGTGAGAAGGAGATACATCAGAAGGTGCATCCCCTAAAGGCCTGTATGGGATGGCCCCTCCATCGTGAAAAGAACAGGAAAGAAGCGAGGCAAATCTCAGAAAGTTAGATACAATCTAATATCCAATTTACTAAGTAATATATGCTATAGTGGTTTAAAGTATCTAGATAATTAATTTAGATACTATCTAATTATCTAGAAATCTATTATATGTATATGGTATTTCTAAATTCAACAAGCTAAAGATAGAAAAATCGAGTGTATTCAATATCTGGCAAGCAGGCTTTGTAGATATTTATTTACATAATATAAGCGATGATTTTATTAAAGGAAAAAAATTAATAAATTCAATGCATTGAATATACTCAATTAATTTTATAGATATTAATAATGGAATGATTATTTTCCGGCAATGAAGAGGAACAAATGAGCAATCATAATATACAAATTTAATTGATAAATTAACCATTTTTATTTTAAATATTTTGGATTTAATTAATTATTTTAACTTTTGTAGTTATAAGAAATTGCACTTCAAAAATTCAACGCCGGACAGGCTTCAACTGCCAAGAATCGCGAGTAATTGATTCTCGGAATTTTGAGTTAAGTCGTTAAGTGGTGAGTGTCATAATATATTCTTAATTAAAAGCAAAAGGCAAACCTTAAACACTGTATCCAGATTTCTATCCACCCAATAAACATCGCTCTTGTGAATCGCAATGCCCATTGGGTTGGGTAAATTCCTTCGAATGACAGCGCGACCTCCTCCCGAATACGAGATCTTTTGAATCATATCGAGCTTGCTATCCACCCAATAGACATCATGCGTGGCGATATCGATAGTTAAATCTCTCGGATTACTGATACCGGATGTTACAATCGGAACCCATTTTGATCCATCCAAGAATGCTTTACCGATTCGTGGATATTGGCCGTAATCAATCCAATATAGAAGACGTTTAATTGGATTGACAGCAAGCTCTCTTGGGGTGTCAGTTGTTGTTTTTAATAATACTTTGCGATTGGTTCCGTCCAACCAACAAACTTCAACGTAATTTTCATGAGGAAATACGTTGGTAAAATACAAATTACCAGCGATCCAGTCGATAGTAAGCCCCCGAATACCATTAGATCCGATGCCATCTTTGATGATAGGTTGAAAATCGGAACCATTTGGTCGAATTCTGAAAATTTATATTAATTAATTATAGAGATCAAGAAAAATTATTTGAGAGTAGATAATCAACTATTCAATTTATTTAATGTTAAAAATTGCAGTGTGAATTGAAGATCTTTTTTAAACTTTGTGCTATTAGTCAATAATATTGTATTAAAAGGCTTTTCTTTCTGAGTGTAGCAGAGAGTAGTTAATTTTTAAGAGTAAATCAAAAAGGGTGTCCTCTGATTGGCGCAAATAAATATATACCGTGTAAGTTTTTTTATCTTGAGACAGTCTTATAACTCAAAAACAGTGCATTATATGGAAAAAAGTTTCAAATAAAAGTTTATTTATATTGAGGGGGAAACTAAACTACGCTATTGTTTGTCGGTACAGAACAAGCTTTCAAGGGTATTTCAAGGTCAAGTTGTGTTTTTTAAATGGAATCCTATACTTTTCTTTACGTCATCATATTCTTCAAAAAAAAAAAACTGAACAACTTTCATAATAACTAATACGACATCAAATAAACAAAATACATGAATCAATTAGATCTCAAAAAATCTTAATAATTATTTTTAACAATTATTCAACTTAATTATAAAATAATAATGATCAAATAATTAATTATTAAATAAATCCACTCTTATTAAACGAGCAAAAATTGTATATTTGTTTGTATATATATTTAATATATATTTATTTGTTTGTGTATATATTTGTATCTTGGTTCTATTTTGAAAACGACTCTACCGATTTTGATGAAATTCACGAGTTAGGGGTTTTGGGGGTGACAATTCGATCTGTCACGGTCTCATCTTCGACAAAATTGTTTTTGATGGATTTTTTCGTAATCAAATTAATTATTCTCAGGTAGACAAATCCCATTCTTAGGGTTTTAAAAAAAGGTTTCCCTTTCCCTTTTGTGCTCAGGCAGACAATGGGTCGAGTAAATCCTTTATTCTCAAAGGTCTTGAAGAAGTATTGTGATTGTGGTTTTTAACATATTTTGTTCAACCTAAACGTTAGAAATATTAATAAACGTTTTATAATTGTTTTTATAAAGAATTTTATTTATTTAATAGAATAAAAAATAATCAAGAATTTATTTAAAAATATATTTCGCATAAGCAGGTCTCAATTTTCTGAAAAACAACACATTTTGATAGGTTTTATTTATTAACAATTGGATGAATAAAAATGAATCATATGGTTGAATCAAAACAGGTGCAGGAGGTGGGGTGCAGTGGTGGGGGATCCGGGGTTAGGGCGAGGTTTTGGGGGTGGGGTCAAGCGGGGTGGGGGGGGTACAGTGGGCGAATACTATATATATTTGTATTTTTTTTAATTTGAAAACGGCTCTCAAATAAAAATCTACCTTTTTATCAGAATTTTAAATATAAAAATAATATTAAAATAAAGGTTTTAACTGAAGGAAGAAGTTACCGAGCATCGCTCGGTGCCTCCAAGTACTAATTATTAAATTGGAAAGTCACTACAATGAAAATAAGTATTTATAATAATATTAAAACTTCATTACACACAGATTTAAGAGATTATTTTCTAATTAATAGATCTATTTAAAATTCTTGAGCTTAAAAAAGTTTATTTCTCTTGTCAATCCAGTAGATAGTTTTATATTGTATTATCAAAAAAAAAAAAAAAAAATGGAGCTTTTTGTTGAAGACAGTATTAAAATGGTCTTAATTTATGGTCAATGTGGAAGAAGGGTTATGGGGCTGCCATTTAAATGGATGCCGAGCGTTTTCCTCCCTCCTAAGCTTCATTTTATCGTGTTTTAAATCTGTTAAAAAACAAAAGAAATTGGAACTGGAATTCATCCAGAAGACTTGCAATACACTTTGGAATGTCACAGAACATAGTCGGAAAATTAATAAGTAATTAATTATTATTAAATTATTTATTTAATAATTAAATATTTGATCATTATTATTTGATAATTAAGTTGAATAATTGTTGAGAATAATTATTATTTGGATTTTTTTTAGATCTAATTGACTTAATATTTTGTTTATTTGATGTCGTAAAATAGTACCAATGAAAGTTGTTCAGATTTTTTTGTAAATTTAGGCAATGTAAAGAAAAATATAGGTTTCCATTTAAAAAACAGAAGCTAACCTTGAAATACTCTTGAAAGCTTGTTCTAGATCCTCAAACAATAGCTTAGTTTAGTTTTCCCCTTGATATAAATAAACTTCTATTTGAAAGTTTTTTCTTCAATTAATACAATGTTTTTGAGTTATAAGACTGTCTCAAGATAAAAAACTCACCCGGTATATGTACATATGTATATGGATGAAAAAAGTTCTTTAAAAATAATCATAAAATGTGTGAGTCATTAATAAACGTTTTATTATTTTTTTAAAGTATTGAATTCATTGATAAACAAGAAAAAAATCAAGAATTTATTTCATAATCATATACAAAATTACGAAAGATTGTCGTCTATTAAATTCGAGCTATCATGAATAATTTTATTACTTGTCAAATGGGTTGTATTAAGCTCATCAAGAATTAAACCCGAGTACCAAAATCCGGGCACATGGGTACTCTCTGAGGTGGAGCCGTCACGCTAAATATTTTACTCAAAGATTTAATCTTCATTTGTAAATTTTAACTTCTAGTGATTCTTAATTTAAACATATAGCCAGCCATATAGATTAAATGAAAATAAGGGAGTGTTTCGCATTTCTAAACTTAAGGACAATAGAATGAATTCTATAAATGAATATAAATTTTTTATTAATTTATTTATTTATCTTCTGAGGATCTTAATTCTCTTTTAGAATAGGTGTTGATTTTCTTTGTTTCAAAAAATAATAACAAGGTTATATTTTTTTCATTTATTTTTATTTTATTGTTATATCAGGACGTTTCGACATCTACAGTTATGTCATCATCAGCCTTAAAACAATCTTAAATTTGAAAGATATTAATTTGCCGATGGTAATAGATTCAAATTTACTAGAAAATCATAAGATGGTGTCATCTATTAAATCCGATGGACTGGAATATTTCGTATCCCGCAGGTGAGCCAGATGGCCCGGATTGCTGTTACTGGCACTCGGGTTCGATTCCCGAGGAGGTGAAAAACAACCCCTCTGACATATAATTAAAAATATTCCAGTCCATCGGATTTAATAGATGACACCATCTTATGATTTTCTAGTAAATTTGAATCTATTACCATCGGCAAATTAATATCTTTCATATTAAATTAGGAAAAGTCATTCCATTGCCCTTCGAATTTTGAATTTCTTCAAAATTCGAAACACTCAACCACCTTTATTTAAATTATATGGCATGGCTATATGTTTAAATTTAGAATCACTATATCGCGAAATTTTACAAATTAAGATAACAATCTTTGAGTAAAATATTTTACGCGTTTACATATGTCAGAGAGGTTCGTATCCCGCAGGTGAGCCAGATGGCCCGGATTGCTGTTACTGGCACTCGGGTTCGATTCCCGAGGGGTGAAAAACAACCCCTCTGACATATAATTAAAAATATTCCAGTCCATCGGATTTAATAGATGACACCATCTTATGATTTTTCTAGTAATCTTAAATTTAGTTGAATCCAATCAAATCACATCCTGTATCATATGAATACATATTATAAGCTATTAATTATTCCTTTTCTATATATATTATCTAATGATTTATCCGAAAAAACAAAGCTGTTTGTGTTTTCGGATAAATCATTAGATAATAAATATAGAAAAGGAATAATTGAGCCGTTTATTTTGAAAGTGGCCTAACTCAAATTTTGAAAAAAATGAGTTAATGACAGATTTAGTTAGACATAGATGTCTTCTTTTCAAATTTATAATATCATAGCCAAAGGAGTACAATATCATCATGGATTCGTCAAAATAAATACATCACAATATATATAAATATATGTATTTATAAAAATATAAATACAAATATCTCAAAATAACAAATAATGGACTTAGGCCACTTTCAAAATAAACGGCTCAATTAATAGCTTATAATATGTATTCATATGATACAGGATGTGATTTGATTGGATTCAACTAAATTTAAGATTTTTTCAAGGCTGATGATGACATAACTGTAGATGTCGAAACGTCCTGATATAACAATAAAATAAAAATAAATGATAAAAATATAACCGTGTTATTATTTTTTGAAACAAAGAAAATCAACACCTATTCTAAAAGAGAATTAAGATCCTCAGAAGATAAATAAATAAATTAATATAAATAAAATTCTCAGATCCAATCTTATAAATATAAATTTTTTATATCGTTCATTTTTGACATTCGGGTTCAATTCCTGAAACGTGATTATAGCTATTCTGACATGTAATAAAGATTACCCATAACAGCTCTTATTTAAAAAACAATCTCTCGCGATTTCTTGAGAAATTTTAAATTTGCTACCATCGGCAATATGAGCTTTTATATATTTTTTTATGATTATATACCCTCCTACGCTAACAGTATAGAAAATATAGAAGAGATTTTTACTATCGGGTATAATATTAATTCTTTAAATTCTTGAAATAATATATTTACCTGAAAATGCCATTCCAGATTCCTCGATTAAATTCAACCCAGTAAATCCATTTGTCGGCGACATGGACGTCAACATGAAGAATATGATGTGCAGGTCCTGAAATGGGAACCATAGCATCGGCGGCATCACTAAAGCTGTATCCTCTTGCGATATCTAATTGAGTAACGACAGCAAAGGACGTGTATGGGGCACAATGGACCTCACTTTCTTTCCGGAAACCAATACTGCACGCGCAAACGCGACTGCCTTTCTCAGATGGGAGGCATAAATGATCACATCCTCCGTTATTTAATGTACAGGGGTGACTAGACGCACGTCGTTTTTTAAACAAGGCAAAGGTTTTAAGATCAGCTTCGTTGTCCATGATTAATCGAGCTTTCTCTGCCTTTGGTAAATCATAACGTTCTAGTTTCTCAAATTTCGGATCTAATAAATATAATCGACTGTCAAGAACTGCTAAAGCTCTAGGCATTGCAATACTATTGTCTTTCGTTAAGAGATCTTTGCGATTTTGACCATTTACATCCATTACTTTTACCTGAAAATAAAAAATAAAATATATATAGGTATAGTAAAATAAGTTTCAATAACTTTATTGGCCAAAGTTCAAATAAGGCCAAGGGGTAGGAAGATTGAAAAACCAAGTAACATTATGTTGACCTTTATTTTTAATATCATTTTTCAGTCTGTGTTTATTGAGATAATTATTAGAAACCTTATGATCCAAAGGTGGGTAAAAATTTAGTTTCCACGGTCGTAACTAGTACATAGAATAAGCCAAACTTACATTCTAGGTGGTTTTAAGGGACCCGTCATTATTTGAATAAAAATTTTGTTTCGATATTTATCATGTCTTCAAATAAAATCACAAAATGTTACTTTTACTTAATACTTTGTTATCAAATGTGAAGAAGTGTTTTTATTTAATTTTAATTAATATAATCAAAGGGGTCAATTTGTTATTTTTGGTTATGGGGCCAAAATTTCTAGCTACGATATTGTTAGTTTGAAATAGAAAAAATGATTATATTAATTAAAATACGAATATATAATCGGAAGCAAAGCTTAGGGTTAAATCAATCGATCAATTACTAGTCTGCTAAAAGTTTGAACTTGCAAAGTCAAACTTGACACAAATGTGCATCTTATCAATAAAAGAATTATTAACAAATTTAACTATTATTAGCTTCATATTCATCAAAAAAGAGCCCGAAATCTGATCAGTTTCCCCAATATAAATCGAAAAGTTTTGGCATCAGGATGATTTTTATACGACCTTCCATCCTTGAGTGGGTATAACAATTCATACACACAGTCATAGACAGACAGAAAAAACTGAAAATTTATGTTAAAAATGATATAAGATTCAGATATTTTTAGAAACAATAAACAAATAAAAAAAAAATCGAAAGAATTCAAGGCATGGCCTATTTCCCGGAGCTTACTGAATAATGAGGAAAAAGTATTGAAAAATTTTGAGTTAATTTCTACTTTGGTACCGAACAAAATGAATTTGTTCAATTTGTACTTACACTTGGAGGATTTTGTGTACTGAAATAAATGAGTTTATTCTCAATATCAAGAGTAATGGCTTGGGGACTTTCAATTTTCAATAAAGTCTCAGGATGGGAACCGTCCATATTCACTTTGGCAATTTTTGAAGGATATCCATCATCGGTCCAATAAAGTTTTCTAGAAAATAGATTTTTTATTAATTATAAGTAAACATTATTATTTATAGATATATAATTTCTACACTTGATATCCTACCCTTCGCTGGGATCCAGGCAAATACTCTTTGGTTTGGATACGGATGTACTATTTCCATCATTGGCTAGGATTATAGTTCGATGTTTGTTTTTCCCATCGACTTTGATAGCCTCAAAATTGCTTGCCACTCTGTTCCCAATATAGAGATTTCGACCGATCCAGTCAAACGCCAAAGTATAAGCGGCGCCAACTATTCCAGACTCCACGGAAGAGAGGAATTCTGTTCGATTGCCTCCTCCATAAGGCGCCATATATATGGTACACTAAAAAAATTAATAAATAGTCTAAATAAATTCTAAATTGAAATATGTTCACAATATTTATCTAAATATTATTTTTTCTATAGAATCTTCTTATACCTAAATAATTAGTAATTAAATTAAGGATGTTTCAGAATTTATCGAAAGAGAAATTTCGGTTCAAACTTCCCTTTTGATAATCAATTCAACCACCAAAGTTTCTAATCTCTAATTGATCAAAATTAAAAAAAGTATGGCACAAACTTAAATAAGAAATTAAAGTGTAATGTTTACATCCCACGACAAGAATTGAACGAAATTTTCTTAAGAAAAACTAAGAATTTACCCTTCTATGATTTTTTACGGTGATTCTCATGAGATTTTCTTTTACAATACTTGTGGGTTTTGAGATATTTTAGGTCCCAGTCCGAAAAAGCCAATTGATTTTTGAGGCGTCATAGTTATGAAACAGCAAGTTAATATCAAAATATTTTATTTTCTTTAAAAGAAAAAAGTTTAATCTATCATTTTTAATTCAGAAAAATTAAATATTTTGATTTATAATATTGTGGTTTTACTAGTATGTTATATCTATGACGCATTGAAAATGGGTCAAAATGGGCAATATCTCAAAACCCTGAGGTGTTATAAAAAATCGAAAATAAGAAGCAATAAGAGTCATAGTAAAATCACATTAGGATAAATTCTTAGGTTTCCTCTGGGAATGACTGTCAATTATTTATTAAAATTCAGGGTGTTTCATAATATAATTGACGTACTATTTCAGAAAAATATTTTCTAAATAAAAAATAAAAAAAGCAGTTATGTCCTAAACTAAATTAAGATAGATTAGATTAGATGTTAATGGCAAATTTTAACAACAACCAAGAATTGTTAAATGAAACACGAGTGGGGTTGTTATTATTACGAAGTGGGGTGGTTGCAAGTTTGCTTCGTTGATCCTTTTAAGCCCTAAAGAAAGAGGAAGATCTTCTGGATCATCAGTTATTAAGAAAATGAAAATGACGTTCCAATAAATTATTTTATTCGGAATTTGTATTTTTCATTATGCTTAGGAAGCCTTTCCATCAATTTTCCATTAAAGAGTAAAGATTTTAGTTAAGAATAATAGTTATTGAACAATATGAATCAGGCAAATGAGATAATCGAAAAAGTGGGGGAAGTGTAGGAAGCCTAGAAATTAATATCGACCAATCTATTGGTTAAAGTATATTGTATTTAATTTTAATTTAAGTTGTCGGGGTAACCCAAAAAGACCCGGAGATGCTGTCGAGAGATGTAGGCAGAGTTTTCTGTTCTGTATGAGCGTTCGAGTTCCCTGGAATTCTCTAGCAGTGAGATAGGGTTTGGAACGCGTAGTTTAAGTTTACAGATCGGAACATATGTTCAGATGAATATTTTTTTTTATCCAGAAAATTTGCTGTAAAATGTGTCGTGCAATTATGAAACTTTATGTTGTATAAATAATTTGGTCATCGTACTTATTTTATTAATTATTTTACTAATCATTCTTTTATCATTTTATAATAATTAGGAATGTGCCACACAATCGCGCTTTATTTATAAATTAACATTTTAAATTAAGAATTTTATAAAAAGATTATAGTCATTTTTAGGCTAAAATGCGCACAAGAGAAAGAATTCTTGTAGTGAGGCTCTGTACCAGCCTGTAGCTTCTAAATTATTAAAGGTATACTTGAAAGTGATATGTAAGAGTCAAAAAAAAAAAATAATGCACCTCACAAAAAATTAAAAAGTACTGATTAAAAACAAGTTTCGTGAACTACATCAACCATATAATCAATTATAATTCTAGTTAACTTTTCTTGTATTTTTATTTCAAGACTTTAATTGCACGTTAACAGCCACAGTCGTGTGCCCTTCTTAGTTAGAGGAAACTATACAACCCTTAGAGTAAGGGTGAGTTAAGAGTTGCATATATTCTTGTATCCTTTAAATTAAAATAAAATAAACAAACGACTCAAAAAATACATAAATAAAATGTGCGCGATTCTTACATCATATTTATAAATATAATATATACATTTACCAGAAAAATTTTACTAAACATACATTTTCGTCATCATTTTCTTTGCCTTCAATCCAATACATAACTTCACCCTTTCGGTCATAATCAATGGTTAGTCCACCTTCAAGTCCCACCATGGGAGTGAGGAATCCGTTGGTCTTATCTCCAGGCGTGAGACTTACATCTATTATCTGACTGCCTCGAATTACCATCAGGAATGGATTTTCCTCTACAAATTGAAATTAATTTATTAGTGATCTATGTTAATGGTTTATGGTAATATGATCAAGGTAGAAATTGTTACATAAGTTAAATTAAAAAATAAAGAAAGAATTTTATAGACACCAGGAGAAGGCGGGGTTCGAGCCCGGGAACTCACGTATCCGGAGTGAAGCTCTAGCCAAGTGAGCTACTAGGCTCTGAACCTAAGCTAATGCTAGATGTCTATATAAAGATGGTATTTCATTAAATTTTTATTTTTCTACAATGATGAAAAAATTATAATGGAGATTGAAATAAATACCCTCAATACAACGACCGTTATCACTTTCGCGATAACCAGGTCTACATTTGCAAGTATAGCCACTCGAAGAAGATGGTGATAGAAGACATATATGTTGACAATTGGCTGAGCTGCATGGATTCGGACTGAGTGGTTGAAGGGAGGGGTGATGGACATGGATACTAAGCGGTTGGGAGATTAGATGAGAAACCACTGTCTGATTGGTCCCTGAATATTTATTTGCAGAAAGAACTCGATTTAGTTGTCGATCTGTCCAATACAATGTATCTTCGAAAAGGGTCAGTGAATGTGGATGTAAAAGGTAATGGCTACCAGATAAAACCTGAAATGAGCCGATTAATTCAATATTAATATGGTGTAAAGTTTTAAAAGGGTTGGAAAAAGAAAGTGTTACAATAGCAATACAATATAAATATAATTTTGAGATGTTACCTGTTGGCGTCCAGTACCATTGTAGTAGCAAAAATCGATATAATCGAGTTTACTATCAGCGAAGTAGACACGTTTTGTTGCGATATCAAGAGTCAATCCATTGGGCCAATAAATTTTAGTAGAGATGATTGTGCTTCTATTTGTACCATCCATTCCAACACGTTCAATACGAGGGTTTTCACCCCAATCAGTCCAAAATAGCCAGCGCGCACTAAAAACAAATTATTTTAGTTATAATTAGTTATATAAATTATTTTAGGTTTAAATATATTAGATATCTAAGTGGATATTGATGAGGCAGTCCAAAAAAAGAAGATAATTTATACTATCTTTTAATTTTTATTCAAAAACCGACGTTTCGGAGGCTATTCCCTCCTTTTTCAGGGTTTTGAAAAGTCAATGAAGGAAATCCAATGCGACATTCCCCTCTCTCTCCTCTTTCAGTGGCAGTAACAATAATATATTGTATTTCATTCTCAGCAGAATTATAATGTTACATTATTGATTTCAGTTTTTGGCACTTTTGGCATTATTACTGACATACCTACTTCCGAATTTCTGTTTGGGTCAAAGCAAAAATAATTTTTTGACAAGAGCTGCTAAGCACAAAACAAAAGGAGAGTGTTATGTTGATCGAGTAAATTTTCTGTACTAAAATGAGTAATTAAGCACACTTGGATTGAAAATTATTTTTAATTGAAATGGTGAGAAATAAATTAAAAATAAAATAATTTTAAGATTAAATTTAAATTAATTGCTTACCCTGGTGATGGATCTAGCGCCATTCCACGGGGTTGTGTGATGTTTTCTCGAAGCAACACCATTCGATTTGAACCATTTTCTGTTGCAACTTCAATTGCGCCGAGTCTTGAATCGAGCCAATATACATTTCCAGCAATCCAATCGTATGCGAGGCCTTCCACCAAGTCCAAACCATTTGATATTACCTAAATATGTAAAATACAATGCAGATAAAGTTTCGTTTTTTTTCCAAACGGGACGATGAGCTATAATTTTATATTTTGAGATGGTAAATAATTCAATAAATTACCTCTTTTGGTTCTTTTTCACGGTCAAGTCGAGATATTTTTTTAAGGCGCATATCAGACCAAAATATTGTTCCAGTATGCATATTCGAAGAGGTTGCAACAACATTTTCAACATTTATAGGAACCCGGTCTAGTCCTTGTTCCTTCAAATCGGCGATCAGAATAGAATGACGATTGGTGATGATCAGAATTGCCCCACTATGATCTATAACAAAACAGTTGTTATTTTTTAATAATTCACTACTGGTGTAGAAATATAATTAACAGAGTAAAAAATCAATTTACAAATTTAAAGACAAAACAAAAAATAAATAAATTAAAAAATAAGACAATAGTTTTGACTCAAAAAATTATATTTGTTAATTTGCTAATATTTGGATAATTATTTTTCAAGGCTTTCAAGATCCACAGATACATTAAACTACGACCAAATCCCCAATCTTCTTTTTTTCACAAAGCAAGGATCTAGCCCAGACTACAGAGGTTGTACCTTTTTGGTGCAACTTCTTCTTGTGTTTTAATATTTTTATCAAAAAAGAAAAAAAGATAAACACACGAATTTTAATATAAATAAACTCACTTGTAGCTTTGCAATGGTGTTTATCTGGTTCCAAAACGTAACCATCAACACAAGAACATTTATAGGAGCCTTTTGTGTTAAAACATTCCTGTGAGCAGAGTCCTGGTGGCTCACACTCATTCCGGTCTTCGCAAGAGATCGTATCATTTGAGAGAATTTCTCCGGTAGGACAACTACAAGTGGCTCCTGTCGAAAATATTAATATAAATAAATATTTAGAAAGCTTGACATTTTTCTAATTTAAGATATTAAAAGACTTACGATTGGCGTTTCCATACAAACAGAAGAACAACGCGCAGAATAACATTCATTTAGATCGCAACCTGGGCCTTCATCACCGCCATTAGGACAATCGGGCTTTCCGTCACAAACTTTATTATATGGCACACATCTGGATATGTTTGGGCACTGCCACTGACTATCAGGGCATCTAAAAGCAAGAATTTTAGGTGTAAATTAAAATTGTTCAAAATAGAAATTAAAATATTTGTCAAAAAATCTGGTGTGGCTTTACCATAGCATATAAGCTTTTTATATAAAGTATAGATGGATATGTGTTGAAAAGTGTTAATAAATAAAACCATATGAATTTATGAAAACATATATGGTATAGATACATATAATCACGTGGTCGAATCAGTTAATTTAAAGTTGGATTGGTTACTAATACTTGAGAATAAGCCGATTAAAACGTAGTAGTTATTTAGTATTATTTGTTGTTATGTACAATAAAATAGTGATAATTAATTATGTGTGCTAAAATAGAAATTTAACCTTCAGAATATAAATACCAAAATTATGTATTTAGAAAATCAATTAAATCAGGGATGCCCCTAGTTCCACCCCCACCCCCGCCAGTTTTATAAAAAGTAACTCTCCCTTACAAATAGTGGAATAACAGTACAGGGTATTTTATTCACTTCTCTAGAATTAGCAAAGGTTTTTATTACCTTTTGTTAAAGTTATAAAATTTGATCGTTTTTATTTTTACCATATAATGCTAATTTTGGAACAATTTTTAACCCCCCCCCCCCCCCGCAAAAAAAAAACAAAAAAATCTCCATGATGGGAATCTCTGTATAAATAAATAATAGGATTACCTAAATGGAGGTGGTCCACAAGCATGTCGAGAATCTTCATCGCTATTATCTCCGCAATCATCTTTTCCATCGCATATATAAGATTTGAATACGCATTGAGAATTGTTACATTTAAAGAAACCTGTTGGACAGTGCACCTATAAAATATAAATTTTATTATTTAAAAAAGTGTCAATAGAAAAATAATAATGTGAATTTATTAAAAATTAATTACCTCTCCACAATCGGTCGGCTCATCACTATGATCTTCACAATCGGAAACACCATCGCATCGCCAATAAATTGGAATACATATTTTAGAAGAGGCACATTGAAATTGCCGCTCCGGATCACAGGATCCCAAGGATGCTGCAAAATATTCCGATTAATATTATCATTCTTCATATATATATTTTTAAATATAGGGAATGGATTTTCAGGGAGAAGAGAGAAGCTGAAGGAAGACTAACGAAAAAATAAATTTTGAAAATGGAAGATATGTATAATAAATATAAATAGTTATTCTAAAGCCAAAAAACAAATGAATAAATAAAGAATAATTAAATAAAAAGGTGGTTAGCAAGAGGCGAAATCCCATTATAGAATGCATATCAGAAGAATTTTGGCCTACAAAAAGCTTTAAATCGAAATAAATAAATTTTACGATGCTTATCATAATACGTTTTATTGTAGCTCATAGAATCAACTTTTGTTTTCAATTATATATTATTATATCAAATAATCGTTTAAACCATTTTTTTTTTTTTAAATATATTCTTAAAAATTTGAAAACCTAGTGGCGTCACTTTCATAATTTAAACGAAAACTTTTAAATAGAACATGTAAACGCATTATTTCAACGATCTAACAAACAAATAAATTTTATAAAAAACAGTTTTTTGGACGCAGTGGACTTTGATGTTAAATATCAACTTTGATTTTTTTTTTGTTCTATATATTATTATTTATTTTGGAATTTCATGTATATTAATGAAAATTAAATCGATATAGGAAGTAAAAAAAGTTTAATTTAATTAATCTAAAATATTAAGGTAGAAAACATAATTGGAAGAAAATGCTTAGAAAAATAAATGTTTTTATAGATTTTTATAAATTTAGAAAAAATTATTTTTGTTCTACTTTTAAAATTAAAAGTTAAGTATTTTAAATATTTACAAATACCCATTAAAACAATAGTATGAATACTTATTCTCATAGTATCAAAGAAAAACATTCTAGAATGATGATGAATCTTTAGAGAGATTCAATTGACAACTGAACGAACGATTCTATTCGTTGAACTTTATTAAGTGGGAGATAATTTATGATTTGTTTATTTCGAAATATCTACGGTATAATTTAATTGAAGCTGTTAGTTATCTATATAAAATCGTCTTATGAAATCGCAATCGAGTCATTTATAACTTTAAATTCATTGTAATATTTTTAAATTGAAATTGGAAGAAAATGTGAACACTTTTTTAAGACTAGGCACGCTCGGAATAATTTGAAGTAATTTTTTTGTTAGGCAACACTTTGAGCTAGAAAAATGAAATTTAACCCAATGGTGTATGTAGTTTCAGGTCATCAGCTACAATAATTAAATGATTAAAGTTTTTCTGTATTTTTGTCGGAAGTTCTTTTTAAAAATACAAATCTTTTTCTCCGAGAATGAACATTCTACAACTGTTATCAAGTTATTGTAGAGGATCGAGAGCTATGGACTTTATATCAGTAAAAATGGAGGAATATATACCATATCTTTGATACAAAAAATTTATTTGAAAAATATAAGGAAATAAATTGAATTTTTTTTTAACCCACTGGGGAAGTTTGAACCCCCAAGTCGCTTATGCTATCATTATGACAACTCAAACCCTTCTCCCCCATATCATTTACATAATTATCGGTGAGCGTAGAGTCTTGAAAATTTGTTCACTTTCTACCTACAATTATTGTAAAAAATATATAAATCACAACTTTTTTTTTTAATCTTAATTAAGCTTTTAAAGACATTTGTTATGAATGCAATTAAAACCAGCTGAAAATGCGGTCACTTCTTGCCTTCATTAGAATTTTTCTTATATTAACTATGTTAATGTTATTTTGTGCTTCCACATATTATATGTATGCACAATATGTGTCCCTTTGATATTACTTAAAATCAAATGTTTCCAGTGAGATTATTCTTTTACTTAATAATATTTCTACTTAATAATTTATAATTCGATATTGACTTATTTATTAAATAAATACTTACGACATCCTAGTTCGTCTGATCCATCGTTGCAATCTGGAATATTGTCGCATTTGTAGTTTTCTTGAATACATTGTTTGAGATCTGCACATTTAAATTGATTGGGGGAGCAAGTTACTGGCGGACATCCTTCTTCGTCTTGGAGATCAAAACAATCTTTATCACCGTCACAAACCCAGGACTGCGGAATACAATGTCCTGTTGTTGGACAAGTGAACTAAAAGAGAAGAATTAGATTTTAATAGCTAAGACAAAATAGGGCTCCGTTTAAAAGTAAAACGGAACTTTATTTATTAGTGTTGTTGTAATGTCTATCTGTCAGAGCATTGTATCCCGTACACTAAATAAGATACAAACTTGAAATTTAGAAGTGGTATGTATTCATTTTCCTACAAATAAAAATAAATTTTCTTCAAATGATTATTTTGAGGAGGGTCGAATTTTAAATAGGGTCAAAAATGGAAAATAATTTTTTTATCATGGGGCATGAGGTATTTTGGTAAAGATCTCTAGTAAAGTAGAATTAGTTTAAATATTTTTCCATTTTTTTTTCGTTTTGAAATGATTGTGGAGAAGTGGCCATTTTTAGGTAATTTTTCTTTTGGTGTTTAGAAATGGCTTAACTTAAAATTATGCAAAAACTCCACAAATTTCTTATTCTCTCCTTATTAATGATAAACAAGGACTAATTTGATATCTCAAGTATTTTGGAAGATATAACTATAGTAAGACATGGAATCATCGGTATGAGATCTGACTCAGACTTGGCCTTATTTTCATTATTTCTCAGGAAAATTAGTCGACTGGATTATCCAAATAAAATAAATACAGATGCTTAAAATAAATACATTTTCATGAAGAAACAATAAGAAAAATTTATAATAAAATGTTAATTAAAGCCAAAATGTTATTATCTATATCTTATAGTATTATTTTGAAACCGACGTTTCCGAGGATCTTCGCTCCTTCTTCAGGGTTCAAAAGGGTCAATGAAGGAACATATATTACTCATTCTTCTTGTCTCCTTTCTCAGTGCTTGTTGGTATATAGACTTTCTATCATCGATAGAACAGAGTGTAATATTATTTGTTGGAAGTAGTCTCTTATTTTTTCTGGACTGGCTTCATCCAATCCTGAAATATAGATTCAATATTTACAATTTTCTTACCTGATAATAAGCGCATGTTTTTTCTGCACAGGTATCTCCTTCATCGCTTCCATCGCCACAGTCGTTTTCAGAATCGCATTTCCAAGTAAGAGGGATGCACCGTCCGTTATTACATCGAAATTGGGAAGAGGAACAAGTAAGATTTGCACATCCTTGCTCATCACTATTGTCTTGACAATCATTTTCCCCATCGCATTGGAAATTATTTGGTAAACATCTGCCAGACTTGCATTGAAATTCATTTGGGGAGCATGTTGGTTCTATGTATTGTAAGCGGATTAGTAAATTAATTATTTTAGTTAATAATAAATATTATATTAGTTTTGTTTAGGTA
Source organism: Forficula auricularia (assembly GCA_024734495.1). NCBI lineage: Eukaryota > Metazoa > Arthropoda > Insecta > Dermaptera > Forficulidae > Forficula > Forficula auricularia. The sequence continues at coordinate 7,630,098 of JALMQS010000149.1, forward strand.
ATATACTAACTAGTGCAATTTTGAAGTTCATCGGAATTATCCAAACAATCATCATCTCCGTCGCAGACCCAAGCTTTTGGAATACAACGTTGATTGTCACAAGTAAAGTCCCAAGTATTTGGACAAATTTGAACAGGCGGCTCTGATTGTGGATCGGGTGAACAACGTTTTCCGTCCTCTTGAAGCCGTTCGCCATACGGGCATCCACACCGGCTAACCAGGGATGGATTATTGAAACCTGAATTAAATCATTTATAGAATCAATTAATCAAGAAAGAAAGGAACATTTTAATTTTTCACATTGATTCCAAATTTTATTAATTTGTTTTACTGATTCCTCTTCCGAAACTTAAGAGAATTTATATCTCTTAATCCTCGAGGTTTTTTTTTCACAATTATATAAATAATTCTTCTAAAACTTAATAACTATTTAGTTTATTTTCTTGAGACGGGTTAATTGTCATAGTTCTAATTTTTTGGACCCCCCCCCCCGGAAAAATAATATCTTTTTTTATTATAGGCTCCTTTTTTTAGAATGTTGCATTTTTCTTGTTTTTTTTTTGGATTGAAAATCTTATAGTTTTAATTTTTAACACCCCCCCCCTCTTGAGATTTCAAACCAAAATATAATCAGCTTTTAGGTCTCAATGCATTAAAACTACATATGAAATTTCTTTTGATATTAACGAATGAAATAAATTTAATAATTTCAATAAATTATTTTTATTTATTTATATGAATTCCCTAGTTTTGGTCACCACTAGTTAACCATCTTCAATAGTAAATATCGTTTTAATTTTAAGTAATTGCCAATAATAACATAGATACAAAAAAAAAATTCAGTCGAATTGATAACCTCCTCCTTTTTCATTTAAAAACATCTCCTTCTTGATTTCGTTTCAGAAATTTTACAATTACATAGACATTTTTTAATCGGAATCTATATTAATATAATAAGTGTAAAATCTATGAAACGAAATGAAGAATGATATGATTTTATTGACACTTTCCAAAAACTAAAACGATATTTACAACTGAAGTTTGTTAACTAGTGGTAACCGAGACTATCTACGAAATTCATATAAATTAATATTGATAATAAAAAAAATTCATAGAAGTTCGTGAGCTGTGATGAAACTATGCTAAAGATGAAGGAGGAGGTATCAAATTATTTATGACAAGGCTTGGTTTTCGATCACTATGTGTACACCGCATTTTGGTGTACATAACTCCTAATTGACTGAAGATGACCGTATAAAATCGCGTTGAGGCGAAACGATCTCATTAAAGGTTGTTTTAGTAGAACCCAGTGGTTTCATCTTTAGCTGTTGATACACTCCTCCTTTCATCTAGTATATGAGATTTCGAGTCTGTTAAGATCTGACTTTCTACAAACCCTGGCGAATTCATGCACGGAAGTTTAAAGATCCTAGAACTTCTATCGGCAGTTTCGGACATCTTATATTTTAATTTCGTGAAAAGTCATTCTATTGCCGTTCGAATTTTGAAGTAATTCTAGAAATTGAAACACTCAACCATCTTTTAAAAACTAGTTATATTTTAAGGCTATATGCTTAAATTTAAAATCCCTAAGTAAATGAAGATTAAGTGATTTGAGTGAAATATTTAGTGTGAAACACATGTCAGAAGGGTTCACCTCACAGGATATCCAAAATTCACCCGGAATGAAAATTTTGGCACTTGAGTTCGATACCCAACATTCTGACATATAATTAAAAAGTATGGCTATCATCTCGAATCTAGTAGATGATGCCCCTCGTGATTTCCTTAGACATAAATATAATATTTATATCATTTAAGGATGTACTAAATTAATAATATATAGTATATATAATTTGAAGATTGTTAGTAAAGAAATAGAGAAAAATTATAGTTAATTTAAAAGATAATAGAACTTTACCTCGGCTTTTGCCTTGGTTAATAACTCTCCCTCGTTTTGGAGTGACTGCATTAGTCCGAAAAACCAACGAACATAAAAAGATGGTGCAAAATGTTAGTTAAATAAAAAAATCAAACATATCAAAATAAATACATTGAAAATGTTAAAAATAATTAGAAATTGGTGATTTATAAACTAAAACTATATTTGTGTAGAGAAATAATTATTAGAAAAAAAAGAATTAAAAAACATGCTAATTAATTTATTCTAAATCTGTGTGAATGAGAAATAATATTATAGAGTGTACCGAAAAGAGCCGATTTGTAAGTTTATTAAGTCGGAAATAAATACAATATTTGGAAGATTAATGGAAATAAATTTTACTAAGCAATGTCATAACTTCATATAAAAACTAATATCACTTAAATGGATAAATGCCTAAGATTTGAATTACAGATATGGCATTTAAGAGTATTTTCTTTCTGAGATTATTTATTAGTTTGAATAAGTACATTAATAAAAAACTAAGAGTTCTCAAGAGATGAAAATCCATATGTAATCCAAAAAAATCGGACTGAATGAAGCTGATACTAAATAGTTTATGTTACTGTGAAATTCTACAGAAACTGTTTTCGCACGGGTACAATTCGATTTGGATGAGATGTGCTTTGAACTCAACGATATTATAGATTATAAGATCTCTCTATAACATATAAAGGTTTGTTTGTTTGTTTTTGTTACTGAACGATAACCCACAAGCTGATCAGTCAATTCGGTTGCATAAGCAAAGGTTCGTAGCCGTGCTAATTTTTACCATAAAGGTCAGTTTTGAAGTATATGACATGTAGACGACAAATTGGAAATAAGAATAGACCATGGCAAGTGATTTATTGAAAATTTAATTAAAACAATCCAATTAGAAAATATTTTTCTAAATAATTTTAAAGTTATTTTGTTGTTAATAACCAAAAGTAGACCAAATTGATCCTCCTTGCCATTCATCGGAGTTGCCATAAAATGACAAAAGAAGTGTAATAAAATGTTCAGCTTATGATAATTGGCAAGGATGTTGGAACGTCACTAACAATTCTTCAAAATCAAGCCTAAAATTTCTCCTAGGCAGTATTTGTATCATATTTAATTATCGAGTAAGTAAAACATTATCCCTCTTATCCCAGAGATGCAATTATAGAAATACAGTGGAAATGGCTATTTCAGTGAAATTGTATTTCATATGAAATATCTTAGTCTCTATAAAAAGATTTGCATTATTATCCCCAATATTGCATATCTTTCTCGACTTATAAAATTGGCTATATCACAGTACACGACTGTTCAAAAAAAAAAAATAATCAAATTTTTATTTAAATAAAGAAATAATAATTCTATTTAAATGAAATATTAATCCCAAATCATGCATCTTGCAAGAATATAGAAAGTAATTAAAGTAATGAGCAATTTGCATTCGATTTGTTTGCATTCGAAGTATTTGAAATAGAATAATAAAATGTAATAGATTGAACTAATAAATACCGGTTTCATTATTGGGCACAGCAAAGCAAAATTTTTCACAGCCTCCATTCCCGAAATAACACGGATGATCAGGATTGACCAGTTGTACTTCTCGACTGAAGACCTTCACTCCGTATAATCGATTGGTTTGTGGTTCACGCACAACAATTTCTTCCTGTTCTCCGCTTGTCTTATTCATTTTAATAATGGCATCCAAACGCCAGTCAGTGATAAAAAGCCATTCTAAAATAAAAAGAAAAGGTAAATGTTAAAAATGGAAAGTTTAAAATCCGACTCTATCATGGTGATTGGAAAGTGAATCAATATTTTGTCCATTCTTTATTAGGAGTTCTTTTCAGATATATCAATGAATTTAATTTTAATTGAAATGCTATTTTATTCGATTAGAAAGATGCTGTGAACTTCCAGGTAGATGAAATTGATCAAATAAGACCTTTTCTTTTTCATCTCTAATTATTTTGGTTTATATTATCGAGAGGTAGCGACACAAGCTATGAGGGACGGTCGGAGGGAATCTTACACATTATATGTTGCGGATTCACCAAATTTATCTGTAGGCCTGTGTACCCCACCAAAATTTTCATTTTTCCGAAAATGGTTTCTTCTTTGAAACATATTTTAATAGACTCAATACATTAAAAATCATGTTAAGAAATACTCCTGGGTAAATAAAATGTTAAGAAAGGTAGTTTTAAATCAAGATCATACAGGGTACAAACAGTGAGCCGAATTGCTGAAATTGGTCTTAGTGGATTCAAGGAGCGCAAAAAAAGTTGAATTAGCAATTATCATATTTTTTTGATTATTAAAATCTGTGAGATAAAATAATTAATAATAATAAAATATTTTTTACTAATGATTTTCACGAAAAAATATAAAATTAGGATAATATTACACGCGAGGTATTTACTTTTTTACTCTCTACTTTGAGCCTAGCACATTTCAAAAAAATTATTAAAAAGCATCGGAAACCTTTTCGGTTGAACGCCAGACATCAGAATTAATTTTAAATTGAAATCCTAATGAATGACAAATTTAATAATGATTTAATAAAGCACTTTTAGAACATATAAAATATATAATATATAAAATATAAATATACTTATAGTAAATTATTTCCCATTAAATTTTAATAATTTTTCCTAAAAATTTAATCGAGTATAATTTCCAATTCAAATTTTAGAGTTCAAAGCTTTCTCCTAACATTCACTTTATTTATATTTAATAAAGTTTATATACCTTTATGAATTACTATCGAAAATGGATGTTTGATAAGTCTAGAGTTGATTGTTTTGACGTCACTTCCATCAAGGCGTGAGTGTTGGATATGATCAAGCAGTGCATCACACCAATAGAGTCGATCCGTTGCGAAATCGACACTTAAGCCGTTAGGCCAGCCAGGGGTCACGCCGTTTTTAAATACCATCAACCCTGTGCCATCCGTATTTGCTCGGCTGATATTCGCAGGTCGATCCCATTCGGAGAAGAATATAAATCTGCGAAATTATAATACCAAAGATTAAAAGAAGAATATTCATTTGCTATAGTAATTAAATTAAGAATAATATTTACCCTTTGTTAGGATGCACAACTATAGCTCTTGGTCTCTTGAGGTTTCGCAGAAGGGTGCGTCTGTAGGTAACGTTTCTTGTGCTGAGAACATTGAGTGTTCCCTTTCTACTATCGATGTAATAGAGATTTTTTGAAGCCCAATCTACTGCTAAACCTTCAACTCCTTCATTTTGGGAAGCAAGGACGATTTCTTTTCCTAAAATATTTATTTTGATTAATACTTATTAATTCATACTGTATAAATAATATAGAGAAAAAATAAATATGGCATCGGAGACTCAGTGAATCCTAGGATTCTAGTGTAATGCTCTACCTGAATTGAATATAAAAGTTAAAATTTCCGATAGCAACAGAATTAAGATTTCTAGAGGAAATCAAGAGAGATTCTATTTAAAATATATGGATTGATTGTGTTTTTAGATTTAGAATCACTTGACCGAAACATTTTATAATGATGAAAATTAAATATTTGAGTAAACAATTATTATGCATGCTATGTCAGAGATGGTTTCATCTCAGAGGACAAGTTATAGGCCCAGATTGCATTTTTGGCACCCGGCTTCAATTCTTGAGGGGATGAATACAATCCTTCTGATATTTAATAAAAATAGTCCATAACACCTCGGATTCAGTAGTTGACTATATCTTGTGATTTTCTTTAATTATGCTCTATTATTGAACTATTTGATTTCTAACTGGTCTCTAGTGTTTTTCTATAATATAATGTTAGTTTCTAATTATTTTCTCTACTATCACATGCTCAACATACGATTTTATATGGATAAATCATTAATTTTTAATTATTTCTGCTAAGAGTCGAAAAAACATTGGCTCTGCATGGAGTCTTTTTTTCATGGGTTACGATGGCTAAATTTTAAATTAAATAAATAAAGAAAAAATATTTTTGAAGTGATAGCTAAAATCTCTCGCAACTTGAACTTGACATTTCTATTCATACACTCTCTATTAAGCGTATTTATGTTAAAATTTAGAGATCTCTCTAATTTTCGAGGACAAAAATATTTTTCTTTATATTATTTTTTTATGAATCAAAGCAAGTTGAGTTTTTGAATTTTTAAAAAAGATTAGGTGTTTTTTTTTCTTCAAATTCTAACAAGAGCGGTGGCTGGCAATATTTTTGTATTTACACTCCCCTTTTCTATTTCGATTTCACCCACCCTCCCTTCAAAAAACGCTCCTAAAATATCCATCAAAAGCGTTATAATAGGTGCTTTCCAACTAAACACACAGTCCCAAGGGCGATTAGTTTTTAAAATCATTGTACCTGCTTGGATTTGTTTGATAGATTTTCCAATATTAATACATCTGTACTTAAAATATATAGGTGTAACATTTTATTATCAGAACGTATTTTTATTTATTTATTGTCTATGTATCAATAAGTAGTTTTTTTCGAATTTTGTACATTTCTTTACCCCCCTTCCAGGACGTGTCCCATATGTTGAGAGCCACTGCATTAGAGGCTATATTTTGGCCAAAATATTTACTTTACATTACTAAGAAATTAAAGGTCGAATCAAAAACCTTCTTAGATATGGTTTATTTCAGAAGGATTGCCCGCTTGGGAGAAGAACACAATAAGTACCAAACATGGCGATCCGTTCTAATAAGATTTTTGATTTCACCTTTAAATCCTTCGAAATATAAAGTTATTACAAGGAAATGAGTGTCTATTTGAGAAAGAAAGTTCGAATTTATTCTCAAAATCAACTCGCGATATTTAATCAATTTTATTAACGAAAATGAATTCCTCCTACATGCAATATAAACATATCTATTAAAATCTTTGATTTGACATAAATTCATTTTCGAAAATGTTTGATGCCTTAAATTTTATGATTTATATTGATCTTAATTATGTTATTCTTACCTGTTCCATTTCTGTAAATTCTATAGATGACATCCTGAAGTACATCTGAGAAATAAATATGTTCGTCAATCGCATCAAAATCTAAGCCCACGAAACGGGCGCGTCGAGATACAACAGGAAGCATCGCTTGGCTGAAGCCTCCAGTCACCGGCTCCAGAATACGTCCTTTAATAAATCTTTGTTGGGAGTACATTAAAAACTCTTGAACAACTGAAAAATAATTCAAAGTTCAATTAAGTGGTATTTATTTAGTTTTTTTATTTATTTATATTTGTTTTTATTTTTTTACTCACTATCACAATTTTTTTGATCCGGATTCAATCGCCATCCAATCGAGCAGGCACATCTGAAGCCGAGTTGACCTGGATCTGAACCAGCGGTTACCACGCACATTTGACTACAGTGACCATTCACTGGTTCGCAGGGTTTGCAACTAAAATCAACGATTAATAATTATTATTATTGACGAGTTTTTATTTTGCCGAGAGTAGCAGAGTTGTTGGATTATAAAGAGAAACAAAGTGGTTGTCTTCTGCTTGATGCAAATAAACATACACACATATATAGGGGTGGGCCATCTAACGTTTGGAATTTGATATAAAAACAAAACAAAACTAATCGATATTTTTTCAAAATTATGAGTTTATTAGAAAGAATGGACATTTTCATTTAAGAATGAAACAGAACATCATTCAAATGACTGCCACGGCTGGCTTGACAGTACCCCATCCGATCAACCCAATTGAAAATGTACTGAAAAATTGGGTTGATCGGATGGGGTACTGTCAAGCCAGCCGTGGCAGTCATTTGAATGATGTGTTTCATTCTTAAATGAAAATATCAATCTTTCTAAAAAAACTAATAATTTTGAAAAAATATTCAGTAGTTTTTTTTTATAGCCGATTCAAATTCCAAAAGTTAAATGGCCCACCCTGTATATTAGATATAGATATGTATGGTATATATATTATTTATTTGTTTGAGAGTATAGTTTCGAAGGCTTGGCCTACATCATCAGTCTTTTTTAAATTATAAATATTATTTTTCATGGAGTCGGTATCGGGTGGAATATTTTAAAATTTTGACTAAGCTTGTTTGTGCTAAGGAAGAACAAAATTTCCAATATCCACGCGATACTGACTCCATGAAAAATAATATTTATAATTAAAAAGACTGATGATGAAGGTCAAGCTTTTGAAAATATAGTCTCAAATAAATAAATAATATATATATATATATATATATATCATATATATATTTAATATACAATATATGTGAGTTTGTTTATTTGCATCAAGCAGAGGACAACCTCTTTGTTCCTCTTTATAATTATTATTATTTTGTATGCGTCTAAAAAAGCGTCGACTTTATTTGAGCTATCTGTTTTTTGAATTGAAATTTCTTTTGCCTCGGTAGGTAGATAAGTTTATATTATGTTGATAAATGATACCATAACAAAAATTGAAACACACCCAAAGGGCCGGGCAGGGGATATTTTATTCTAAGGACCCCAAGTTAAGCAAATAAATATAATGAAAGCAAAAATAATAAATGTATCTTATGTTATAGGTATTGGAATTAACACTATCAAACTAGAATATAACTAAAAAATAAGTTCTCAGCACATTATTTTACAATTTAAACGAGATCCCTCAAAAAACCCGGGTAGGTAACAGGAAAGAATAAAATTTGGAAATTCTATTATTAAGAATACTCTTTTGGAACAATTATAGTATTAATTATAAATAGTGAGAATATTTCTTTACCTTTTTTTTGAAGGAGATCATGAACAGCCCGTATTCCACGCGCTTCTCGTAAATCTTTATTTGAATACATATAGTCGATAGAAGTAGCGCCTTTGAATTTGTCGACAAATAAAACTCCTTGTTTTGTGAATCTGACCAATAAATTCGATTCTGAAAAATTGCTAATCTCGATGGCGAAGGGACTGGTTGACCTCTAACAAAAAGTTGGTTGTTACACTTTTCGTGACACACCCTGAGCATCATCAAGTAGATACCAGTATAAGAATATAAGTTTCTCAGATTAAAATAATTTGAAAAATAAATACCTCTAAGGACCAGATGTCGGTAATTGCCATCATAATCAACGGTGTCGATATAATCCAGAAGAGAATCGCACCAAAAGACTCTTTTTGCAATTAAATCGACGGCAATTCCACTAGCCTTATACGCTGTTTCGCTTACGATCGCCGTCACCGCAGTGCCATCCATATTCGCTCGAATTACTTGATTTCCGTCGGCAATAAACATAAGCCTAAAAAATTATTTTATGATTATAAATAGTGATTATTAATTAAATAAACTGCAAGGGATCGTTGCTAAACTTTATCCAATGTACTATCTTATTCTAAGGTAAAGTACTTTAAAATATAATTTTACAAACAAACTTTATATGACCTTTTTGGTGGTCCTCAAGGTACTTAATTATAATATTAAATTTCATCAAAATTGGTTTAGTCATTTTCAAAATATTTAGAAAAAAACTAAAAAAAGTACTGAAATAAAGAACTAATGTTTGTGAGCCGATATGTACCAAAAACTAATCAGCGCTTCATTTTGTTAAAATAATGGTAGGTTTTCAATTTCATTTCAATCGGTGTGGAAAAATCGTGGACGAAAAAAAATGATAACATACAATACATCCATCCACACGTACTTCCTGAAAAAATTGCACTTTTTGGCCTGTGACGAGACCTTATGCAATTTTTACCAAAACTGTCACGTGCTAAAATTCAATCTAAATGAATATTACAATTTGTGACTTTGATTGAGACCATGGGTTCCTTTTATCTGAGGACCCTTTGAAGTCGCGCTTGCCACGAGACCGATTACAATACTTTACCCATGGTTTGCATTAGATAAAGTAAAAAAAAATAATTAATACATTTTTTAAGAACGTTCCAAAGAAAATCGATTTTTCTTACAATCTTTTTAAAACTTTGAATACACATATTTATAAGTGCCCTTTATAGGTAGAAATTTTTGTCAATAGTCCTTGTGGTACTAAATTTGTAAATATGACCATTGAAATTTGCATATTTAACACGCAAACCCTATGCCGATTGATGTTAAATTGACTGTTTCATTAAATCTTTTTCTTTAAGTGCCATGTCAGGTTTCCCCTGACGTTTTGAGCTCCTCTCCACATATACCTGTGCTGAGTGTGTTTAGCTGTTTTAACGTCGGTTCCGAACGGCTAGTTTGGAGAGGTTACTAGGCAATTATACTCTTGGTAGGTTGCCATTGCTTTCCAAGAGAAGGCGACTGCAAATATTTGCCGAGACACGGTCTCAAACCAGCGTATTTCAGGCCATCGGCCCGACATTCTGACCACTGACCCACAGTCGACTCTTTCATTAAATAACAATCTTAATTTTCTTACAATTGTTTTGAAAAACTGAGAATCTTTAACTTAATATAACAAATATTTTTCTGTTAAAATGATTGTAACAAGCGGTATTCGTTTTGTTATGAAAAATGTTAAAAGTTAGTTTTCATTGGGTGGATATTGATGAGGCAGTCCAATAAAAGAAGAAGAAAATTTATACTATGTATCTTTTTATTCATCTTCTTCTTCTGCCTCATCAATATCCACTCAATTTCACTTATCAGTCCGTCTCCGAAAATTACTTCAATCTTGTTAGTTTTCATTTTTTCTCTCATGTCATGACAAGGGAGAAAGGGCGACTTGACAACGTCAATCTGCGCAGAAGTTCTGCAGCTGGTGCATTTGAGATTTTTAGCAAATTCTCTCAACCTAACTATACTGTTCTCATCTGGAATTTCGCATTGAGCTTTTTCTTGAAGTGTTTTTTTTATTCTTTATTTTTTAGAGTGGGACATACTTGCTAAGGCTAAGGGTTTAGTTATTTTGTCACCAGTTTTTTTGAGGGTCTTTCGCGACAATCCACACAAAAAGTTTTAGTCTCGTAACCACTCTATAAATATGAACGGTGCTAAAATTTTAGGTTATGTTTTTTTTAAAGTGACTGTACTTTTTACATTACTATATTCTCTTTATGAATGGATCGTTTCCAAGCCATTGATATTATATCTCCTACAATAAAAATAATCGCCCAAATATGTTTTATTTTTTTATTTTTTATTAAAACTACGAGGTAAATAATTTCAATTTTTTCGATGTTCACTTATTAGGGCGTTTTTGTAGACCGAAATGCCATGGTTTCGCCTAATTTTTTTAAACAAAATAGTTTCAGCCGTTTTTGAGATATTTCGAAAAAAAGAAGCAAGAAAAACCACTTTTTTCATGCACGATTACAATACTTGACCATACCCTGTATGGTAAAGTAAAAATTGAATTTCTCTCAATTTTGAAAATAATTATTTATTTCATTAATAATTACCCCATGGTCGGATCGAGAGCTATATCACTTGGATTTGTTAAATTATTTCCAAGTACAATCGCATGAAATCGTCCATCCAATTCGAAAATATCGATTTTTTGGCCAATTCCATCTGCAACATAAACTTTGTCGCCGATCCAATCGACAGCTAAAGCAACTGGCGACCAAGAGCTAGACACTGCAATATCCCATCTTCCTGCTGTTCCTCTTGAATTATCCATTCGCAACGGCTCGACATGTACCTGAAATAGATAAAAAAACATTAAAAAGTTTAATAATACCTACTTATCCAAGTGCGTGAAATGTTAATTAAATGAAAAATCGCTAAGAACGAATATGTAATTAGTATCACAAAAATTCATGTGATAGCAATAAATAAATACCAACTAGAGGTAATAATTAAAAAAAAATACAAAATAATTTCTATATTAAATTAAACGACAATAAAAAACATTAATTCCTAAGATTATAAATAAGATTTGAGCTTTCTTTAAAATAAGATTGACTTCAGCATGAGGATTATTATTATTATTATTATTATTATTATTTTTTTCGACGGCAAAAGGCCTTAACAAATTGGTTACATTTAAACATAATATTATACACATAATGTAGAAAGATAGAGAGATATAATAGGTAATATGGTAAGTGAAGATAAATTCTGTAAATAACAAATAAATGAATTTTGAATTTTAAAGCTGAATCATAAGATATCGTATTTTCTTTAATTGCTTTAGTCACTCTATTAGGATGAGAATCCAAATCTATTACACTAATTCTTAAGGAAAGAGCGTTATAGCAAACACAGAGTCTATAGATTGGATTGTTCTCAGCGTGACGCGTGATTGGTACTTTAGGGTAGAAAGTGTGGTTATTTCTACCATAAGTACATATGTAGGATTATTTAAAAGAAAAAGAGACTAGTTCTGGACAATAAATTCTGATCGA
>JALMQS010000149.1:7642428-7825552 GCA_024734495.1 Forficula auricularia
GTTGATCGGATGGGGTACTGTCAAGCCAGCCGTGGCAGTCATTTGAATGATGTGTTTCATTCTTAAATGAAAATATCCAATCTTTCTAAAAAAACTAATAATTTTGAAAAAATATTCAGTAGTTTTTTTTTATAGCCGATTCAAATTCCAAAAGTTAAATGGCCCACCCTGTATATTAGATATAGATATGTATGGTATAAATATTATTTATTTGTTTGAGAGTATAGTTTCGAAGGCTTGGCCTACATCATCAGTCCTTCTTAAATTATAAATATTATTTTTCATGGAGTCGGTATCGGGTGGAATATTTTAAAATTTTGACTAAGCTTGTTTGTGCTAAGGAAGAACAAAATTTCCAATATCCACGCGATACTGACTCCATGAAAAATAATATTTATAATTAAAAAAGACTGATGATGAAGGTCAAGCTTTTGAAAATATAGTCTCAAATAAATAAATAATATATATATATATATATATATATATATATATATATATATATTTAATATACAATATATGTGAGTTTGTTTATTTGCATCAAGCAGAGGACAACCTCTTTGTTCCTCTTTATAATTATTATTATTTTGTATGCGTCTAAAAAAGCGTCGACTTTATTTGAGCTATCTGTTTTTTGAATTGAAATTTCTTTTGCCTCGGTAGGTAGATAAGTTTATATTATGTTGATAAATGATACCATAACAAAAATTGAAACACACCCAAAGGGCCGGGCAGGGGATATTTTATTCTAAGGACCTCAAGTTAAGCAAATAAATATAATGAAAGCAAAAATAATAAATGTATCTTATGTTATAGGTATTGGAATTAACACTATCAAACTAGAATATAACTAAAAAATAAGTTCTCAGCACATTATTTTACAATTTAAACGAGATCCCTCAAAAAACCCGGGTAGGTAACAGGAAAGAATAAAATTTGGAAATTCTATTATTAAGAATACTCTTTTGGAACAATTATAGTATTAATTATAAATAGTGAGAATATTTCTTTACCTTTTTTTTGAAGGAGATCATGAACAGCCCGTATTCCACGCGCTTCTCGTAAATCTTTATTTGAATACATATAGTCGATAGAAGTAGCGCCTTTGAATTTGTCGACAAATAAAACTCCTTGTTTTGTAGAATCTGACCAATAAATTCGATTCTGAAAAATTGCTAATCTCGATGGCGAAGGGACTGGTTGACCTCTAACAAAAAGTTGGTTGTTACACTTTTCGTGACACACCCTGAGCATCATCAAGTAGATACCAGTATAAGAATATAAGTTTCTCAGATTAAAATAATTTGAAAAATAAATACCTCTAAGGACCAGATGTCGGTAATTGCCATCATAATCAACGGTGTCGATATAATCCAGAAGAGAATCGCACCAAAAGACTCTTTTTGCAATTAAATCGACGGCAATTCCACTAGCCTTATACGCTGTTTCGCTTACGATCGCCGTCACCGCAGTGCCATCCATATTCGCTCGAATTACTTGATTTCCGTCGGCAATAAACATAAGCCTAAAAAATTATTTTATGATTATAAATAGTGATTATTAATTAAATAAACTGCAAGGGATCGTTGCTAAACTTTATCCAATGTACTATCTTATTCTAAGGTAAAGTACTTTAAAATATAATTTTACAAACAAACTTTATATGACCTTTTTGGTGGTCCTCATGGTACTTAATTACAATATTAAATTTCATCAAAATTGGTTTAGTCATTTTCAAAATATTTAGAAAAAACTAAAAAAGTATTGAAATAAAGAACTAATGTTTGTGAGCTGATATGTACCAAAAACTAATCAGCTTCATTTTGTTAAAATATTCGTAGGTTTTCAATTTCATTTCAATCGGTGTGGAAAAAATCGTGGACGAAAAAAAATGATAACATACAATACATCCATCCACACGTACTTCCTGAAAAAATTGCACTTTTTGGCCTGTGACGAGACCTTATGCAATTTTTACCAAAACTGTCACGTGCTAAAATTCAATCTAAATGAATATTACAATTTGTGACTTTGATTGAGACCATGGGTTCCTTTATCTGAGGACCCTTTGAAGTCGCGCTTGCCACGAGACCGATTACAATACTTTACCCATGGTTTGCATTAGATAAAGTAAAAAAAAATAATTAATACATTTTTTAAGAACGTTCCAAAGAAAATCGATTTTCTTACAATCTTTTTAAAACTTTGAATACACATATTTATAAGTGCCCTTTATAGGTAGAAATTTTTGTCAATAGTCCTTGTGGTACTAAATTTGTAAATATGACCATTGAAATTTGCATATTTAACACGCAAACCCTATGCCGATTGATGTTAAATTGACTGTTTCATTAAATCTTTTTCTTTAAGTGCCATGTCAGGTTTCCCTGACGTTTTGGCTCCTCTCCACATATACCTGTGCTGAGTGTGTTTAGCTGTTTTAACGTCGGTTCCGAACGGCTAGTTTGGAGAGGTTACTAGGCAATTATACTCTTGGTAGGTTGCCATTGCTTTCCAAGAGAAGGCGACTGCAAATATTTGCCGAGACACGGTCTCAAACCAGCGTATTTCAGGCCATCGGCCCGACATTCTGACCACTGACCCACAGTCGACTCTTTCATTAAATAACAATCTTAATTTTCTTACAATTGTTTTGAAAAACTGAGAATCTTTAACTTAATATAACAAATATTTTTCTGTTAAAATGATTGTAACAAGCGGTATTCGTTTTGTTATGAAAAATGTTAAAAGTTAGTTTTCATTGGGTGGATATTGATGAGGCAGTCCAATAAAAGAAGAAGAAAATTTATACTATGTATCTTTTTATTCATCTTCTTCTTCTGCCTCATCAATATCCACTCAATTTCACTTATCAGTCCGTCTCCGAAAATTACTTCAATCTTGTTAGTTTTCATTTTTTCTCTCATGTCATGACAAGGGAGAAAGGGCGACTTGACAACGTCAATCTGCGCAGGAAGTTCTGCAGCTGGTGCATTTGAGATTTTTAGCAAATTCTCTCAACCTAACTATACTGTTCTCATCTGGAATTTCGCATTGAGCTTTTTCTTGAAGTGTTTTTTTTTATTCTTTATTTTTTAGAGTGGGACATACTTGCTAAGGCTAAGGGTTTAGTTATTTTGTCACCAGTTTTTTTGAGGGTCTTTCGCGACAATCCACACAAAAAGTTTTAGTCTCGTAACCACTCTATAAATATGAACGGTGCTAAAATTTTAGGTTATGTTTTTTTTAAAGTGACTGTACTTTTTACATTACTATATTCTCTTTATGAATGGATCGTTTCCAAGCCATTGATATTATATCTCCTACAATAAAAATAATCGCCCAAATATGTTTTATTTTTTTATTTTTTATTAAAACTACGAGGTAAATAATTTCAATTTTTTCGATGTTCACTTATTAGGGCGTTTTTGTAGACCGAAATGCCATGGTTTCGCCTAATTTTTTTAAACAAAATAGTTTCAGCCGTTTTTGAGATATTTCGAAAAAAAGAAGCAAGAAAAACCACTTTTTTCATGCACGATTACAATACTTGACCATACCCTGTATGGTAAAGTAAAAATTGAATTTCTCTCAATTTTGAAAATAATTATTTATTTCATTAATAATTACCCCATGGTCGGATCGAGAGCTATATCACTTGGATTTGTTAAATTATTTCCAAGTACAATCGCATGAAATCGTCCATCCAATTCGAAAATATCGATTTTTTGGCCAATTCCATCTGCAACATAAACTTTGTCGCCGATCCAATCGACAGCTAAAGCAACTGGCGACCAAGAGCTAGACACTGCAATATCCCATCTTCCTGCTGTTCCTCTTGAATTATCCATTCGCAACGGCTCGACATGTACCTGAAATAGATAAAAAAACATTAAAAAGTTTAATAATACCTACTTATCCAAGTGCGTGAAATGTTAATTAAATGAAAAATCGCTAAGAACGAATATGTAATTAGTATCACAAAAATTCATGTGATAGCAATAAATAAATACCAACTAGAGGTAATAATTAAAAAAAAAAATACAAAATAATTTCTATATTAAATTAAACGACAATAAAAAACATTAATTCCTAAGATTATAAATAAGATTTGAGCTTTCTTTAAAATAAGATTGACTTCAGCATGAGGATTATTATTATTATTATTATTATTTTTTTTTTTTCGACGGCAAAAGGCCTTAACAAATTGGTTACATTTAAACATAATATTATACACATAATGTAGAAAGATAGAGAGATATAATAGGTAATATGGTAAGTGAAGATAAATTCTGTAAATAACAAATAAATGAATTTTGAATTTTAAAGCTGAATCATAAGATATCGTATTTTCTTTAATTGCTTTAGTCACTCTATTAGGATGAGAATCCAAATCTATTACACTAATTCTTAAGGAAAGAGCGTTATAGCAAACACAGAGTCTATAGATTGGATTGTTCTCAGCGTGACGCGTGATTGGTACTTTAGGGTAGAAAGTGTGGTTATTTCTACCATAAGTACATATGTAGGATTATTTAAAAGAAAAAGAGACTAGTTCTGGACAATAAATTCTGATCGATATAATTTTGTAAGCTAATACATTGTCAGATGCAACCATGGATTATAATATATTCTATAGATTGATCCTAATTTGTTGATCTTTAAGCATGTGTAATTGGGTATCCAGTCTGACTTTAGAAGATCTTACAAATAAGTAACCTTAATAAAATAAATGTTTTTGATATATATATATAATCTTGACTTTATTAGGATTATTTTCTGGGGTACCCAACGACTCCATTTTATATTTAACTTCACCTAAATATGAATCATTCAAATAATTTTTAGGATTTCTAGATTGAGACTCAAATTTTCTATAATGGGCGATGTTCATAATAGTTATGCGCTTGGGTGTTTTGTGATATACAATTTATATTTTTATTTTCTGTATTATGATTAAGATGATAACAATTAATTTATTTTTCTTATGTTTAATAATGAAAAATATTTTTTAATAAATACATTTTTTTATAAAACATTCGAAATTTGTTTGATTGAACTTTATAATAAACATAACCAATAAATTCACAAGGATATTTGTATAAAATAGTACTACACGAGCTTGGGCTTCGAATTTGATTTGGAAAGGCAAACTCAAATTCCAAATTTAAAAGTATGACTATAAATACGAGCAAAAGCTATTTTGAAAGTTAGGGGCTGCTTATTACTCCTAATGTTCAAACTTAAAAAAACAAATTCAAGTACGAGTAGGTAGGTAGGTATATATAAACTAGTGGTGGGAACTGAAATCGGTTTTTCAGTTAACGGGTTTAGGATTATTATTATTTTTTTTAATATACATATAAAACAAAAACCCGATTATTTCGATAGCCGGTTACTCAATTTTGATCCTCTGATTGATTTTCTAGCAAAAGCGAATACAAAATTTTGACTAAATAATTAATAATTTTTCGAAGCTTAATAAGAAATATTTTTTGTAGAACGTTCAATTATTTTAAGAAAATTACCGATTTACTGGTTATTCGGATAGCCTTATACTCGGATAATTGGGTTTTCGCCTCTATTTAAGTAGGAAATTTTATCCGAAACTGAGTTTGAAAGAGACCTCTTAATCTGTTTCGAATTTATGAGGTTTTTTGCTAGGACTAATATAAGCCATAATAAGAGACTTTAGTAATTGAAAAAGAGGAAATATTTTTGATCCAAAAAAGATTTCGAATGAATTTTCACAATTCCAACTAAATTTATGTAGATATTAAATTATTTATGAATAAAACATTATAGAAATAAATAATAACAAAGTTAACATGTAGATACCACTTACCTTTCTAGTTTTAGTGTCTGACCAGAGAAGTAATTTTTTCGTATAATGATAGTCAATTCCGGAAGCTGATGCATTGGCTACGAGTATAGGATCTTGGCCTTGAGGGCCCATTCGCCAGAGTGAATTATCGAAAGCAAAATAGATTTGAAGCGAGGAAGCGTTTGGAGCCACACATTGGGAGTTTTTCATTTGATATCCATCAGTACAAGAGCACTTATAGGAGCCTTCCGTGTTGGCACAGAGTTGGTCACAGTAGCCCCATTCGAGGCATTCATTCCGATCGATAAGGAATCAAAAAAAATTTCGCATGAATATGCTATATAATCATCAAAATCAATGGTAATTAGTTCTAATGCTTAAGACTAATTTGATTCCACGACTTGCTTAAATTAAACTTTATCTCATGCCAGCCCTGTCACGTCTCTAAAAGTCCCACATTCCATATTCTTCATGATCTGGGAAAATATTTTAATCTAGGGGTTCCCTTCTCCTTTTTTATTCTACTTGATCCTCCAAAATATCCCTATGCACTCCCCTTGTCAATGTCTGGCTTATCATTTGAGCTTTATTAATATATCATAAAGTAAGAAATAAAGGAAGAGTGTAGGTGAATCATATCTGTAAAAAATATTAGTTAGGACAATCATTTTAAGAGAAGAATTTGATATATTCTTAAGTGATGTGGTTTTTTTTCAGATAAGGATTCAAAAAAGTGCTAACGCATTTCGGGAAAAAAGAGAATATCCAGGATCTGGGATGGCGACTAAAGAGGATAACGAATTTGGGTTTTTAAAGTTGAAGAATTGGGGAAAGATGAAAGCAGAGAAGGAATTTTAGACTAGTGGTAATCATAGAGACAAAGAAGTTAGTGAATGAATTGTTTACCATATACTTATTTCTAGTTGACTGCGAACAGGTATTTGTAAATTGCATATTTCGTGCAAAGAACACTTTTGGCAAAATTAATGATTTTATTTCTTCGGATCAAATGCCATAATAATTTTTATAATGAGGCAGGTTGTATTTCCAGGAATAAAGAGGGTCTAACTTTTTTTAAGTTGCTCTAATCAATTCAACAACCCAAAAACTATCACTGAAAGTGAACAGTACACAGAAATCCTAAGTGTAACTACACCAAGATTCAGTGATCTCTAACTGAAGAAAACTTTTAGATCAAATTCTTTCAACCTGCCAAATTCGGAAATATTCGAAGTATAATTACAATCTCTCATTTATCAGGTGGCTGTTTGCTTCTTTAACCGGCTTCAAAAAAAGGAGGAGGTTATTTAGAACTCAGTTCTTATCTCTCTTTGAGTTATAGATTCTATGTAGTTACCATATTTAAATGCCTGTATATTATCCCTATCAAAAAATAATTATGAATTACTTAACTCTGAAAATATCACCCAATAATTTATATAAATTGTAATTATCTAACAAAACCATATTCAGAATGAAAATACAAACACTATTTTCCAAGCAAAATTTTATCATCTTTTAGGTAAGTATATGAATCTATAAATTCTTAATTTTACTTAAATATGTCAATGTGCTACGTGTATCTATTGGAAACCTAAAAAAAGTAATAAATATCTTTAGTTGGTTTATTTCCATTTTAATAATAAATGAAAGATTCACGAGATTTTGGACACTTTTTTTATTGATGTTAAATATCAATTTTCATACGACGTTTCGTCCTTTCAATAATATCACTATCAGCGGTAATATTATTTACAATAATAATTTCTTCGCACTAGCCTCTGGTGTATTTAAGTAAAATTAAGTACTCGTAGATATATTAGTCAGCTTCTGCAATGCCATACTAATAAGAAGATAGTTATTGTATTGCTAGCGATGATAGACTCTCAGCTACCACTTTTCTTTAGGTCTTAACAATCAATTCCAATGGCGTTGCACGAGATGATAAGGTGTGATGTTACTTTACTAATGTGATTATTTGCTTTAATCAATTCCAATGGCGTTGCACGAGGTGATAAGGTGTGATGTTACTTTACTAATGTGATTATTTGCTTTGAACATACCAGGCCATTGACTACTCATTTGTGCCTAATTAAATAGATATAGAATTATGCTTGGTAAATAGTTTGTTTTCTTGTTTTGATTCTTTTTTTTTTTTTTTTTTTTATAAATTTTATTAAACCAATTATTTTACATTAATTAATGTATACATTGTATTTTTGCTTCGATTCCAGAGATTACTTCTCCACCATCGAGTGTCCTTATTCATCTTTAGTCCTTGTTTTTAATAAGAGGAAAAATCTAATTAGATAATAAAACCTCTTTTCCGATAATTATTTCAATTCCATTATTCCCCAATCAAGTCGATTGGTTGTCAATCCCCCTCTCCATCCTTGTATTGATTCATTTAGAAAATATTTTATATAATTTAAATTTAGGGAACGAAGAAAAGTTTATTTTTATTACAGACAAAAGGATCAGCCGGGGCTCGAATAATATTTTTTAAAGTTAAGTAATCACGGGCTTTCTCTGGAGTTTTTATTTTTTAAATTTTTAATTAAATTTTTAGTCATGTACAAAATAAATATATTATTTGAAAAACTTTATTTTCTATAGAATTCTATACACATATAATTTTATATTTATTTAATCTATTCGTTATTTTTATCACTCTATTTCGATCAATGACAAATTCCCTTGAGGAAAAAGACAAACATATAACTATGATTACCTTAAATATCAGTATGTATATTACAATGGGAATGAATGAGAAAGCATTGGGATTATTTTGAATTGAGATACAAATCAAATATTCGTTTGATGGGAATGAATAGGCCGCACAATAAAAATCGACAGCTATTTGCTTTTCAAAAGCACCCCATTGATATTTATTGTGAAATGCGAGTTATACTAAAAACTCTCGATGATAACCCTCTTGAAGTTTTTTTTTTCAACAGTCTAAAATAAAATGTAGCAATTTGTATTCTTTACTTGTACTCACTTGTCACTTAATGTGGCAAAATAACATTTTATTTTAATAGTTAGCCATTGGAATAAATAAAAGAGAATGGCGATGTAAAAGATATTGAAAAGGAGAAGGAACGATTCATTAATTTTTGTTGTTCCGTGGAGTTTATAAAGATTAATGGAAAGAACACTCTTCGGAATCACAAGCATGTTTAGAATAGAATAGAAACAATTATTGAAGCATGAAAAAGGGTGTACGTGGCTTAAAGACATTCTTCTTCCTTCAATCTTCTATAAAAACATCTCTCACTGGTGTAGAATTGTCTAAGTTAAAGCGAGCTTCACACAATTAATCAGAGATGTATTGAGCAGTTTCTGTCTGTATTGGCAATGCAGTTAAGGTGAAATTTCTCATTATATATGTAGATAATGCGAATTGGGCTAAAGGTAAAACATGATAAATTAGAGATACCCGTTATGGAGTTTCATATAATATTATCAGGGAAAATATAACAAGTTCTATAAAAATTTATTATATATAATATATTTTCAAATTTCTATAAATTTCCATAGATAAAAGAATAATTTTTTCTGAAACCTCTGAATTTCAAATTAATTTTTTCAGATTGTTTTTTTATAATATATAGGTACTTATATATATATCAGTGGCATGCAGCCCATGCAGCACATCCAAAATTCCAAAATATCAAGAGTAATATTTTCATCCGTGTTATATTTGAAAATTTGTAAAATTTTAAAAATACCTTCAATAAAACAAATTAATTCATTTAAAATTTAAAATTTAGAAAGCTTTTTAACGTTACCAAATTTAAAGAATATGAAAAAAATATTCCAGATTTCCTATTTTAAACACTTCAGCTATCTCATGGAATACTTTGATTTTATGAGGTTAAAAAGTGAATTAATTTATATGTTTTTGTCTCATAACTTTCATTTAAAATCTATAAATTATATCAAACAAGTTAATCGTGAAAGATTAACTAAAAGATATTTGGGTAAAAGAATTTGATTTAATGAAGTCCAATTGAATATTCGCTCTCTCTATAAAGAGTATCGTTTTGGTCCGAGTGCAAAAGGCAATTCCTAGAATAATAGAAATTGAGAAATTAATCTCTAATAGTCTGAAACAGGTTTCAACTTGAATGTGGCATCCTTGCAAAACACCTAAGCTCTAAAGAATGAGAAATCATTTTATCAACGCTCTTTAAATATAATGAGTTTCAGTCAGATACAAATAAATATTTTTGGGAGAAGAGGGAGAGAGTGGTTATTTTTTCGAGAAAACATCAGATTTTTATAAAAATAATGTAAGTTTTAATAAAGTGCAAATATCGAAATGAATTATATGCTGGGAATGTTAAATAAAATTTTAAATAATATGTATATTGGATGTTAATTTGTGTACATTTACTAGATAATTAAATTTAATAAATTAAAAGATATTTGATCCATTTCTCATGATACCAAAACTTTAGTGAATTATTGTGAAATTATTTATAAATATATCTAACTCCATTCATATCAAATTGTATGAAAATATTTCTCTATAGCTTAAAAGTTAATTTTGTTTTTACTGAACAGCAACCCGCATAGCAGAGCTGTTAATTCGGTTGCATAAGCAATGGTTTGTAGGCGTTTTCATTTTTACATCAAAGGAGAGATTTGAAATACTCTATGACATGACTTAACTATGGTCTCTAGACATTTGAAATAATAAGGGAACATGGGATGTGGATTAAAATTAATTAAAGATTTAATTTCAACGAGCCATTTTAAAAATAATCTACTAAATAGTTCAGTTTGCTTTCCGGGCGTATCGAGTAATAACTTAAATGAAGACAATGCATTTATCATTCAAAAGAGTGATCAGCAAAGAATTGTTTTGCTATTAAATTACATAAGAAGAGCAATACAAAGATCGGCTTATGGTGATTAGTTAGGATACTGGAACTGACTAGAAATTCTATAGGAAATCACCTTTCCGAAATTCCTCCTAAGCACTCCTGTTTTGATAAGATACTTCTATTTACAAATAATACCCTTCAATTTATAAAAAATAGGCTGGGGCATTCTATTTTTCTAGCATACATATCTATATATATAAAATTAAGGTTTTGTCTGTACATTGCTCCGAATCACGCCAAATTTTGGTTGCACACGTTTCAAGCAAAGTTATGAACGAAAACACCCTCAACAAAATTCCTCTCTGTATGTCTGTCTGTCTGTTTCAGTGGTTTCCGAAAAGTTGCTCACGATTCACGTAAAAACTTTGAAGGGATTATTATGAAATTTCATATTTATATCAGATGTCTTCTAACTTACGTTTTTAGCTATATAACGTTTTGATATTTTGACCCCAGAAGGGGGTTTGGGGGGGGGGGGGGCGCACGAATGAAAATTATCAAATAACTCCTAAACTATTAACCCTACAGCAAATTTTATGATAATCAAAGTTGTAGGGGATGTGATTTCTGACAACTTTTGTTTGGAAAAATTTCCCCAAAAAAAGCTCCCAACAAGGGGGGGAGGGTGAAAAAATGTAAATTCTTGCCCTTGGAACAAACTCAACCAAATTTTGTATACATAATCTCTGGGCCTCTAGAGAGCTAGAAATGCAAAAACTAAGCACCCAAAATGGGGAGGGGGGGGGCTGTCTGTTTCAGTGGTTTCCGAAAAGTTGCTCACGATTCACGTAAAAACTTTGAAATTTCATATTTATATCAGATGTCTTCAAATCCTACGTTTTTAGCTATATAACGTTTTGATATTTTGACCCCAGAAGGGGGTTTGGGGGGGGGGGCGCACGAATGAAAATTATCAAATAACTCCTAAACTATTAACCCTACAGCAAATTTTATGATAATCAAAGTTGTAGGGGATGTGATTTCTGACAACTTTTGGTTTGGAAAATTTCCCCAAAAAAGCTCCCAACAAGGGGGGAGGGTGAAAAAATGTAAATTCTTGCCCTTGGAACAAACTCAACCAAATTTGTATACATAATCTCTGGGCCTCTAGAGAGCTAGAAATGCAAAAACTAAGCACCCAAAATGGGGAGGGGGGGGTCCAGGAGCTAGGGGGTGTGGTGCTCAGGGTTGGCGCGGGGTGCGGGGTGCGGGTCGATGGGGTTTTGGGGGTTGGGGCGAGGGGGGTTAGTGGGTTAGGGTGCGGAATGGAGTGTTGGGGTGGTGGGTGTGGGGCCGGGGGTTGGGCATGGTGCGGTGGTGGGGGTGCTGGGAGGGTTTGGGGGGGTGAGGTTCGAGGGCTGGGAGTCCAGTGGGCCCAGCGTGCCCCATGGCTAGCAAAAGGGGCGCCGAAGGCGGGCCTTGCAGCTAGTATTTAATAAAAATAACACATTTTTATGGCGGTTCGGGGTAAATTTGTGTTGTCCTTCATATGGATCTTTTACCAACTTCACTACTGTTATAATGGGAAATTCAAAAGGATAATATAATAGGAAATATAATTTCTCCTAGTACACAAATATTACATGACTAATGCCAAAATATCACAGATGTAAATAAATTAAAAATCACAATGAGTCTAATAAATAATTATGCATGTTTATTTACTTATTAGATATTAATTTTTGTTTAAATTGAATTGGCTAAGGGGCCAGTAAGGGGAAAATAAAAAGTTGAAATAAAAGTCAACTTCTATTTGTTACTTTATTTTGGGCAGACGTAATCGATATTTTAACAACGTTTCGAGCGCTATACCGCTGCTCTTCATCAGTGCACGTCAACTGGAAAAGATCATTGCATGTTTTAATTTTTTGTTTTAACATTTATAATAAATTTTTTAAAGGGTGGAAATGAGAATTATATACTACTCACCCAAGTCATAAAAACACGTAAAATCTATCTCCAGAAGACGTTTTACATCAAGAATCATTACACTGGTAACAAGTTATTCCAACTGAACAATTTCAAAATAAAGTAACAAATAGAAGTTGACTTTTATTTCAACTTTTTATTTTCCCCTTACTGGCCCCTTAGCCAATTCAATTTAAATAAAATAGGGCCACCAAACACGGTTCTTTTTAAAATTTAATTTTTGTTATTTTTGAGTACGATCTTTCTTCTTTTTGAATTCGTTTTTTCATAAATAATACAAATCTTTCATTTACTTATACACTTTTTTATTTTCTAATTAGTTTCATTTTTTTTTTAAATCGTTTCAACGCCCATGTGTATATATATATATATATATATATATATATTATATGTACATATATTTATTGTAATATTTTCAACAAAAAAGGGCCTTACCAATACACTCATTCAGCCCAGACAAGTCATGTCGAAAAATAGGCAAAATATAGAAGAACTACATATCAATATATCGTGAATAAAAGGATGTATGTCAAGAAAATTCCATATTTCAAATTTCTTGCAATATATCAATTGTATTAAGATAATATTCAAATTCAGGGATAAGTACTATATAGAAATGAGCAACATTGAAATACTAAATATCAATTACAATTGTAAATGTATATAGCTCATAATAACATTTGGTATAATATGTTAAGTATTTATCTATTTAATTGTAAAATAATATATATTTTTCATTTTTGTCAAAGTTTAAGTAATTGAAGGACAATTTATAACAAAAAAAAATCTTTTATCAAGATTTTTCTTTAAGCTAAAAAAAATTTAAAAATGAGATATTAATAAGATTTTTGTCTAATTATAAACGATCTCAATTAATTTTCTATTTACATATTGTCTAATCCGATAAAATTATAAGCTCTTCGATAAGTGTTAAATATAATTTGAGCTAAGGGATTTCATTTTATGCATGAAACTGCATGCATGTGATTCTGTACACCTGTTCAACTCAGTAGCATAAAAAGTTCGAGTAAATAATCAAATCACGATCCTTCTTTACGGCTTATTAAAATGAATTGCATTCCATTTCGATTTTTAAATAAATTTTGCATAAATACAATATTAATTTTTTCCCTTAAAAAAGAAAACAAAAAAAAAACCTTTACTGGCTAAAGAGAAAAAAAGCAATAGTATTGGAAAATAATTAATCTAATTGGAGCGAAATCTTGATACTATTTTAAATTATAGGACTAAAATTAAAAAATATCAGGTAAAAGAGAATGCAGAAAATTGAACAGGTATAATTATAAACTGAAATTCGAGACACATGTTTGATTTAATAAACTGCACCTCTGCCTCAAACAACCATTCTCTGACAAATATTGATAGATCACTAAAATTTGCCGACAATGTAGGGAGTCTTGAAATCCCTCATTTATCAAATATTCTAAGCAATTTAATGAAATAGCTTGATATTTTTCAATAAAATTATTTAGGTTGTTATAAAAAATTAGCTTGGATGATAGATATGGAAAATCTAAAAAACTGCTAGTCCCATTTTTAAACAACCCCTTTTTTTAAGATTTTAAGACTTTAAAATGATAGTGTGAGAAGGGTGTAAGAGGCTATTTTCAGTTGATTTACTAGTAGTAAGTGTCTGTGGTAAGTTAAATGTTAAAAAGTCGATTAAATAAAATTTATGAAAAAATTCTACGAATTCCCTCATTCTCTCCTTATCAAGGGTAAATAAGAATGAATTCGATATCTCAAGAATGTGTGAATACAAGGTATGGAACCCTCAGAATCCGTGTTTGACTCTCACTTGGCCATCTTATTTATTAACATTTTTACTACATCAGTATTAATACCATGCTAAATACACTTAATTTTCTCAATGTTAAGCTGACTATCTATTGTAATTCAATAATTATGATCTTTAAAATAAGGAACAATTTAGCACCAAAATATTTACTAGAAAAATTAAAATATACAAATGTTGGGGGTTCTTATGATTTGAGAAGTGGGGAAAATTTCAAAATTGATGTTTGCAGGACAAATAAAAAATTTAAGACTTTATTCTACAGGGGTTTGTCCGAATACAATAAAGTGCCAATCTAGATAAAGAATTCATGAATTCAAGAATCGATTGTTAAAATATGTAATTTCGAAGAGATGATCTTCTTGTGACATCCCCACCAAAATGGTAATGCTAAGTTGTGGTATACTTTGTGTTGTTTATTATTATTATATTGTATATTATTATAATATTATTGTTATAGTATTTGTATTTTTTTTTGGCTTTTCGGACTTTAGCCATAAGCCAATTTACGATACTATTTTATTAAATTTGTCTCTTACTCATGGTATAATATTGTATGTGTATTATTGTTATAATATTTGTATTCTATTATATTATTGTTGTACATTATTATTGTAATGTTTTATATTGTATTATTTTGTTAATTTTTATGATTGTATATTATTATTGTATTGAATTTTATTATTGTATATGTATAGCTAAAAAATAGCTAATAAAGAAATTATTATTACTTAATAATTATAATATTTATTAAATGTTCATAATAATGTATTCAAAAACTAACAAAAAAATTATATTTAAAAAAAAAGTTTTAATTCACTTTAAGTAATTTAAAATTAGCTAGGTTTTTTTTTTTGAGTTGAGATGAGTGTATTTACTTATAACAAGTAAAAGTTGCATTTATATAGGTATTATAAATATATTCGATTAAAACTCAAACATATTTTTTGTGTATATATTATAATCAGTTGTTTATTATTATTATGAATTATTATATACGAAGGGGATTACCCCCAAGTAATAAGCCAGAAAAGTCAATGTTCTCTTACCGATACAGGTGCGATTATCTGGTGCTACGATTCGATAAGATGGACAAGTACAGGAACCTCCGGTGAACGAGGCTTGGCACTTGAATTCGCAGTTGAGATAAGGACAACTGCTGTTAGCTGCAAACCAAAAACACACAAAATACATTTAATTCTTGGGTGGAGGGAAATTCAATTATTTATTTTTTGCATGAGTATTATTTTAAAAGAAGGCTTTGATAAAAATCATATTATGCACTGTTACAACATAAATACCTACACGAAGTTTCGATTATTAGACCTTTGATCGAAACGTCGTGTATTTTGTTGTATATTTTTGTGTTAATAAATATATTTAAAAAACAAATGTTTGGTTTTTATCAAAGCCTTCTATTAATATTCAACCACCATTATTATTTGGAAAGAAGAAATAGCGATAACTTATTCAAAAAAATAATCAAGTAAATAAATAAGTAAATAAAGAATTCTTAAGAATATTAAATACATAGCTAGATAATAATTTCATTTAGAGCAACTTTGTTCCAACAAAAAAAGAATGATTTTTTTTAGTATAAGTAAATAAAAAAGTTTTCCCAATTTATATTTTAATATTATTATTTCTTTAGATTTTTAGGTAGATCTTTCTTAATTAATTTTTAATTTCCTCCCCCGGCGAAATACAATTTATTTATGTAAATAAATTAATAAAAATAATATAAAAAAAACTTTCATTAAATATATTTATATTTTCAACAATTATCAAGTGTAATTAATTATACCTAGGTAAGAAATAAAAGGGGAAGGCAATAGAGAACCACTCCTGTGAAAAATTTCTACAAAAAAATTACATTGGAGAGGATACTATCCAAAGTAATCGTCGACGCTCGGAATCTCGAGTGTGGTTCTTGAAGTAGAAGAAATAAAAACAATATATATTAAAAATAATAATAATAATAAAAACTTGCTAAAAAACACGCTTTTATTTAAAAATTCACTAAAATGCAGAAAATAAATTCTTTGATACTATAAAAATTCGCTTAGTCACAAGACTGAAAATTAAAGCGTGGACACTTTTAACTTTAAATTTAATTAAAAACATCATAATACTTATATGATTTAAAAATTCTAGACTGGCAACCACATTTAAAATAATATATAAGAATTAATCTGGTGAGACAATAGAAATAATGTAATGACCATATAAAAGAAACAGCTCACAAACGAAGATTCTCCAGAAGTTCGCCAGTGATTATTCCTCTAAATCCTCTTAATCTCATATGGAAAACTAAGTTATACAAGGCAATGATTTGACCTGATCCATCTGTACCATATACGAGTCATCTTCATGAATTGGACATGTTTCCTAAGTAATCTAAACAATTTAAGAGTACAAAATTGTGTTGATTCCAGTACCTGGCAACGAAATTATTAAAACTGATAATTTGAAAATGTATATAAAAAACATTATATATTCTTCCCTGAATTCTTTAATGAGATAGAAATAATATAGCAAGTTTTTGGTCAAAATTGATTCACCTAAAGCACTGTTTCTCAATCTGGGTTTCACAAAGGGAGGTTTGGTGTTCCCCTCGCCTAGAGGTCAATAAAAGAAAAAATAGTAAAAATAGCCCTCAAAAAATTTGTCATGTAAAGAAAAAAAATATTAAATTTAGAGTCTAAGTATTACCTTATAGTCAAATAAAACCATTGATACTTAAGATTGCGGTGAACATCACTATTATTGTCTCAGTGATCATTTTTGTTGCTCTAAAGTTCCTTAACTTTCTTATAACTTATAATACAACGATTATGTTACATTAGAAACAAAATGAAAACATCATTTAAATTGTTTTATTAATATTTTATTATTAATGAGGTTTGAAATAATATTGATTTTCAAATAGATGAGAATATTATTTATGAGTATACATTGAATATGTAAAAAAAACCTGTCCGATCCGAGAGGTTATATGGGTATCCCAATGACATAATCAAAAAATTTTAATAATAATATTATTCATGAAAATAAAATATTAGGTATTGTAATTTAAAATGTACGTTTTTTGTAACCATTTTCCCCAAAAACTAGCAAAATTTTTAAAATGTGGCAACACCGTCATCGGCGGAGTTATGTTATATTTGGAAGTTATAAAGGTAGCATGATGTTGATATTTTGACGAAAAATTAAATATCTCATATTTTAGTGATAGGGGGTTCCTCAGAAATAAATATAAGTACTCTAGTGTTCCTCGCTCTACAAAAGGTTGAGCAACACTGACCTAAAGAACTTCTATTAGACCATTTTGAAGGAGAAAAATTTCAAATATCTGGAGGTTATAAGTGAAAGTCCTATGGTACACACAACATTGTGTTTTTTACACGATTACAATACCTACCCATATAATAAATGATAAAGTAAAAAGATATATTTGCTTAGTACAAAATGATATAATTGAAATTAGCAAATCAAGGTTTATTCTATGTGTTAAATGAATGAAAAATTAAAGTAAAAATCTCCTATTCAAAATCATAAATGTGAAATTGACCATGTGTTACACTAATTACGTCCCCGCCCCAAGACCGCCCCCATTCTCGAATCCTCTCATTGAAGCCTAAACCCTATGTAATTTGCCTACATTAGCCACAATGGGGTGAACTCGCAGCCGCTTATGTCAATACCAACTTCAGACATTACTCAAACCCTGAGAACAAGCATAAAGTAACTTGCAAAACAAACAGTGCCGAATATTATCCTATCTCCCATAAAATATCAGTTATTCTTTTGTAATCAAAACTTTATTTGATTAATAACTTTTTGATTTTAAAGGATTTTCACTTTTGTTAACAAAAATACAAAAAATGAATTTCAACTAAAACTAGCTTCTTTCTTGATTCAATTTACTTTTCTTTTTTTTTTTTTAAGATTATTTTATCGAATGTTTCAAAAAGGCAGATCAACCAATCTAACTTTGATTCAATGATGAATCAATGAATAAATTATAATAAATAGCTACAAGGTTTAATCAAGAACAAATTATCCTGAAAAGACGTAGATTCTTTTAGATCTTAATTAAAATACAGAAAGATCTTTAAAAAAAGAAAAAAAAAATAGTTGAGCAAATTTTTAAATAAAGTCGCGAGGCGATCGTTAAAGGGGATTTGAGCAAAATGAAGCTTTGTTTTGTTAAATTCAATTATTTTTGTGAAAAGAAATGGTGGTTCTAGTGGTTAGAAAAGTTAGTTAAGGCAACAGCTTCCGGCACTTGTTCAAAGTCAAAAAAAAAAAAAAAAAAAAAAAAAAAATTATAGCATCCTCATCAGCAAAACAACACAATCTCTCCCCTTGTTCTTTGGCTTTTTTTTAATTTAAACAACGACTTTGTATCTTAGAAACGGAAGAAAAAAAACTTGGAGAGGAACAAAGCTAAATTATTCTACCTATATAGTAATACAAAAAAAAAATAATAATAAACAAATTCTTTCTGGTAGAAGTAAGAAAATATTTAATAATAATAAAGATACTTAATTGTTTTAAAGAATATAATAATTAAATTTATGAATACGGGATGGGGGTGGTGGGGAGTGTACTTGCAGTATTTCCATATCAGTGGCGCAACCAAGATTTTGTCCTGGGGGGTGGGGGCTAATACACACACACTTTACCAAATATTTTTTTCATTTTCATTTGTTAATATTACTTTTCCCGTATGGGAACACTAAGGTTTAAATGTTGATAGTGAATTTATATCTATATATATAAAATTCTTTGCCCGATACACTCACTTACTCACTCACTCATCATCAAAACAGTCAGAACCACTGGACATAGAAACATGAAATTTGGAGAGGATATTACATCTATGACATAGGGGCTCACTAAGAAAGGATTTTTTGAAATTCAACCCCTAAGGGGGTCAAAAGGGGCAAACAGTGTTTTCACTGATTATGCGATATCTCTTAAGGACGATCAAATATCTACTTGGTTTTTACTTATAAAAATACTAAATTAAAATATGTAAAAATTAATTTCAGGATTTTTTGAAATACGACTCCCAACTATCCAAAATGTGAGTAGGGGCACAAATTAAAACTCTCTTCTCCTTTCTTGATCAAATTTTGTAGTTATTCTTTATTACTTTAAGAAACTATTCCTGTAAAAATCAACTATCAAAATTGACTGTATGGGGCGAAAGGGGGGGGGGGGGCCCCCCCAAAATATAGAAATTTTTAGCTTTTTAGTACATTTACTCTTTAGAAAACTGTGGATTATTTATTTGCAAATATCTAAAAAATAATTTCAAGATTTTTTGTAATCCGACCCCCCCCCCAACTATCCAAAATGTGAGTGGGGGCAAAAATTAAAACTCTCTCCGATCTTGATCAAATTTTGTAGAATTATTCTTTATTACTTTAAGAAACTATTCCTATAAAAATCAACTATCAAGATTGACTGTATGGGGGCGAAAGAAGGGGGGGGGGGGCAAAATATAGAAATTTTTATCTTTTTTGTACATTACTCTTTAGAAAACTGAGAGTAATTTATTTGCAAATATCTAAATATTTGCAAATATCTAAAAAATAATTTCAACCTCCCAAAATGTGAGTGGGGGCAAAAAATTAATACTCTCTCGGATATAGATCAAATTTTGTAATGTTAGTTTTTAAGACTATATAAAATGTATGCTGTAAAAATCAATAGCCAAAATTAGTGCGTTGGGGCGAAAGCGGGAATGAATTTTGCAGACCTAATAATCACATGCCGAGACGCTGCCCGCCAGGGCCACCTGCCCGGAGGGACGAGCTGTAAAGGGCGTGCCGAAGGCACTCCTGGAGCAGCTCGTAAATATATAAGATTCGAACTCTAAATAATGATATATATAATCACATGCCGAGACGCTGCCCGCCAGGGCCACCTGCCCGGGGGGACGAGCTGTAAAGGGCGTGCCGAAGGCACTCCTGGAGCAGCTCGTAAATATATAAGATTTGAACTCTAAATAATGATATATACAATTTAAAAAAAGTCTTTTAAAATATGATAAATAATCAAAATCCATCAAATATTGATTAGAAATAAATAAAAAATACTTAGTTTCTTTGGATTCGTTTAGGAGGAATTTTTCATAAATTCATTCACATATGAAATCGGAAATATGATAGAGCTATCAAATGGAAATGTTTCGTTTTATGTTTTTCGAACTCAAAATTTAGTTATGTGACTCAAAATGGGGTGGTCGTAACCAGTGTCGTAGTTAGGGAGTTTTCCTAGTGGGGGACAGCCGGCCAGCTGATTAGTACCACAAGGTTTCAATTTCGGTAATCCGATTAGAGATCAACTAACTATTTAGTAGAATTGACAAATTTTGGAAGTAACGAAATTCATAAATGATGCATCGTAATAATGGAGTTTCGATTTTTCTAGGCGAAACAATGAGTTTTGTAGGGAGTATTTATCTAACTTTCCTCTTAAATTTCACCATTACTTTGAGGTAAACAAATTCATAAGGTAAAGGCACCTATTGATGACAGGCACCTAAGGATGCCAATCTACAAGAAAAAATGAAAAAATAACTAATTTTTTCTTGTAGATGGGCATCCTTAGGTGCCTGTTATCAATAGGTGCATTTACCTTATAAGTACTTTAATTATTAAAGTACATTTAATTTCCATCAGAAAAGTTGAAGAGAGAGAAATGTCTAAAATCAATAGTTTAGGAGTTATGTAAATGTAAATATTTTTTAATATAAAAATTCAAGCCCAATGGTCAGGAAACTTTATGATTCATAAAATTTCGAATTTGCTTGATGATTCGGATTTCAATAAAAATGTTCACCTTAATAGGGACCACCCTTTATCTAAAACCCCTTTTAGTTTTGTAAAATAATATAATATTTACTTTTCTCAGAAATTTTATTTTTATTTTTGTAATTTTAATCCTCTCTAGCTACTTAAATAGGCTCCTAATTATAGATTATGAACTTTCTTTTAGTAAATAAAAATATCAAAATGTTTTTTGATTAGAGTTTTTGAATATGTAGAATATCTAAGCCTCTAGAGCAAGATTTATCGAACTTTCCACATAAATTTCACCATCACTGCCTAACCCTTTAAGGTACACAAATTTATATAATGAACTTTATTAAAAACATTTAATTTAAAACAGAAAAGTTAATGTCTATCAATAGTTTACGCGTTAAAAAATATTCCAATATTGTAGTGCGAATGGATTTGAATCAATAACAAATAAGGTGTCTGATGGCGAGACACCCTCTGGATATAATAGAGCAAAATAATTATAAATGAGAAAAAAAACGATCTTATTTTATCGATTTCATCTATGAAGGTTAAGAGTGTGTCTATTATATAAGAAAATAGCATTTTGATTAAGAATTTTGTAGTTTAAAAGAAATTGCATGAAAAGATTCAATTTCTTCTCTCCGGGAGCGAATCAACTAGAAATGGCCAAAAGATTTATTTATTTTCTCATTACATATCTAATCAAATCTATTGAAATTTATTAATATCTGTATGTTATTTTCATTTATCTTTTATAACAAATATATTATTGATAAATTTGCATTTTAAAGAGTAGTTTATTTGAAGTCCAATTTAAAAAAACGCTAATAACTCGGTTGAAAATTTTTTAAAAAATTTGAAATTAATAGATATTATAAAACAATTAATTATTAATATTTTAATTCAATTTTGAACGAAATCGATTAAGTACTTTTTGAGAAAATCGTCAAAAACCCCGAAAACCGTCTATGAAAGGGCGTTTTAGAAATTTTTAAAAATTCACCTCCATGTCACAAGTCAATGTTTTGTTTCATATAAACTTTTTTCAAAGGCATCGCGTGCTTTAAAAAACATCGTTTTTTTGAGGGTTCAGATGGTTTTTTATCATTTTCTCAAAAAGTTCTTAATCAATTTCGTTCAAAATTGTATTAAATTATTAAAAATTAATTGTTTTATAATATCTATTAATTTCATATTTAAAAAAAAATTTCTACTGAGTTATTATCATTTTTTCGAATTGGACTTCAAATAAACTACTCTTTAAAATGAAAATTTCCTAATAATAATTATTTTATATAAAAGATAAATGAAAATAATACCCAGATATGAAATTTCAATAGATTTGAATAAATTACTAATGAGAAATTAAATAAACTTTTGGCCATTTCTAGTTGATTCGCTCCTGGAGTGAAGAAATTGAATCTTTTCATGCAACCTCCCTTAAACTACAAAATTCTTAATCAAAATGCTATTTTCCTATATAATAGACACACTCTTAACCTTCAGATAGATGAAATCGATAAAATAAGATCGTTTTCCCTCTCATTTATAATTATTTTGTTCTATTATATCCAGAGGCTGGGTTCCAAGTCACTTTTGGCATCGGCGACTCATTTGTTACGGTTTTCTAGCTTTTTACGATTTTCTTAAAAACTAATAAATCAATTTCGTTCAAAATTGAATATAATTATTAATAATCGATTGTTTTATAATATTTATTAATTTAAAATTTTTGAAAAATTATTTCAAAGTAGTAATTAGCGTTTTTTCAAAATAGACTTCAAATAAACTACCCTTTAAAATTAAAATATTCTAATAAAAATTATTTGATATGAAAGATAAAAGAAAATATTTCATAGATATGAAATTTCAATAGATTTAATTGAATATGTGATAAGGAAAAAATTAAACTTTTGCCATTTGTAGTCGACTGGTTGCCCCAGTGAAGAAACTGAATATTTTCATTACATTTCATTTAAATTACAAAATTCTTAATTGAAATGCTATTTTCTTATATTAGAATGATTTCGTGTACCTTCACATAGATTAAATCGATAAAATAAGATCGTTTTCATTCTCATTTATACATTTTTTGGTCTATTTTATGGTAAGGTACACTCAACACAACAACTTGCCACTCGGCATAGGGATCACTTCATTTCATCAAGCCCATTCAATCAATATACTCTAGTGAAATATCTTTTAATATTTTTAAATGTGAGAATATTTAATATAATATATAAATAAAATGATTTAAATAATCGATTATACTTATATAAACATCCGAAGGTTTGGCAACCAATGTCTAACTCAGAGGACAGAGGAAAGCTATTCCATATTATTAGTAATTATTTGAAATTATTTATTATTTTATCATGTTATTATAAAAGCACAAGTTGTTGTTATTCATTAAAATTGATTAAATAAGATCGCTTTCTTTCTTAGGAATCGAGAAAATCTTTTCTCAAGACATTCGGTAGGGAAATCTCATAAATATATTGAATTTTAAGGATTATTTTTCTGATTATTATACATTCACTAAAAATTACTGATAACATCTACAGCTTTGAAATAAATTAACCTTTTCAGATCTTCAAATTTAATATGCCTATATAAATATACGACTACAGCACTGGGACTGGCTTTTTAGTTTAGAATGAAAGTAATTATTAGAAAATATATCTACTTTAATTGAACAGATTTTGTTTTGCCAAGATTCAGAATTGCTGAAAATTAGAATCATAAAATATGGAAATTTGTAGCTATAGCCCAGGTAAGCAATTTTTACGATTTTCAAAAAATGTCTAACTCGAAAACTCGAATTTTTTTAGATTCTGGGCCCTCATCAACTGGTCTATCCTCTGTTCACGGTTGTTGAGTTATGGGACACCCTGTATAGAATTTAATTGAAGTAAGAATATTATGTTTTATATTTATTACTACAGAAGGTATGTATTTACAACAAGTTGATAATGATATTTCACTTAGCAGATACTTCTATTTGAAATTTAAATGTTGTGATTGGACTCCGTCACTAAAAAATATATGATGTGGCCATCTCATTACTTTATTATACACCTCTCTATTTATATAAGGAAACTTATTTTCGTATTGTTATTTCCATAGGGCCTTAAAGGCTAGCTGGGCCAAATTTGGCCAACGAGTTAAATTGAAAAAAAAATTCTGATTTCAATTTAAATCTAATCAAATCTTAAAGATCTCAATATAACATTTCAACATATAAATTTGGTTTTGATACCTACATTAGTTTTTGAGTAACACACGCACTTACTAATAGACATTTTGACAAATAATAATTAATATCTTTTAACATATACATGTTTCCATGTTCCCTATAAAAAGCTTTATTGTAGATCGAAACTCCGTAAATACGGCCAATTTTTTTCAAATATTATTTATTTATTTATTTTATAGCATCTTGACCAATTAATTAAACAATTATCAACTATCTATCTATATATATAATTTTTTTTCAAAAAGATTTATCCAGGAAGATAAACATTTAATGGATGAGGTGAGTTACTTTTTTTGTTTAGATTTTTATTTTATTTATTTATTTATTTATTTTTTTATTTATTTATTTTTTTAAGGAAAAAACCCGTTGGCAAAAGTAGCAGGACGGGAAACAGATTCAAAAGCTCCTGACTCCTGAACCCGAGAGTATATCCGCCTAATAAATCTTCCGGGTGACATCCCACAGAAAGAGAGGCCATTTTGGTTGCATCTCTTCAAAGAGAGATTTTGTTTTTTTAGTTCTCACTCTCTTCGCGAGAAATATACGAATAATTTTTAAATTGTCAAACGCTCAAATTATTTTTAAAAAGAAAAATCTTACGTTTAAGATGCTATTTTATTTTTTTATATATATAATATATATTTGATAAAATTGATACAATTTTGATGGCTGTATATGTATATAATTAAGTAATGGAGAGGGATTCAGCCAAGATTTATGTACCATTTTATAATTCATATAATTGTGTGTGTTGCAGCAGCCATGGACGTCATCTTGATGATTTAATTTTCAAAAACTAAAATTACATTTAATAAACTTTATATTGTATAAGATTAAACGCTTTTGAATATAATAGTTTTGTTTTCTTTCTATTTTCAAAATGAATTTCTTTCAAGACCAACCTATATATTAAATACATTTTTCTATGTAGTAATTTTTAAGAAAAAAATTTATAATAATTATTATTTACGCAACGGATCGTTGCTTAATTTTATCCAAAGTCATTTGAAATATTAATATGTTTATTCCTTTATTATTAATCAGATATCACTGGCTATTTGAAGTCCTCGTTGACTTAAATTCAAAAATAGACATTGACTCTCATCTTATATGTCAGGAATAACCAATGTACAAAATGCATTTTAGACGTTTCGATTATCATTGGTAACCATTGCTGAAGACATGAAGAAATCGGCTTAAAATCAAAAATAACGATCGATTCTTATCTAATACTGGAGGAATAACCTTATTATTATTACATTCCATTTTTGATGTTTTGACCATTAATGGTAACCTCTACTGAAAACATGGAAAAATCGACTTAAAATCAAAAAGACGAAATTATTTTTTGGTAAACAACTCAACCACCAGAGTTGTTGGGTTGTTGCTTCGCATTGGATAAAGTAGCAATGTGGTATAATTTTCTCACACGATTTACACTTTATATTAATAATTCAAAACTCACATTAAAATTAAATTATTAAAACCAATAGTAGATAAGAGGAACGTAGGTAAGGGATGGGGGGGGGGGGGGGTTCAAGGGGTCATTTTGACCGATAATTTCTCAAAACTCTGACGTGTTGTAAAAATTGTATGATAATCAGCGTATAAAACTCTACTGGAATCCACTGTTAGGTTTACGGGGAGAAATTTTTGTTTAATAGTTTTATTGGTTCTGCAATGAAGACAGCATTTTGGTTGTTCCTCACACATGAACTCACGCATTTTTACAAACATTTAAAAAAAAACTTTTTTTGGACTCAGGGGACCTTGAAACATAAAGATTTGTAACAAAATCGAATATACGAATTTTTCACGAATACAAGATTTCTTTATGAATTAAATATTTTTATGATTTAAGCAAAATTCTTTTTTTATCATATAGCTACTACATAAAGAAGTATCGATGACATTATTAGGTATTAAATATTTTCAAAAAAGTTAACATTGAACGGAAAAAAAAAATTTCATTTGTGTGTGTGTGAGAATTAATTTTTTTTTTTTAAATATATTTTCTAGCCTTTTTTTTAATGCTTGTAATTCATTGTAAGTAGGTACATTATTCTAATCTTTGATCATTAGTTCAGTTTTCAAATATTCTAGTACTAATCTATTTCTCTCTTAAAGCCAAGCGATTGTCATATTCTTTCCGATGTGAAAAATTCCATCTATTTTCATTAATTTATTCTTAAGCCTTTACTTTTTAGAATTAATTAAATTAATTTTATTGGAATTTGAAAACCACAAAATTTTGATTTCCAATTAAGATATTGTAATATTTCTACTTACTATATTTAGGTAAGTGAAAGTAAAAATTCTTGTGAATTATTATATTTTGCACAATTTAGGATCTAATTCTAAAAACAAAATTCATTCGTTTAAACTTTAAACAGAAATGCAATTGCAATCAAAGGACCCGATGATATTAGTTTATTGTTGAGTTTTCATTGCATTCCCCGTACAAACAACGTAATCCTTTGAAGTATCGACGTCAGTCGGAATACTAGGGAATGTTTACAAGCGTTTGTGATTGCGTGTGGTAGACATCTTCACCAAAAATCATTTTGTACAATTGTTGAATATGTAAACTATTAGACGCATGTGCCTACAGTTCCTTTCATATGATAAGGAATTACACTTGGGCCAGTTAGTTAAAAATGTTTTTGGCTAATTTATTAACATTTTTTTACATTTATAGTTATATATTTTAAGAATAAAAAAAAAAAGTTTCTACTCACAACAGGCTGTTTCCTCGTCCGCGCCATCAGCACAATCTCGTTTCTTATCGCAGAGTAGAATTTTATCAATACATTTCGGAGAGCCGTTCAGGCCACCTTTCGGACAAAGAAATTTATTTTCTAAACAAGCAATCGTGGTACAATTTTGTTCATCCGAACTATCGGCACAATCCAAATGTCCATCGCATCGGTAATTCGCCGGAATACAAAAAGCGTCGCCACATCGAAATTGACCATTGTGACAAGGTGGGAAATCTAGAAAAGAAGAAAAAAATTATCAAATAAATTTGTTTATAGGTATCCTCAAATCAAACTTTTTCTTAGACTCAAATATTTGTTGTTTAAAAAATTCAAATAAAAAAATAAAAAAATTTAAGTGTAATTCGCAAGTCGGGGGGGGGGGGGGGGGGGGGTTCTTCATAACTTTTTTTGAAACCCGTACATATAAAATTTGAGGGGATTCGGAGTAATGTACATCAGACAAAATCTAAATTTTATTCGGGGTCGCTAAAAATCTCGTTGATTAAAAGGGATCATGAATGAAAAAAGTTTAAGAAGCGCTGCTCTAGTTAATCAATGCGACCAACAAAATAGCAAAAAGCGAATCAGAAGAACTGTGAATTCTTCAGGGCCGTATTCTGTAGTAAATTGTTAAAGAACACCAAATATGAGGGGTCCCACATTCAGAGACGTGGAATAATTTTTAAAAACTCAAATAGTTTTAAATTGCATCTAGGGAGGAATTATTTTCCCATCGGAAGCGAATAAAAAGTTATTTACGAACTTTTAATGTTATAAAATCGCTTGAAATCACTAGCAATGTTAAAAATTAAAAGTAAATCAATAGAAAAATTAGATTGTGATAAAACTAACAAAATTAACAGAAATAAAATCTAAATGCACACATAACAAAAAGTGTACATATTTTTTATGCTTTGTTTATTCAGAACTTTGAGAAAATACGTTTCTGAAATGTTAAAAGAATTAAATTAAAACTAGGGATTTAATTCCATTTGAAACTGAAGAAAATAAATGTTGTTCACATCCCATTGAATATTCAATTAAATTTATAGTTCATGGACACAATCATCATCATCATCCTACCCTGTATTATAATTTATAATGTTCTTAATATTTTTATACAAATTTATTATGAATCTGAAGAATTATAAATGTGAATATATCCAGTTACAATTTTATTTTTGAACTATATATTCATTAAGTTTTGTTGCAGAGTATAATTAAAAAAATAGATATACCTATACCTATGTTATGCTATGATTTTTGGTAGTTTTTAAAATTCTATTTAAAGAATAGAAACCCCTATTATCTTATATGTTGCTAGATATTTATATTATATTTGTTGTTTTTTTTTTATTATGCTCGAATGTTTCAACCCCCCCCCCCACCCCAAGAATGACAAAAGAATCTAAATATAAATCTAAACTGCCCGGAAAGCAGACTTGGCACTCAGGTTCGATTGATGGGAGGTCGAAACCATCTAAAATAAAAAACAAATATAAATACCTATTTACCAACATCTAATGCCTCCTCTACACTATGAGACAACTTGGGCCAATGATGTTGGATCACGTTGGCCACGAGTAAAAGGAATTAGCTTGACGGTGCGTCAACACTATGGCCCAATATATGGGCCAATGTTGATGGCCTTGTGGAAACGACACCATGCCACTGCGCACTTTCGTTGCGCAACATTGACCCTCTTTGATGTGTCGAAAAAACCATCGTCAATATCATTGCCAGCGTCAACCAATATCGGCCAATACAAGCCAATCCTCCTCAACACATTGGCTTTGGCTTGAATTGCCCCAAGTTGACCATCATGTAGAAGAAGAATTAGAGAGTCAGGTTGGCCAAGTCCTAGCCTATAAATCAGTCAGCCTGGGTTCATTCGACTTTAATCTGATTCCTAAACTAATTTACGTACACAAACACACTTGTAAAAAAATTTAAAAATATATTTACTCAAGATCTGACCAAATGGGCATTATTACTGAGATTATAAAAAAAAAATATACCTGAGCAAGAGGCCCGTATTAAAATTCGAAACATTGCGAAATTTGACCAGCTAAATCAGTTTACACATAAGCACATAAAAAATAAAAAATATAATCACATAAGTTCTGATTAAATTTGTTTCTAAAATTATATAAGATAATACGAACATATCTTATTTAAAAAGAACCGTGTTTGGTGGCCCTATTTTATTTAAATTAAATTGGCTAAGGGGCCAGTAAGGGGAAAATAAAAAGTTGAAATAAAAGTCAACTTCCATTTGTTACTTTATTTTGGGCAGACGTAATCGATATTTTAACAACGTTTCGAGCGCTATACCGCTGCTCTTCATCAGTGCACGTCAACTGGAAAAGATCATTGCATGTTTTAATTTTTTTGTTTTAACATTTATAATAAATTTTTAAAGGGTGGAAATGAGGATTATATACTACTCACCCAAGTCACAAAAACACGTAAAATCTATCTCCAGCAGACGTTTTACATTAAGAATCATTACACTGGTAAAACAAGTTATTCCAACTGAACAATTTCAAATACTGTCTCTCGTCCTGCCTTCATTCTACACACATATCTTATTTGAATATAATTTTTAAATCATTGATTGTAAAGACAGAAAAGCATGAGTTATTTAAAATTTAGAATAATTTGATTCATTTCATAAAAAATCAAATTGTCCCACACTCTTGTTTACATTTTTTCTTAGGGAGCCTTATTTCATTTTCGTTTCAGGTCCCTGAAATCTATAATCCGGCCCGGTTAAAGTTACAACCTTCTAATTTTTACAAGAATCTCATTACCGTGCGTCTTTTTAAACGTGACTAATTAGGGCTTAATTCTAAACTTAAGTTGCTTAGTAAACAGCATTGACTGATACTTACTGCATCCTTCCTCGTCACTGTTATCTCCGCAGTCATTTTTGTGGTTGCACTTAAGGGATGTATCAATGCATTTTTCTTTGTTGGCGCATCGGAATTGGTCCAGTTGACAGGAGACTCCGAAAAACCCCCCACAGTTCTGCTCGTCTTGTCCAGACCGGCAGTCCAAATATCCATCACAGCGTTTCTCTTTCGCCACACAGAGGCC
Organism: Forficula auricularia; assembly: GCA_024734495.1. Classification (NCBI taxonomy): domain Eukaryota; kingdom Metazoa; phylum Arthropoda; class Insecta; order Dermaptera; family Forficulidae; genus Forficula; species Forficula auricularia. Next base: position 7,672,819 of record JALMQS010000149.1, read on the forward strand.
ATTACCCGTACCAGTGGTTGAAGGCCCACAACGGACATCTTCAGGCTGACATTTGCGATACGTGCAATTAAAAAAAAATCAAATTAATACATTATAAGTGTGGTAGAAAATAAAAGTAAAACAAGAATCCTGTCGTTTCACGGATTTTGAAACTATTTTAATATTAGTATTATTATTAGTGGGGGACAGACATTGCCTGCCTACCAGGGGACTCATTTATTGAATTCACTCAAAAAATTGTGAAAACATTTTCAATCATCATTTTTTCTCTCTTTTTGTGGATCCCTTTACCTAAATCTGGGGTGTCCAAACTTTTGGATAACACGGGCCACATTTGAAGAAAAACAAATGTTTCGTGCCGCGGACAAAATATTATATATAATTCTATTGATATTTATTATTCGAAAAAGACAGTTGATAATGTAGAAATAAGAACTTTATTATTTTTTTAGCTCATAGTGAGCTTCTAATTTTACTTTTTGTAAATTTTATATTTGAAAATAGTTCACTTTGTAAATACATACCTACATAATTACAGAAAGTGATATTTTGTATTAATATTTGTTTATATGTTAAATTCTAGAAAAGAGACAATATTCAATTTTTCTTTCAAATTGGTATCTAATTGTTGTTCTAGATTCTAGAACATTCAATCAGAAAGTTTGCAAGCAGAAAATTTATTTCTAATGAAAATGGAGGGGAAAATAGTTGACCAAAATGATGATTATTTGTTTCTGAAATATTCAAACCTAGTTCCAGATTCAAAATTTAAAATTAGCACTTTTATTTTTCGAAAACTTCACAGTACATTTTCATATTTCTTATTTTAGAGAAAAATAATTATCAGACCAAATTGTTGTGTTTTCCAGTATCTAAATATAAATCACAATGTTTTAAGGAATTTTATTATTTTATATTGGGCCACGGGTTGGACAGCCCTGGTTTAAATCGAATGGGATTAAAGAAAGATATGAGGAATGATCATTTATTTTTTAAAAGGGTCCCAGATATAATAATCCCTGACTATCCATTATCTATTGACACGTAAAAGCGTGCAAAGATCTAAAAGACAAGTCCTGATAAGTTTTAGTCCAGGAGAGAAATTATCAATTAATTGTGATTGTTCTAGAAAACCCCAATTCCTTGTCTCCTTGTACCTACTAGAGTGATAACTATAGACTTGGTTAATGTCGTAGCATATAAATTACTGAAATAATAAATATTTTAGAAAATGAAAATATGAGAAGAACAATTTTTAAATATTCAAAGCTTCATTATTTTTTTATCTTATATAGTTTATCTTATAAATTTGGTTTTAGTGAATTTTATTCTTGAAGAAAGCTTTACCTATTGTACAAATGTACATTCATATTTCGAAAAAGGGAATAAATATATTTCTACATATAAATCACAATGTTTTAAGGAAGTATGATATTATATTAGGCCACACTCATTTCAGTGCTGGGCCGAATGCGGCCCGCGGGACACGGGTTGGACAGCCCTACCTAAATAACTCAAAAACAGAAGAGAGAAAATTTATTCATTTTGATTTGTATTTTTAAAACAAGGAATGAATTAAGTTTTATGCTAAAGAATTTTCGATTCTGTATTTTTTCAGTATTTCTCGTGTTGTTTATGTGAAAAGACTTAATTAATATTTCTAAAATGAAAGAAAAATCGAGTTAATTTGTACCAGGAAGAGGACAACCTCTTTGATTTCTTCTTAAGAACCATCAACTCTGCTGCTCTAAGCAAACTAGATGGTTCCAATTAAATTTTAAATAAAAATACACTCATAGGGTTTGGAAAAGCACTAGACTTTAAATTCTCGAACGCATCACTGATTTTAATAATTATATTGTTCGGTTTTATTTCGAAAGACTTGATTAAAAAGGCTTCAATTTAAAATTAATTGCTTTTATTGATCATACATTAATTATAATAAGACAGACAACGATGATTGAAGAAAGCTACTACATAAGTATTATACTATTTCTTGAAAACTTCTAGCGCAAAGGATTGTTAAATCAATGCTAACTTCTCTTAACTACGCTTTGCTATCCTTGAGTTTAATTTGTGTAATATTTGATGTTCAAACGAAGCTCTGACTTAAGATCTTGATTATTGCATATATTTAAAATGTTTTACATTTCTAGTTGGGATCGTCCAATAGAAGATTTATGGATGTTGACATAGATTTGCTCTCGCGAGATAAATTAGAAAATCACCAGACCGAGAATAATCATCCCCTAAGGGGGCTTATAAATACATAAATGATACGGTAGGCTCGGCAAGCTTATCTCATCGCGAAACTGTGGTATTTGATTGATTGAAAATTTTCACTTATTATTTTAGCTTATTGATATACGCATTGAGAATCTAAATAAAATAATTTAATTTTGTTAAATTTGCATGTCTTTTGAATTATTTGAAAAAAAATAAAATAAATACAAAATAAATCAACAACAAAATTAAAAAGTAGCAAAAGTTATATTTTCTGTATATATGGGATATAAATAAATATACATCATTTATAGAAAACAATCTTAAAAAGTGTATTTAAAATACAAAATAAAATAAATTTTTTTTTCCTCCAATAATTATACATTTTTTGAATAGTATATTTTATATAGAGAAGAAAAGTTATCATTTAAATGAAATATCTCGAAAAGACGTATTTTTGTACCCTCTTCTCCAAAGATCGAAAAAATTTTCGATTTCGATAAGAAAAGGGCCATTCATAAAATACGTCGAGCAAAATTTCTTTCTGAACCTCCACCCTCTTCATCACGATGCTTCATATTTTTTGGGACCGCCTTAACAAATATAACGTCACAAAAGCTAGACCCCCCACCTATAAACGATTTGTTGTTGACAAGTTAAGAAAAAAATTAAAATAAAATTGGTTAAGTGCGAACGTCACATTTCCTAGAGCCCCTCCCCCCTTGTCACATATCATCACGATAGCCCCCCTGGTTGCTCCAAAATAAAAATTTATTTTCCCAAGAATTTTATATATTTTTTTTTATATACATCATAAGTGTCAAACTCAATGCGTAACTTGTGCCAAAATAAAGTGTGAAGTTTAAGAGGGCCGCAAAGAAACTTTTAGGCTTCGTAGAAATCTAGTTATGTTTTTAAATATAATATAATTAATAATAATAACAATAAAAAACAAAAACATGTAATGTATTAAATTTTAATATATTAACAAATTATAGAGAACAAATAAGGCATAATTATAAAATATAAACAAACAATACAATACTACTACAATACTAATTTACTGTTTCTTGCCTGATACTTGATTTCTTTTCTGTTCCACAAGTTTTTCTATTTCTGGAGAAATACTACTTGCAGTAATAATTTTTAACACCGACCCGAGGGGAGTGTAGCTAATTCGTGATCCGAGTGGAGACTTATTGCCATTCATAAATGACTCCTCGCACCTGTATGTACTTCCAAACATAGAAATAATCTCATATGCTACTATAAAAGTTTCTAGTATTTTCAAATTTTACCGGTAAATATTCATAAATTTCGGCCACGCCAACTTCCTTGAATTTTTCTTTTAAATCCGAATCACACTGAATCTCTATTACTTCCATTTGCATATCATTGGGTACTAATTCTATATCTATTGAAAAAATAAATGAAAATAATGTTAATTTGCTATCCAAGCATTTGAAATCTTCAAATCTTGCTTCAAATTCACTTCTGAGATTCGCAATCCTTTCAGCGTATTTCTGATAAGATGCAGTGCTACTTGAACTTGATTTGTACATGTGACAGTGGGGCCGCAAAAATTGACGATGCGGGCCGCGAGTTTGACACCTATGATATACCTTTTTATATAGAGAGGAAAAAATATTCCATTAACATTAAAAAAAAATTGCATTCTCCCTCCAAAGATTAAATGTTACAAAGTTAATCAGCAAGAAAACCTTAAAATTTTAAGTCTTTAATATTGGTTGTTTAAAGTTTAAACCTTTCCTTTATAGACCTAGAGATATAAAATGCTATAATTAATAATATCTCATGTCAAAGTGATGCAACTGCTTTTTTAGGGCCATCGCTCTTTCCTTCAGCCCTTTCAAGTTCCTGGTATTAAATTTTGATGGTAAAAATTCCGCGTGTGCGATCAAATATGTGACTTATGACATTGCCTTTGTCGAGGGCTTTGGAAAGGCTTTCACGTGGACAGAGGTGGTTGTAGGGAAAGGAGAGAAGGAACACTGGTTACGGTTATTAAAGTCAAACTTGCGATAGCCAGGCTGATAAGCCGCATCCGGGATTTAAATTTGAATGTTTCCAATCGGGGTGAAATGAATAACTCTGCACCTTTGAATTTTTACCTATATATTTAGGTGAATTCTTTATTTATTTATTTATTTAAGTGTGCAAATTTGGTAGTATCTTTAATATTAAAAAAAATATATAATAAATTTGTCTTTCATAAAATAAATATATTAATAATATAATAGTACATATTTGAGTTTCACTTTACAGATCAAATTAATAACATTTCACTGAGCGATTATTTTATTTCACAAAATTCATTTTAAGCCGGGGACCCACAGGGGAGGGGGGAGGGTTAAGATGCAGAGGTAGTGATTGAAATTTATGGAGAGGTTTGAAAATTGTTGTATTTTAGCTTTATAAGCGGTCAAGTCTTATAACTTCAACAAAAGGTAATAAAAAGCTCTTCTTCTTTAGAAAAAATGGAGGGAGGGGGGGGGGGGTACTTTTTATGAAACAGGGGGGATGAGTCATGAAACTAGGGGAGAGAGACACCCCTGTTTTAAATAATAATAATATTAATAATTTTCTAAGATTTTAACAAAAAATATGACAATTTTTAATATTTTACGAGCTGAGGGAGTGTGGGTGTTGTTGTGTTGAAAAAGATTTGGCCGGCTATAATCCTGCTTCTGCTTACACTACTAATAATCAAATAAAGTATCAAACTATACAGGATCTGGCTAACTATAGGGATGTAGTGGAGTGTATACGGCGGTATACAGCGTATACCCTGTGGTTTGATCTGAGCAGTATAGGCATATAACCTGTGCTAGGATGAAGATTCTACGTTTATAGTGTACACCATTTAATTTTTACGTTCCATATAGTGTAGATATATCATCTGCTAATTTTACGCCCTGGTTATATATATCGTCGAGTGGGGATCCGGGATTGGAAGTAGGTGTACACATCTTTGGAAGTATTTTGGAAGTACTTGGAAATATTTGAAAGTACTTGGGGGATATTTGGAAGTACTTGGAAATATTTGGAAGTGCTTGGAAATATTTGGAAGCACTTGGAAATATTTGGAAGTAGTTGGAAATATTTGGAATTACTTGGAAATATTTGGAATTAATATTTGGAAGTACTTGGAAATATTTGAAAGTGCTTGGAAATATTTGGAAGCACTTGGAAATATTTGGAAGTACAAGTAGAAGTAGGTGTACAGCATATTAGGTCGCGGTTCACCCCCCGTATATCCTATATTATAATATATACAAGTATTCCCCTTATAATTTATGAAAGCTTCATTGTTGTATATTTTGATATAGTGTTGCTCAATTCTTAATAATTTTGTAATATTATAACACTGAAGTTAATCAAATAAAAGATCTAAAGCTCAGAAATAAAAAAATTAAGGTCTTATTTTTCTTCATAAAATAATATTTCATATTAATAAAATATCAATTCTTCATAAGATAATCTTCATAAAATACTTGATAAAAAGATTAGATTAGTTAGACCGTTTTTGAGAAATTGGGAAAAATTTCAAGTAAAGGAAATAATTTTTTATATCAATTAAAATAAAGTAAAAAAGAAAATCCGAGATAAGGATTTGAAAGAAAAAGAGAATGGAAGAGAAAATCGTGTAGGGTATTTTTCTAATATGATTAGGTAAATATATTAATTGTGTATTAAGCTTACAGTGAATTATTCCTGGAAAATCCGAGAAAATGAACAGAAGATTAAGTTTTGAAATGGCGTATGCGATTCTTGCTGATCAATTCTTGACGTCACTACTCGATCACGCTGCTCGAGCTAATTACCTTAACAACAGCATCTCAATTATAAATTCATTTCAAAAAGAACTCTCGATAAAGCTCTTGAACCCATTCATCTGAGAGATTTTATTTTTTTATGACGGAAAGGAATAATCGATTTTAAACTTTTGCTTTAAATTAAGATTTCTTTTATGATAAAGATCGAAAAAACCCAAAAGTTGAAATAGTCTCTTTCATCCAAGAATCAAAGAACGAGCGATAGGAACTTTGAGAAAGTCACAGATTGGATCAGAGTAGAAAATATTAATGGAATCAGGTCTTGGAGTTTTGAAAGGATTAGGTTTCGTGAACGATGTGGGGTGTCCATTCTAATACGCAAGGAAGGCCGAAATATTAAATTAACTAGATTATTTTTTCAGATGTTTAAAGTAATACATTTTGAATAATTTATTATATTGCAATAATACGCAAAGACTTAAAATAATCTTCGCTTTTTCCTCCAATTGTTAGTTTGATTTGTTTCTAATTACTTGGTACGCCCGGAAGTTAGGCCTCCCGGGCGGCTTTAGTATTGATTTTACTTTAATTTTTTATTTGCTCATTGTGTTTAAAAATATTTGAAAAGTGGAGAAAAATCATTTTAAATCATTATTTTTGGGACCCGTGAGTCAGTGGTTCACCATCTCTGGTGGTAACTAATGAGCTCGAATTTCGTGCACATGTTTATATTAACAAGCTACACCTCTGTGGCATGTTTCAACTTTCTAGCTCAAACCAGTAAAATATCCTGACAACGGACAAAGTTCTGACAGTTTTCACTTTTTTCCTCCAGTTCACATTAAATCCATGCTTAGAAGGACAATAGATTTTAGAATAATTTACGCATTTTTGTAAAAAGTGCTTGGAATTTTATTTTGACAAAGAACACTTATATGTGATTCAACACACCTTCTTGCATGTGTCATGAAGCGGTTGGTGATAGCAACGGCAGATGAGTAAAAATAATTTTTATAAAAAAAAAATAAAACCGACTTCAAAAAAATCAAATGCAACAAATAAAATAATAAGAACTCAAAAATAAAATAAAATGCACTAAAAGGTATAAAATAATTATCTAATTTAGTTACAACTAAACGATGAAATATTTAGATGAAATCACTTTTTGAAGTCGGTGCCAAAGATATACATTTTATGAATCAAACTCGACAGATTTTACTTAGTACGATTGTTACGCTCGCTTATATAGTTTGTTTGGCACCGACTTCAAAAAGTGATTTCATGTAAATATTTAGTCGTTTAGTTGTAACTAAATTAGATAATTATTTTATACCTTTTAGTGCATTTTATTTTATTTTTGAGTTCTTATTATTTGATTTGTTGCATTTAATTTTTTTGAAGTCGGTTTTATTTTTTTTTTTTTATAAAAATTATTTTTATTTTTCTCTTTTTAGTGATGTTATTACTATAATAGTGACTTAATATAATACCTTGCATGGATCTCGTAAGAGAAAACGTCGGGCGAATGAATAATAAAATTAAATTAATAAATATTCTCTAGAAACGTTTGCTAGTTTTAAATGAACGTTTTAAGATTGATTTTTTTATAAAAGATTAATTTCGATTATTTGCTCATAGAATTGGAAATTTACGTTAATTCGTCATTGATCATATCATCAGACCAAATTAATATGGGACCACCCCAAGGTACCCTCTTTCCAATATAAAAAGAATCATCGAAATCGGTTCATAAACAAAGAAGTTATGCCTGAACAAACATAGCAAAAAAAGGTTCAATACCAATGAAAAAAAATGGGACCAATCGGAAACTAGACTGAACCCAATGCAACAAAAATCATCAAAATCGGTTCACAATTGGCGAAGATATCAGGTAACATAGACACATAAAAAAAAATTAGTGGAATGAGAACCTCCTCCTTTTTTGAAGTCGGTTAAAAAACCAAACAGAGCTAACGTGAATAAAAACGTTTTATCACATATTTTCATAACGCTCGCGTACGATTTACATTCTAGCACGCGATAAAATGTTTCACTTCGAAAAAATATTTGATTTTATCCTTATCTGGTGTTGAAAAATTATTTGGATGGTTTCTCTTTATAGATGATGGTAACCAAACTCGAACTATATATATATCTAGACATGCATAATGTGAGAAGTGAAAAGTTGAGTGTGTTTAAAGTTTGGAGTTTATTCGGAAAACATCTATTTTATTTGTAGTAGAGATACCTATAATGAATGTCAAATTAAATCATAAACTATTTACTCTATGAGAAACTCAACACACAATAAATCAGGTAACAATGGATGATACTTCAACTTCTAACTATAATAATATAATATATTTGTTAGAGGAAAGTTATTGAAAGTTCTAAGAGTTAAAGTCCTTTAGAGGTATTATACAAAATCACTGATCATGGAATATCTCCTTCTTTTGGTACTTGCTTTTAACCTATATTCTCTATTTGATTAAAATATAAATTAGCGAAGACCATGATAAGGACATCAATTCAAAATGTATAATATTAATAATTAAATGTGAAATAACCCCTTTGCAAGCGCTAGAGGGACTGCTTAACGGAGGATATAAAAGTAAACAAACATATTCTTAAAATTGTTTTTGTTCCTCATTAAAGAATGCGTGTATAAGTTGCTGATTTTTGTGAATAAGTTATGAATGAGTTCAATAAATTTAAGCATTAATCGATTAGAGAATTCGTTATACTGTGTAAAACAGAACACTCGCGATCCAAGTAAATTGACTCCCACGATCGGGATTTTCGTTCACTTTACATTCATTCGGGGATTTCGCTTACGTTATTGTTTCTCGGGACTGAGAGTGAGTTCACTCACTCGAAATTAGTGATTTCGCGTAGTTTTCTGTTTGCGATTGTTCTCGACAATCATCGATTATACTAAATAGAAAATGATTATAGAAACTAGATTTAGTAAATGTTATGTTGTGTTTGTAAATTTTCAAATATCAAATTATACTAACTAAAATGTTGTTTGTTTCTGTTAATACCGATCCTATATTTGTCGTAAAGGGGTCCAATATATACTAAAGTGCCATGGGTCTCCACTTGGTTTAAGACGGCTCTGGATGGAGCCATTTTTCTATCGCTCCTTGAAGTAATTGGCAAACTCGAGCGAATTCTGTTTATGTCAGTACATTAGTACTAACATATAATCCAATTGCGTTCGTGCGCACTTCTATGTATCAATAAAGTTATTTGAAAACTCGGATGCCAATCTCTCTTTCAGAAGGATTGGTTAAAAACAATTTAAATATAACCTTATTTAATTATATTTTCCCTTTTAAATTCGAGAGATGAGGATTTCATGCAATCTAGTTAGCAGAAGCATATCAAGGGTAGAGTTCAATTGGGTTTATAAGCCGTAGGATTTCATCAGCATCTGACAACACCAAAGGGCTGTGGAATGAGGGTGTTAACAACATAAGAGTGAAATATTCCAGCTAAATCAAGTTAATTGCATCTGGCTGAGAGTGAATTTGCAGCTGAGCAATGCAAGTTAACTGCTTAATTAACGAATTGAAAAAGATATCTTTATAAATACACAGAATCGAGCAAGACCCGATCTATACTGGCATAGAGGAGGGGATTATTCTCCCACAATGGCCCCAAGGCTTTCAAGAGTTAAAAGAATTCCACAATATAGCCATTTATTCACTTTTCAAACTAATCTTCCTCTCGGCTTGGCGATGTCTTTGTTAAAAGAAACTTTTTTGATCATGAAAGTAGAGAATTAACTCGGAATTTAATACATATTTGTTCTTATAAAAAAGTTTCTTCAAGTGCAGAAGACGAGAATTATTCCATAAAATAAATTCTCTTTGTGTAAGTATAAATAAATGGCAAAGCAGAAAAGGAGAAAGAAGAAGAACGAGAATAATTGATTTAATTAACCTCAAATCGCAAATTCAAAAATGAAATTAACTTTTTAAGACTCCCGAACAAACTTAAAAGAGTATTGACATCTCGCTATGATTAGCCCTCTTAAAATCCTGCAAAATTCAAATCCCGGGATTAAAATGATTCTATTCCCGGGATTTCCTGGGATCTGTTAAAAATTTTAAATTAAAAAGTTATATAGTATGTATTATATGGTATATTTATTTATTTTGTCGAAAATCAAAAAAATTGTATTAATATTTTAATCTAATGATTATTATGGGAGGATAGAATGTTATATAGAGTCAAAAATAAAAAATACTTAAATTAGGGAACGAAGAAAAGATTTTTATATTATAGACAAAAGGATCAACCGGCATTCGAACCCGGGATCTTCGAATGTGCGCTGCGATGCCTTTATAAGTTTCGAATCCCGGCTGATCCTTTTGTCAATAATATAAAAATCTTTTCTTCGTTCCCTAATTTAATTTATAATTGTCTTTCGACGCTGCCTCATTATGGTTGCGCCCTGGAGTGAAGAAGAAAATTATTTTCGAACTTTGGGTTCGCGATCGAGTGGAATATCATCGTAAAGAGCTCATTATGTAGATACTTAGAATGATTTCATTTTATAAAATTTGATTCAATTTAAAATAACAGTAGGTATGCCGTGACCATGAGTGAAAATCATTTCATTTATTAAAAATTAAAGTAAAAAAAAGGCTAATTTTAATATAAATGTTAAAAAGAAAAGTTATCTGAATACTAATTCATATGAAAAATATGCAAAAAAAAATTCAAATATATTACGAGAGATTTTGTTTTCAAACCTAAAATAAAATTAGAAAAAAAGCATATAAATTACCAGAAACAAAACTTTTTTTATTTCCATTTTATTTCAAACTATTTTATTTAATTCAAATCGATCGATTTCTCCATCAGAAACTTTTTCATCTCCAATAAATATTCATATGAAAAATGTCAAGGAAATCCCCTGACAATTCAATGAATTAATATAAGAATGAGGAATAAATAGATACTATATATATATATCAGTGGTGTGCGGTCCACGGATGCTGTGGATGCGGCGCATCCCTAAAATTTTAAACATTTAGAGTATTTTCATAAATATATAAGAGGATTTTTAAATTTCCAAATTATTATCCGTTATTTCAAATATTTCTAAAAAAAATTTTGTTTTGAAAAGTATTTTGGTTCTCGAAATTAAATAAAATTGTTGCATAGTTACAAGTGGCAATTAAAATGAAATATTTTTCTGAAAAGGATGCCGATAGAAGGTTTAAGTCCCTCCCTATTATATCTTCCTGTTCAAGCATGTCAAAGGCAAGTCCTGATGAGTTTTATTAGTAATTGTTCTCGCTGAGGAACTATTAAAATAGTAATAATACAAATAAGGAATAAATAAAGATGATTCGAGAATCATTAGACTAATCTATTTCTAAGAACTCTCATAAGATCGGAAATATCTAAGAGTGCTCTAGACAAGTCATAGCTTGCATTTTTAGCAATAGAATTAGAAGAAATTTAAGATTTTCTTATAGGACAGGCTGATTCATTGTGTAAGATGGTCGATTTCCAACACATGGGCTGTGGAGTTTAAGTCACAAGAATTAATTTCTGACTCCTACCCTCACTCACACAAAACAGTATCTGTTTGGGGCGAGGGTCACAAAATATATTTAAAAAAATCTAATGTTAAATTTGAAAAATAACAAAAATGATGCCGTTCGATTCGATGAAATTTGCAAAAAAATCGAAAATTAAAATAATGAAGGGTACTTTTTTGGACAGTATCTCCTGGTTGAAAAGTGATAATAATTATATATGTTGGGCGAGAATAGTATTTAATTTACTCAAAAATGTTATTTTTTTCTCATTGTGTTTAAAAATCTGCAACGTGAAAAAAATCATTTTTAACCATGGATTTTTTCTTGTCTTCCTGTTTGGATTCAAATACCCACGATAACTTGAGAACAAAAAGTCTTAGAAAGTTGGTTCTTGTGGTGAAATGTTTGTATTTTAAATGAGGAGAACTGATTAGCTTCAACTATCAACCCCAGAGACATGCAAGCAGCATGGTTTTGAGAACGCTGTAATAAGTCGATAATGCAGTGTTTCGTGAGGGTCACCCACCCAATTACTAACTCTACTAGTACTTTCTTACTAGATTTTTTTATTCAAATTAGTATCTTCAAATTCCTTTTTTAATCAATAAAATAACGTAGGAAAAAATTGTTTGCCTGGATTAGGCCTCAATTAAAATTTTTTTGATACATACAATAAACTACAATAAACTAAGAGCTGCTTTTAGTATACATTTTATATGCAGTATATATCTATCTGCCGGGAAGCACCTAGCTCCTGCCGTTTATCAAAGAATCTTCGGGCATTCCCGCTAGTGTTCGAACTTTTTCGGCTACTTACGTTCACGATTTAAAGTTGATATTAAGCTCTTCCCTTTTTTTCTTGACATGTACCTTCTATCGGAGACGCGTGTCTAGCGTCATTCCGAGATATTTGGCCTGATTGGAGTATGGGATGATGTTGTTGTTGATATACACCGGTATGTACGTGACTTTTTTATTTGTAAAGTCAACATGAACCGATTTTGTTTCGTTGAGTTTTATTCTCCATTTGGCAGTCCATTCTTGGATTTTGGAAAGTGAAGTGTTCAATTTTTGTGTAGATTCGTAGTTGTTGTGCCCGGTTGCTAGAATTGCCGTATCATCTGCAAATGTAGCTGTTATATTAGAGCAAATTTCTGGGAGGTCACTGGTATAGAGAAGATAAAGGAGTGGTCCCAAGACACTTCCTTGTGGTACTCCAGCGTTGATATTCTTAAGTTCAGAGTAAGCTTCTTCTTGTTTTATGCGGAAGTATCGGTCTGCAAGGTACGATTCAAAAACTTTTGCGTAGCATGCTGGAAGAGCTTTTCTTATTTTGTGGTTTAGTCCTTCATGCCAGATCTTGTCGAAAGCTTGAGAGACGTCAAGAAACACAGCCGAGGTTACTTTCTTTTCAAAATAATTAAAATAAAAAATAAATATCTAATATTTTTTTATAACTTAACTTATTATTAGGGCGGCTCTTACTGACGAGTCTTGAAAAAGTTTTTACTTTTTCCTCCTATTTGAATTTGGTTTTGGTGGTTTAATAACTTGGTTGAGAACCACTTACTGTAAATAGATTGATAACCAAGAGTCGTTTCTAAACTTATCAAGTTTTCATCATATTATGAGTGATTTTTTTTATCTTCGGACAATTTTCAACAACAGATTCTCTTTCATTGTATTCTTATATTTAATTTAAAAAAAGAAAAAGATTGAAAGATAAAAGAGTTGAGAAAAAAGAGTTCTCTCTTGATTAGTTGTCAATCAAGACGTTTGAGATGAGAAATGGAGGAGAGGTAAAAATGTAAGTTGGACTTTTTAATTACTTTCTAAGTTAGATATTTTATCTCAACATCTCCTTTAAGAGATAATAATTGAATATATATATATATATATATATATATATATATATATATAGGAAAATGTAAATTGCTGGCTGTGAATTAATTATATGTAGAGGTATTATAGGAGGTGGCCAAGTCTAAAAGGAAATCCTTATTCCAGGAAAAGGTAATTTTTATGAGCTCTAATAAAAGAGTCTAGCAAATAGGATATGGTATTTATTTATTTTTTACGGCGCCAGTCGTAAAATAACATTTCAGTAAAAAGGTTGCAAAGCAATCACTCGCAAAAGATTTTATTGTTATTCGATTAGTTTTTTTCTTCTCAACTCTCGATTTTTATTTTTGTATATTATCCGGTACAGAAAGTATAACAAATGAATCAACTCGCCCACTGGGAGATCATAAAAATAAATTTTATTTGCTTTTTCAGATTTTCGTAGATCTTTATCCTATCTCATATTATAAAATCGTATTGGGATCAAAGTCCGAAAATAAAGGTTAATCGATTCAATTTGGCACTTGATGGGTCATTCTAAAGTGATGTGGACACCTGATGGATTTGACCTAAGTATATTGTCCATAATTCACGCTCGGACCATAAATTCTTAATAAGTCAATAAATAAATAATTTAATAAAAATCTGGCATGACTACACGCAAACTCTCACGTACATTTTATATATTTTATTTTTACAAATTGATAATAAGTATTAAAAAAATATTGTATTGTATTTCTGGAAACATAACGTTGCTTAGATTAACCTACATTGTTAAAAATTTCTTATATAATTTTACTATAAAAAAATGGGAACTCCGGCCTCAAAACTTTTCAATAATATTACATGCCAGTATTGTAATCTTACAACATATATTTTAGTAATACGTATCCATTTTTTTCCTTTCTTTTATTGGCCTCGGGAACCTAGGTGCCAATATGTATCTAATTACTACAAGAAAAATGATTATTAATTAAAGATTTACAAAACAAATTTATATGTACAATTAATTAATGAAATGATGTCATTTTAACATATATATAGGAGTAGTATTTTTTTTTATTATATTATGCAATCTTGTAAATTTCCTATCTATTTGTATTGTAAACATATAGTATATTTAAAAATTTTTTGGTTCAGAAACAAGCTCTCAGACTACTAGAGGACCTCTTATTGACTCCATTGACTTGCTTCTTGTCGAAAATCGAACTTGAATTTGAATTATTTTTTTCATTTAGAGCATTTTAATTAATTCAATTTTTTATCACTTATAAGAAAAATATTGAATAATAAAATATAAATAAATAACTATACTAATTAAAATCCTCAAAATGTAGTCTAAATTTGAGGTTGATGCGCCTGAATTTAGGCAACATATTGCGCAGAGAAGAATGAAAGCTGTCTAAGAGCTAGGCGAGTCCAGTCGAATGCTCCAGAGCTTATGGCATAGAAACCATTAAGTTGTATGAAAGAATAATTATTAAATAAGCTTTAAATAGGGAGACAATAGAAAAGTTAGAGTTAAACATATAAACATTCGAGTTTTCCCGATTTGCTGCCTCAATTCTATTTTATTAATGTGATCTTGCTTTTTACTTTATCCAATGCGAAGCATGGGCAATGTATTGAAATCGCTAAGCGCGACTTAAAAGGGTCCTCAGGTAAAGATTACGGAACCCATGGTCTTAAAAGTCTCAAATTATAGTATTCAATCAGGTTGAATTTTAACACGTGACGGTTTTGCCAAAAATTACTTTGGGTCTCTAAAAGAGCGATTTTGATGACATTTAATATTCTAATTAAGTTCCTTGAAGACTACAAAAAAGTTATTAGTAAAATTATATTTGAAAGTACTTCATCCTAGAGCCTAGAGTAAGATAGTACTTTTTTCATTCTTTATTTATTTTATTATTGAATAATGCTCTGAAGTAGATACCTCGTAGAGCAGATACAAAGAAAAACAGAATTGTTAACAGGTAGATGAGCAAGGCTATCTCAATATATAATCTATAACAAGGCCAACATTATTATTTATTAATTCATTAAATTTATTCATTTGATCGGTTTAATATAGCTCATATTCAAAACATCAAAAATGTAATAATGTTATTCCTCTAGAATTAGATAATAATCGATCGTTATTTTAATTTTGAGTCAACATGGACTTTAAATAGCCAGTGATATCTGATTAATAATAAAGGAATAAACATATTAAAATTTTAAATGACTTTGAATAAATTCTAGCAACGATCAGTTGCAGTTTATTTAGAGATACTACTATAGCGTTTGTTGTGACGGGACAAAATAAATAGTAATCTCTGCTAAAGTCTCATGTGTGCAAAATTCTCGATTTTGAAATATTCAAGCCCCTTTGCGATTAATTTAGATACTAACCGAACAAAAGCATTCGGCACTTTGTTTATTTCTATGACTTTTAGAGACTAGAGCTCACTTTCCCGCCCGTCTTTTCGGCTACATATAACCTTTCAAGAGCCTCATCCACAGATACCTTCAACTCCGAGCCAATCCAGGAAATTTCGATATAAGGGTCCACCCAGGACTACAGAAGTTGTATATTTTTGGTGCAACTTTTTCATGTATCAATATCAATACAAAAAAACACATTTTTTTTTTTTTAATTATGAATAATCAGAAAAAGCACGAATAAAGAAAGTAATTAAAATTAAAAAAAAATTGTTTACCTCAAAATCTCCAATATTAGACGAAAGCTCGTTAATCAAGATTTCTTGGGCCAACGGTCTAGCCAGAAAATCAATAAAAATAATTGAATTTATTCGTGAATAAATTATTTACTCTATTAAATATAAGAACACCATCTTCTATTTCTCATGTAGTACCTTAATGTACCTAAGATATATAAATAAGAGGAGCTAATTTATGGTAATTTCACCTGGTGTTAACTTTTTTTTAACGAAAATACACCAAAAAGATGCATCCCCTAAAGGACTGGATTGGCCCCTCCATCGTGAAAAGAAGAAGAAGAGGGGATTTTATGGTCTGGGTTGGAGTCGAAGGTATCTGTGGATACGGCAAACTTATCAATAATTTTTAAATTAAAATGTAAAAAAAAAATATGTAATAGGGAAATACTTACTGCACTCTGCCTCGTCGCTTCCATCAACACAATCGACCTGCATGTCGCATTTGTGGTGGGGCGGGATGCAATACGTCTTATTCCAGACATACTGTTCACAGGTGAGTTGCCCGACCTCACATGTGGGCGGAGCTGCAAAAGAAACACAATCCACATTAATCAAATCGAATAAGAAAAAAAATAAAAGTATAAACTAAATTTATCTAAAATGTTTTAGTAAAAACTTTTTTGGACACACTTTCAGATTAGAGAAATGGTTCCTAAGCTATGGTCCGCCAATTCTTGGACTTCCATGAGATATTTGTCGGGGGTCTGGAAGCCCCTTTTTCTAAAAATGTTTTATTAAGCACCAATTTATTATTACTTATTTATTGGGGAATGGTTTATAAATAAACATTTTTTGAATGTTTCTCAACTTTATAATGAGTTTTTACTTAAATTTTAAAGTAAAATTTCAAATATTACTCTCCCCAATTCTAGTCTAAATTAGAAACCCATTTGTTAGCAAAAATGACCACAAAATAATACATTTAACTTTTTCGAATAGAAGTCTAAGTTTGGTGATGGCTTTCAAACAAAACAGTTTTTCTGAATTTCGGCTTCAATGATGTTTTTTTAATCAATGACTAAGATCTAACAGCTGAAAAAATGCGACCGCTAAATTATATATTTTATAAAAGACGCCTGTGATCTTTTGGCAGTTTCGAAACCACTGGTTTAGAGCCTAAGTGAATTAAGAAGTATATTCAGACTATCTGTTAACTAGATATTCCCTATACCAAATTCGTATAATTTATTTATTTAATAATTTATACATGTACAAGTACATATTATGTTACATGTATTTATACAATTGAAGTGACATATATTTTTCTATATATGGGATTTATAAACAACCCGAGTAGCACAATGTTTCAAACTATATAGTAGCTATATAGTGCCTGTATAGATTTCGAGAAACATTGTGCTACTAGGGAAGTGAAAGAATTGGCATGGGATAGAGTCGAGTGGAGGGGGTCGGTTGCGTCAAACTAGTCTTACGACTGCATACCCAATTATCATGAATGAAAATTTCCCAACTATGATAAATTTTCTTCTAAAAAACTAAAGTACACTATTTTCTACTATTCGTTTATTATTGTATAATAGCTTCAATATTACATTTTAATTCAAAATATTATAACAAATAATGTTTACTTTGTTGTTCCCCCAAAACCCCCCACCAAGTTCTGATCCCTAAAACCTCCAGCAACACCCGATTTATCAGACTAATCCAGGTAAATTTTAATGGATGAAAATGATGTTTCTCTAACACGTATATGTAATGTTGCCATAAATATCGTCCGATCAATGCAAGGTTTTTGGTCAAACGAAATGGCTGTTAAGGTTATTTATTAACTAAGGGTTTTTAGTTTAAATTAAAGTTATGTAATTTTCTATGCATCCTTTATTATGGGATTGAATTCAACTATGGATTTGTGAATCGATGCGGAATCACCCCTGAGAGGTTCTGGTGGTAAAACCGCATTATTGTAGTAGGCAATTACGATTAAATCCAATTGTTCTCTATTGTCATAATTGGTTTGTTATAACAAGGTAAGTAAAGTAGGTTTGGGCTTTTCCTTTAAAGCTTCTTTTAAGTCTAGTATGCGATTCGCAGACTTCCAACACTCCTTCCAGGTCAAATTAGAGAAGTGCCAAACCACTTCATTTTTCTAGACATCATCTCCTTATTTTCTAGTAACTATAACTCCATTCCCTCTCTCTTTTTTAACTCTAACAATTTTCAAATCTTTATATTTCATGGGTGTAGAGTACAGAGAACTTTTTCGCTACTCTTGATCACTTGATTTTCTTCGGTAATCCATGGATCTGTCAAGAACTATAGGTGCTTCCCATCTTGTATATGATTGTATTAAAAAACAATAAAAGGTAATAACATTTATGGTACAGGCAAAAAGAAGTTGGCCAATATCGTTCCAACATTTATCACCTCAATTCTTACATCAAGATTATTATCTGATATGACCACTCAGAGAAAAGAAAGAAAAAAATAGATAAATAAATAAAGTTTTCAAAACTACTTTTACCCAAGTTCTAATTCAATCATTAAAAGTCTAAATTACTTAGCGATGCAATGGCGAAAATAAAACTTTTCCTCACGTTTCATTTCACAGCTAGCAAAAGTAAATAAAATTAATATCTAACCATTTTTATTATTAAATTATATCAATAAAAATGTTGAAAGGATCCTGTTAAATTTCTAATTTAATCTTACGACGGCGACGCCGCAATAGTCTGAAAACATTATCGTATTAGGAATAATTAAATTAAGTATATAGAACGTTCACGATTTTATCATGGAAATAATTGAATTGAAAGATAGTCCAGAAACACTACAATATATGGTAATTGTACTTCTGATGGTGCCTTCCAAGCATAAGAGCATCTGGCTTTCTTCCATACTTATGTACTTGCAAGTACAGAATAAGCCGGCCAAATACGAGTAGGAGTCGCATACCACGAGTTCTGCACCTAATAAATATCTATTACTAGCTGAATGACCCGTCGTTAGGTGAATTCAATAAATTCGGCACAGGGCAGACAGGCAACCGAAAAATGAATATATCTTCCAAAATACTCGAGATATCAAATTTGTTGTTATTTGTCTTTCATAATGAGAGAATGAAATAATTTTAAGAATTTTTTGAGTATTAAATTAAAGTACTTATATAAATTCTGTTTTTGTGACGATTTTTCATGTCACTTTTAGGTTTTTGCTAAATTTTAATATTATATAGTAAAATAATCTAGAAACTTTTTTCAACTGAGAATATTTTTAATATTAAACTTATTTCTTCATCAATTAAGTATTCATTCATTTTTTTATATTCCCTAGCAATATGACATTTTTTGAGTAGTTTTTCTCTCTCTTTTCTTCTCAGATAAATTCAATGGAATTATTCAAATTAAGTCCCAATAAAAAGAGCTTATTATCAGCAATTCTTATCTTGAAAAATGATTTTTTAAAGCCGAGGATTGCTGATATTTGGTTACCATGGGCTTCTCTTTTCATTTGAGTTTAAGAATGCAGAAATGCTAAGAAGTTACTCGTTTAAATTTAATAACTTGGCTCAAGTTAAAAGATAATATGTTTATATAGATTTAGAAATAATCTTATCCTATTTAATAAGTTTTTCTTATGACATTGAATTCGAAACACTAAATGACTATGAATTTAACATCTAAGCAATTTAATTTGAAATAACCATGGTTGTATTAAGTTAATGAAGGAAGTGATACTATAGCGCAATGGTTCTTAAACTCCGGAAGAACTTGTCAGAGATTCCTAGGTCCGTTTTCTAACGATCCTTTAATTTGATAAATTAATAAGTTAAGATTGAGAGATAGGGCTTTTGATCTAATGGTTGATGATACCTTTTTTGAGGTACTTTTTTAGGTTTTTCCCTCAAAATATATTTAGATATGCCGATTACGACCTAGACTCGAAATTAAGAAAATAAAAGATTATTTAAATTCAAAATAATTTATTAAATACATTTTTAAGGGGGATAAAATCAAAAATATGAAAAGTAGAAAAATGATAGTGTTTTATTTTTGATACAATAATATCAAAATTAGAGTTTTTAATTTGAAAACAATCTTCGAGCTATATAATAAAAAAATAATCAAAGCTATTCAATATGATAGGATGATTAGGTTATCTACAATTAAGGTCTTTTTTAATAAATTAAAATAAATTTCATCTTGCCGACAATGTTTCGAGAAATTATTTTTCTCCGCCTCTGTCTTTACTATTCTTAAGCTTCCAAGTTACAATATTGCAGGTGCCTTCGACTCTTTTTTTTATAATGCTACTGAAACAAGAAGAAGTTGTATCGAAAAGGTTCAATCTCTCTAGTTCGCGATGGACCCTTGTATCTTGGAAATAAGAAAAGATTTAGGGATTGGGTCGGAGTTGAAGGTATTCGTGGATAGGTGTCTTGAAAGATTGAAGGTTATATGTTGCTGGGAAAACGGTCAGGGGAAGAAAGTTCCAGTCTTTAGATCTTATAGTGAAATCGAGTTGGTGAATGCGTTTTTTCGGTTGGTATCCAATTTAATCGCGTAGGGGTGTTGCGTCCTAGAAAATCGTGTATTTCGCGCAAATGAAGCCTTTGGAGGAATTATTGATTTTATCTCTGACCCAATCGCTGGACACCTTCAACTCTAACCCAACCACTGAACTTTCCATCTTTTCATTTTGTTTTTACATTGCAGAGCTCTCTTTCGCAACATGGGCGTTACGTTGTTGCAATAATATCATTGCAAAAAAAAATTTCTATGCAATTTTTTGCTTGTTCCTCAAGAGATAATAAATATTTTTAAAACCTCCTATAATTAATATTAATATGCTTTTTATATCTATTGATTTTTTGACGAGGTAATTTTGTTATTTCCTGTAGCTGATGTTTTATTCAAGCTTAAAAAGAATATTGTAAAGTTTTCAAAAATCTTAACTGGAAATTTGATGTTGCTAGAAAACAAATACGAGAGGTTGAGGCTCATTCGAGCAAGATATTACTTCTCTAATGAAATCCATTTCGATTTATTTCCGAGATGTATAGGAAATACGGTAAATGATACGGAGAATAAAAGGCATTTAAGAAGAAATCAATTAGGTATATAGATAAATAACTTTTTCTAATAATAATAATTTAAACTATTAAATAATTTTAAAGTTTAATTAAAAAAATAAAAATCACCGAAGTGTCTTTAAAGTATCAAAATATTTATTCCCAATCAAAGCATCAGGTCATTATATATAAAATTTTCTTTACAAAAAATTCAGAGCCCGAGTGCAAGATATTTCAATAAAATCAAAAACTATGAGTTGCTCTCAGAATTCCTATGAGGAACTTTGTGACGTCACAGAAAGTTTCTAGACAATTAGCGTCACCAAATTTCCATCCTAGGAAATGGTATCCTATAGATTAATATACGATATATAATATTAGTTTTAAAGTTTCAAGTATTATAAGTTCAACTTCTCTCCCCTTCCCCATTCCATAGGCATATATAAACAGAAGGTTACGTTTAATTAATTAATTATCTCCTCTATCAAGTGATACGTTAATCATCAGCATTCTAGTAGGCCACTCTTATAAGCTTGTTAGGGACATTTAGCCAAAACAATTTTATTTGATGAATTATTCTCCAATTATTTATTAAAGTCTAATTAGATAACTAAAAATAATTTACAAATCAAATTTAAAACTTCGATCATCATCAAAAGATCAATATAAATAAAATATATAAAATTAATTCAAATACTTAAACTAAAAAAAAAAGAAAGAAGGCCAATTTAAAACTTAGATATTGGTAGATATCTTTATTTGTGTATTATATATTATATGTATTATGTCAGAATAGTCAAAGCAAATTCCCCAGAAAGCAGGCTCAGCCCTCAATTTCGACTCCTTAGAAGGCGAACCCTTCTAACATGTATAATACAAGCATGGATATCTATCAAGATTTAAAATTTCAATTGGCCTTCTTTCTTTCACTCTTAATTTTTTATGCCTTCTATTTTTCATATAAAAAAAAATTATAAAACACTCAAAACTGAGAATTAATCATACATTATATTTGGTTATTTAAAAAAAAATCCATAATCTAAAAAAAATTACATTTTTTTTTTTATATAAAAGATAAAAATTTAAAATATATTATTATTAAAATAAAATAACTTACGACAAGATTGGAATTCGTCCTCTCCGTTTTTACAGTTTTTCTGGTAATCACAAACTGCAGACATTGGAATACATAGCCCTTCCGGGCATTTAAACCAACTTGAAGGGCATGCATCAGTAGGGTCCGAAGCTCGAAATGTTGTGAGTGCTGAAAACAAAAAAAAAATACCAATTAATATCAAATATAGTTCAATCAAGGAATTAAGAAAAAATCGATAGCGTTCTCAAAAAAAAAAAAAAAAAATCTACATAAATTGATTCAATTTTTCTATGAAATTTATTTCACAATAACGCTAAATGAATTGATTGTCTCAATCGTCTATTCGCAGGTATTAGCTTTAATTAGATTTGCTAATCTTGAAGATTAAACCCTTAAAGTAGTCTTTCATGTTCACATTAAAACAGCCCTTTTTACCATCCATTAAAGCAGCTGGATCATTCATCAACGAAAACAATTTTTCGACTTCAATCCGTCATAATCAGTCTATCCTTTTAGCTATTTCTATTTTTATTATTATTTTATTAGCTATATCTATCAGTATCTAATTAGTAATTACATTATCTTAAGAAAATTGAAATAATAAATTAATTATATAAATAACTAAGTGAAAGTAAAGTTAATCCACTGATCAGTAAATTTAGTGCTCCAAAAATGTTAGATAAAAATACATTTTCCCACAATGGTATATTTTCATATAATTATCAAAATGTTATTAGTATAGTCTGTGGTTTTAAGAAGAAACAATGTACTATAAACTGAAGTGATAACATAATTAACAAATTTTATTCTTCTTCTTTTTCAAGTGCCATACTCCCCATAATCCGAGAGTCGACGATTACTATTATAGTATCCTCTCCAGTGTAATTTTACTGGGGAAATTTTTCACAGGAGTGGTTTCCCATTGTCTTCCCCTAACAAATTTCAAACATTGAAATTAATATAAAAATGATGAAATTTTTACTAGATGTACAATGTTCACCCCTTTATTTAAGAGGCTCTTTATTAGAACTCGAATCATGTCAAATTTTAGCATCCTAGAATCATTGGATGTTAAATCTTTGAAGAATGAAGGACGAAATAGCCTATATTTGGTTTCTTCTAACTTGGATAGTATAATTAATAGATATGCGATAATTTGTGATTTATTTAAGCTTATATTTTTTATAATTTTCAGCGACATAAAAGTTTCCAGGGTAAAATTAAGAGAAGTCAAAATCGTGCGAGTTGCTCTTCCAGGAAATGTAGTCCGGCAATGCTCACATGCTCGAATCAACCAAACATGGGTGACTATGGCACATCTCCAGATAATAATATTTAAATAAATAATCATTTTGATTTGAAAAGTAAAAAAAAAAAAATACTTTATCATATCCCAAAAATAAAAGTAAAAAAATTGACCTGAATCCAATTCAATCAAGCTAAAATACGCCCAAAATTCATCTATCATAACTAGTGGGTGATTTCAAAGATAGGTTTTATTTCTATTCAATATTTTTTATTGTATTATAATAATTATAAAAAAAAAAACGGTAAAATTTATAGGGTGAATATTTTTAATGGTAACGGCAATAGACTCTTGATTCTAACGTCTAGCAAAGGTAAGCTTAGGCTTAAACCAACTACAATCTGTCGACTATATAAAGATGTATTGGATAGTAAATATTGAATTTTGTTGACCTCTTCTCTTTAATAATCCAATATATCTGAATCTAAGTTTAATAGGATGAAACATCGCCGTTAATTAACTTATTCAATTTTATGGATACTCTCTGTTGAAATTAAATAACCTCAATATCGGACTTTTGTAAGAGTTAAATATAAATATTGAGTGACCAAATCTTATTAACTTTTCTAAGTGGTCGATTTTTGATTTGTTCAATATCTGTAAATTGATTTCCAAAAGTTATTTATGAAATTGAGAGCAAAACTCAATTA
The DNA here is from genome assembly GCA_024734495.1 of Forficula auricularia. NCBI lineage: Eukaryota > Metazoa > Arthropoda > Insecta > Dermaptera > Forficulidae > Forficula > Forficula auricularia. The sequence continues at coordinate 7,697,046 of JALMQS010000149.1, forward strand.
CGTTTTATTTGGTTATTCGGTTGCTATTTACTTGAAGACTTAGGTTACATGGAATAAATTCGAATTACGCTTTTTTATAAAATGATACAGTTTAGCTATTTTGTTTGATATCTAGTAGCAGTGGCGTAACAATAGGGTGGCATGTTAGGCAAAATGCTACGGGCCCCCGGCCTCAATTTAGGTAGTGATTTATTAAAAATAAACTACAACGTTGGTTTAGCTTCCTTACATTTAGGAGAACCCCATCCAAAGAATTTGCTACGGGCCTCAAACTTTATAGTTAGGCCACTGTCTAGTAGTGTATTAGAGCAACAGAGACTATGAAATCACAGTTTTAAAAGTATTAAAATGAAAGTTTTAAAAGAATATTTTCAGCATATGTTACCCTACGTCGTCAATAAGTCGCAGACACCTAGAAACATTGTTAAACTTCCAGAGAGTTTTTCTAATCGATTAAAGAATTTTAATGCTTTGAAGGTTCAAAGTAATGATTTTGATTCCAAGTTAGCATAAAAATTTGAAGATAGAGACTAGCAAGAATTATTGCAATTGAAATCCATCAAATGACTTCAGAACTTACAAAAATAATAAATTACTTACATTTTCTTTGAATAAATGTATTTTTGAGTAAAAAAATCTCTCAAAATTAATTCAGTTTTAATAGATTTCAAATGACAATAAATTAAAAAATGACAAATCCATTGAAATATACTACACTACATTTTGTTCCCTTGAGTTTTGGTCTGAAGTTTAATTTCAATTTGTTGAATTCTCAGATTTGTTTACTATTAGGAAGGTGAGGAAAAATTTCATTTTCAAATATAGACCTTACTTGATCATTTTTTAATAATGAAAAGAGAGTAATTTCAACCCTGGAATACACTCGTATATATATTAATCATGCTAAGCATCATGGTAAATTACATAGATAGCTCGAGGGTCCATGTCTCGGAGTAATTTTAAAAAAGTTCAGAAATCTGTAATCAGCAAGCAGCTTGAATATGAGAACATTTATTTTCTAAGAGCAAATAAGTCTTTTAGATTTCATATTAGTCAGAAATATACTATAATATAATGATTCTGGTGACAGATTCTCTCTGTTTATTTCTAATGACAAGAATGCGAGAAAAAAGTTATCATCAGTGAGTTTTACTTTTGCTTCTAGAATGGTTATTATTACACCATTTTATCTCTTTGTATGAGAAAATATTTAAATCCTTAAACTATTTTGTCAAATGATTCCGGAACTCTTTGTGGCTCCGCCTAGCCTGAGATGATTCTGTTTTTCAACAATAGTTTCGGTTTCAATTTACCATAACTATAGATACCTATATTCTGGCTATGTCTGGGGTGTAGTCTGTACAGCACCAAAACAATATGGAAAAATCAAGTATTTACTTTACCTAAAGTATATGTTTCATCTATTTATATTTTATTTAACTGCAAAGAGAAGGCAACTAAATTGATAAACTGAAAGAATCGTGGTGAATATTATTTTAAATAGGATAAATGAAAAAAAAATTCTTTTTTTTAGGAAACCACGAAAGGTTGTCATTAACTTGATTCGAAATGGAATGGTACTATCGTCAATCCCAAATCTTATATTTAATTTACCCTTTTTGATGTAATTTACTATCTAACTTTTAGCCTTTTATTTTTTTGACGAAATTTCATGATTTTGTGGAATTGTACTATAATTTAACACATTGTTAATTAATTAAAAATCAAGTATTACTCGTACTATATTCGATCATGATTTATAAATTATTTGGTTAATCTAAGACGTTGTGATCAAAATACACTACGCGAGTAGTTAAGCTCTAAGTAACTACGAGAATGACTAATTGTTAAAACTCTCTAGGCGAAAATAACGAAGTTCTTGGAAATTAAAGTGACATACTAAAGAAAATAGGGCTTACTCTATCTCTTGAGACTTTTGCACTGCAATGGGAGTAAAATGGTTCAACATATCGTTTGAAATCTGGTAGATTCTAGCTATTCAGCTTTTGCTAAATGGGCTTAATTATAAAATAATTGCTTGCTTAAAAAAAAGTCACCAAATTAATGAGTAAAATTTTTAAATTTTATCAACACGAAAAAATCTCCTTAGTGCGTAAAGTCACATAATTTAAGTTTATTTCTATGAAAGAGCTTTGCTTTTTTGGTTGTTTTTAAGGTTTTTGGCAATCGCAATTTTTTATTTAAATAGATTTTATTTAATAATTAGTCAAGGGTGCCCACCCTCTCTAGCTTCATAACTCCCCCCAGTTTCAAAAAAAGTACCTACCTAAGTACTCCCATTTTATTCACTTCCAAAGCATTAGAAGAGATTTTTATTACCTTTTGTTGAAATTAAGACTTAGTTTTTATTTTTAGCATAATGCTAATATGCAACAATTTTCAAACCACCCCCAGAAATTTCAATGACGCACACTGCGTCTTAACCCCCCCCCCCCCCCCCCCCCGTGGATACCTCTGGATTAGTTTATTAAAAAGGCCGAGTTAATAATCATTAGTGCTGCGTAAAGAATTTTTTGGTTGAAATATCATAAAAATAAAAGTAAAAATTCATAATACAAATATATGTTCTTTACGAAAGAAGAAAATGTGTAAGCAAAAGGTAGAAAATTGTTTGGGAAATCGTTAAAATGAATTGGAAGTGGTTAAGAGGCTTTTCAAAGGCTTACCCGGAAAATATTCAATTATTCCTTATACGAATTAAAAAAGAAAATAGATAAGACAATGAAGAATGAATGGCTTGTCCCTATAGAAAATATTATAAAAGACTGAATAAAATAAATTCAGAATTATCTTGCATCTCCCTTTCAGCGGATTTGCCAGCTTAACCTTCTGATTCTGAATATTTTTAAAGAATAATTTAAAAATTAAATAAATTTTGGTTTTTAAAAATTATTTCGTTATTTAAACACAATACGTGAATTGACTAAGCCCACTCATATAATGCTATAATTTTATTTTTATAGCTACACCACTGTTTTAATCAAAATATTTATTCAAGAAAAAATTTGATTTTTTTTCTAATGTCAACTTTCCCTGGGTACCAAAAAGAGATATTAAATGTTAAACATTTTCTCACTAAACTGTGTGGCATATATTTATCAAATCTTGAATATAGCGATTTTGGAGACGCCCAAATTTTGACAGTGTTTGGTATATAGTTTTATTACTTTTTATTTTAAATTTAAATTTTCCTAAATATGTTTGTTTTTAACAGGTGGTTGAAACAATATAGGTTTTTCGTGTCACTCAGTTTTCGCCATAAATTTGAGAATTTTTCTGTCAACGAGGATAAGTAGTTTCACTTCAAAGAAAGTTTTAAAACTTGTTTTCATAGTTCTTTAACATTTATTGATTACGATTACGTTTATTTATAATTAATTAAAATCTCGGTTTATGCCAGCTAAGAAAATTCTAATTGAAAAATCGGACTTTAATAATGACACCACATTTCGTGTCCCCATCATAGTAGCACTATAGTAGACATTTTGATAGATGAGTTAAGGCGATGTGAAACGCTTCATTGACGACCAATTCAAGTGGAGAGATTTAGATGAATATGGTTCATTTATCTCTATTTTGTGAATCAAGTATGAAATATTCACCTTTAACAAAACCATATACCTATATAAGCTTAGCTCTCTCGTCAGGAAGCTTTCAGATAGCTTTTGATTAAAAAAAAAATTAATTTGAATTTTTTTACTTATTCTTAATTTTTAAAAGAAAATAATTAGATTTAAGCAGCCTAAATAAAGCGCTTAACGACGACAACGACGGCGAGATTGGCTAAAGAGATCGAATGGAGGTCAGTGATTAAGCAATGCGTTAAATAAATATGTGGGAGTTTAAAAATAAATAAAAATTAAAAATTTTCAAACATGCCCCTTAGCCATCAAGAGGGTGGAGGATTAAAATTTGTGGATCCCTACCCATTAGAAAGTACATATTATATAAATAGAAAAAAGGATGGATTCTTCGCACACATATTTTTACATAATGTGTTTAGAAATGTCTGAAATTTGAAGAAAAGTCATTTAAAAGCAAGATTTTTCGTTACTTCTGGGTTCAAAGAAAAAAAGCCCGTAGTAAGTTTGTTCTGGAACCAAAAATGTTGAATTTTCGAAAAGAAGAATTGATTAATTTTAGGCTTCATAGCTTAAGGAGTCTATAAAATCAGTAAAAAATCGAATCAACATATGGAAAGCTAGTAAATTAATGAACTGAAATTTGGCACTCAAATTTCTAAAGAAATGCAGACCCACTAGAATCAGATATGCCGGTACTCTCTTGAGTATAGACCTTAAGTGCGTTATTCAATTACGCTACGGATTCCCGTCGATTGGATAATTGGCGATTGGTAATTGAATAATGCACTTGAAATTAGTCTGAAGAGACTACAAGTTCGATCTCAGACAGATGCATGTGAGATATAATTTCTTTTTTAATTTTATATTATAAATTATATGCATAATTTAAACGATAAGCAAATTCAACTTTCTGAATTATTACTTTATCCTATGCGAAGCATGTGTAAAGAATTGTAATCGGACTAGCTGCTTAAAAGAAGCTTGAGTTGTTTACCAAAAAAGAATTTAGTCTTTTTGATTTTAAGTCGATTCTTCCACGTTTTCAGTAGAGGTTGCTTAATAGTCAAAACATCAAAAATGGAATGCAATAAGGTTATTCCTCTAGTATTAGATAAGAATCGATTGTTATTTTTGATTATAAGTTGATTCCTCCATGTCTTCAGCAAAGGTTACCAATAATAACCGAAACGTTTAAAATCCAATGTAGAATGGTTATTCCTCGAGTAATAGATGAGAATCGATACTTATTTTTTAATTTGAACCAACATGGACTGCAAATATCAAGTGATATCTGATTAATAATAAAGGAATAAACATATTAATATTTCAAATGACTTTGGATAAAGTTTAGCAATTATCCGTTGCAGTTTATTTCATTGTGTGCGTGCGGATGTATGTATGTATGTTATGGTTTTTTACGTCCGCGTTTTTTTCCACACCGTCGCACCGATTGAAATGAAATTGAAAACCTACCATTATTTTAACAAAATGAACCGCTGTTTAGTTTTTGCTATATATCGGCCCACAAACATTAGTACTTTATTTCAGTACTTTTTAAGTTTTTTCTAAATATCTTGAAAATAATTTAACTAATTTTGATGAAATTTAATATTGTAATTAAGCACCTTGAGGACTACAAAAAAAGCTTATATGAAGTTTTTAGTAAAATTATATTTTAAAGTACTTTACTGTAGAGTAAGATAATACTTTTTTAAATTCTATAATATTTTATTTTAAAAATGAACTGGAATTAGCCAGTGATATCTGATTAATAATAAAGGAATAAACATATTAATGACTCTGATATATATAATTTGAAGAATTCTTCGCAGTTCTTAGTACAATGATAAAACAAGTAATATGAGTTCATTTAATGAAAAAATAATAAATTAAATAAATTGATAATTTGTCCTAGATATAAGTATGAAAAACCCGTTTCGGAACTTAAAATATTTTTCATTTTATTAAAAAAAAAAAAATTAAAATTTGAAGAATGTCGATTATTTCCAGTTCAATGCATTATTAATATTATTGAGTTGAATGTTTTAAAGCACATCGACTACTAAAGGCAAAATGAGCCAGTACTTTATAAAATTATGAAAAAAGTTATAATATTTAAGGTTAAGTAGAACCAATGTTTCAAATTTCACGAAAACATTTCAATATGATGAATTATATCATTCTAGCCTGTTGATTATATTTTTCAGATCGTTTCTTGTTACTTTTAATGGTCTCCCTCTCGGTCTCCATTAAAGAAGCGGTCAATAAAAAAAAGTTCTGAAAAAGTTCGTGTCCAAATTGAGTTGTTATTTGTAAGCTTAGTGAAACAAAAATAACATAGAAGATATAATATTAATTTCATTATAGTGTTGTTGTTGTTGTTGTTTTAACGATGTTATCGACATCATCTTTAAATCTGAAAGAATTGGAGACAACTCACCTCATTTTGGATTAATTTAATTTTTTTAAGAATAAATATTACACTATAAGAAGTGCACCAATTAGATAAGCTAGACTCAAATCAAATAAATAATAATATAAAACACAAAATCCAAAAGAACCATATTTTTGGGGTCTATAATAATTTTTTTATTGTATATGCTATAAGCCAGAGGTTCCCAAACTGTGCGCCGCGGCGCCCCTGGGAGCCGTGGCCTCTTCAGAGGTGCACTGCGAAGCTTCATAAGAATTAATTGAAGAATGATATTTTGCCTAACTAGACAAAAAACAAAGCGAGAAGCTATAAATTTATTTGTTATTTATCTTTTACTTACGATTAGACATAATTTTACTTAGGTAGGGGGCCATTGAAAATTTCTAATTGAAAAACTCGGAAATGTTTGAGAACCCCTGCTATAAGCTATGGACATATATTTTTAAGAATGGCTGGCATTTTTTTTTTAGTTTCGGTATTTTTGAACTAAAAATTCTTAAGCTAAAAAGTCCCAAATTTTGGCACTAGAATGAGCAAAACGTCGCGTTCTTAAGTTACCTTATCTAAATCCAGGACATAAGAAATCATGATTAAAAATTATATTTTTCCACGTTTTAGACATTAAATTAATTAATTTAAAAATCATAAGCAGAAAAAAAATCGGAAGAGATAATTCAATATAGCTTAGGCTAGAGGTCGGTTAACTTTTTTAATAAAAATCGGCCTACTGGAATTATGTCGAAATTCGATTACACGATTCTACCCAAACATTAAAAAAACTTATCTAAATATCAGTATGCATGAATTTAGAATAATTATATTCAAAAAATAGAAAAAGATAATTCGAAAAAATCAAATGACTTTTTACTTTACCATACACCAATACCTCGCTTTGCGTCGTTTCGTTTTGCGTTTTTTCGAAGTTGCGTCGCAGCTTAATTAGTACTAATTTTCACTGTGCGTCGTTAGATTTTCGAGGTTGCGTTGTTTTGGGTTCGAGTCTTTAATTTTTTTTTTTAATTTTCTTTTTTTTCTAAAAGATGGCACCACTTTTGTTTCTAATTGCGCCATGCCATCAAAACTCGGGGGTTCCCTTTCTAACTGAAAATCAACGCAATTTTAATACAGTTTTATTTTCACTTTGTTTTGCTAATTTTAGAGTTCAGTTTCAATTATGTAGTGTGTTGTGCTTTTTGTAACGTTTCAATTAGTGTGTTGTGATTTTTTTAAAAGAGAAAAATAAATTTTTATAAATTTTTACGGGTTGTTTCTGGTTACAAAAAAGGTAAATGTTTTTCGAATTTATTTATTGGCAGAGTTATATTATTATTTTTGTTTTTTAAATGTTTATTTTGTTCAATTTTCATTTTAAAAATTAGTATTTTCGTAACCCTGGAACCTATCTTCGATCTTCACATGGTTTGCTATAGAAAATCTCAATTCACTTTGCGTCGTGTTTTTTTGGAACGTAACCCCGACGCAAAGTGAGGTATTGGTGTACAGGGTATGGTCAAGTATTGTAATAGTCCATGAAAAAGTGTTTTTTTTCCTTCTTTTTTTTCGAAATTTCTCAAAAACGGCTGAAACTATTTTGATTAAAAAAATTGAGAGAAACCATGGCATTTCGGTCTACAAAAAAGCCCTAATAAGTAAACATCGAAAAAATTATATTTTTCGAGATAATAACTGTTTTGTCAAAATGTCTGTTAGTCTGTCTGTTAGTTAGTCTGTGCGTTACCAAATTTTTGTGGACGAGCTAGGTCAAAAACTAGTGTGAATATAGAAACCAAATTTCACAAGTAAAACCAAAAGTCCATTGAGATTAAGAGATGATTAGATTTTAGTGCATATCGACCAGGGGGGTGGAGGGGGGTTAAAAATTAAAAATCTAGGCTATTTGAGCAAACTCAACCAAATTTTGTATACACAATCAGTGGGAACCCAGAAATCTAAAAATGCAAAAACTAACCTCCTAAAATGGGGGTGGGGGGGGAGATTAAAAAATGAAAATCTTAGCCATTTACCAAACTCAACGAAATTTTGTATACATAATCATTGGGACCCCAAAAGTATAAAAATGCAAAAATTAACCGCCCAAAATGGGGGGAGGGGGGGGTGTATTGTCAAAAAATGAAAATCTAGGCCCTTGTACCAAACTCAACCAAATTTTGTATACATAATCAGTGGGCCCACAGTAATCTAAAAATTCAAAAACTAACCCCCCTACCCTACATGATTATAAATAATTTTATTAAATATTAAATATAAGGACAGGGGCCAGGTTGTATGGTAAAGTCAAGTGGATGGCCACATCAGAACACGTCAGCTTATTTGAAGATGAAATTTGTAAAGAACCATTCATTATTACTAAACAAATAATATTTAATCTCAAATTAGCTTAATTGCAATAAAATTTTATGCATGTTCCGTCAGTATTTACTTTTGACAGTAAAAGTCAGTCATTCGAAAAGTCGTTATTCGAAGTAAAACACTTGTCCTGATTCGAGAATCCTTAAATTTGTATTTGCATAAAATTCTCATTTTTCATAATCAGATCGTTCTCTCTTAAACAAACTACTTATAAAGAATTCGAAACCAAGAAAATAAGAAAAAAAATTCAAACTCTCAAACAAATGAAAATAGTATAGATGAACTATTTGAGAATATGAAGTGAATTTTAATGATAAAAAAAAATTAAATAAAAAAATATTCATCTTAAATTAAAAATTTCTAACAAAAACCAAATAGACAATACTAAAAGATTAATGGAATAAATTAAAATGGTTTATTTCATAAAGTGCGAGGCAGATAGGAATGGTATTTGTTCAGAGAGAGCTCCCTTCTTATGGAGATTAAAGAGAAGGGTTGCTGAACCGGGGCAAGAGCCACTCAACCAAAATAATGCATTCATCCTTTACAAGACCAAGAATTTCTAACTCATTCCTCATAAAAAACAATGCATTTTTGCCTTAAAAAAAAAAAATAGAAATAATTAGATAATTAGCTGTTAAAGCTTATATTTTTGGTGAGTGAATTCATTTAAGGTTAATTTCTTATTAAAATCACAAATAATTTATTAAAACTATTTATTGACCACAGCTAGAAATATAACAATATAGCTATGAAGTTTTGATCGCTTAATCCGTGATCGATCGTTCCCAAGTATGAACACCCACTCCGATTTTAGATCAACTGATTTGGCCACGTCACTTCAGCTTTATATAGTCAACATTAATAGAGATGAAGGTTACAATCTTAATGAGAACCTCATATTATAAATCACCTCATAAATGTAAAAGCACTGTAAAACCTTTTTTCTATAAATTACTTTGTCAATTTATAGGTTTCAAAACATGTAATGCTCAAAGAGATGCCCTAGACTCGTTAGTGTCCTATCTACTTGCCTGGACTGCACTCACAGACCATATATAACTGGACAATGACACTTTTTTACTTTACCATACAGGGTATGGTCAAGTATTGTAATCGTTCATGAAAAAAGTGTTTTTTGGTTTCTTTTTTTCGAAATATCTCAAAACGGCTGAAATTATTTTGATTTAAAAAATCGAGAGAAATCATAGCCCTTTGGTCTACAAAAAAGCCCTAATAAGTGAACATCGAAAACATTATATTTTTCGAGATAATAATTGTTTTGTCAAAATGTCTGTTAGTCTTTTAGTTAGTTAATCTGTTAGTCTGTGCGTTACCAAATTTTTGTGGACGAGCTAGGTCAAAAATAGTGAATATCAAAACCAAATTTCACACGTAGTTTTTGGTGCATTAGGTTGATGCATATCGACCCAAAATTAAAAAAAAAAAGGGAGGGGGGGGGGTGGGGGGGGGGGCTAAAATTAAAAATCTGGCCATTTGAGATAACTCAACCAAAGGACCCCCAGAAGTCTAAAAATGCGAAAACTAACCGCCCAAAATGGGGGGGAGAAGTCAAAAAATTAAAATATGAGCCTTGTACCAAACTCAACGAAATTTTGTATACATAATCAGTGGACCTCAGGAAGTCTAAAAATGCAAAAACTAACCCAAAACGGGAGGGGTCACAAAATGAAAATCTAGGCTCTTGTACCAAACTAAACCAAATTTTTTATACATTATCCGTGGGTCCACAGAATTCTAAAAATGCAAAAAACTAATCCCCCTACATGATTATAAATAATTTTATTAAAGATTAAATATAAGTGAGGAGCCAGGTTATATGGTAAAGCCAAGGGATGGCCACATCAGAAGATCAGAACGTGTCAGTTTATTTGTTTTAGGGATCAGGAAACCCATTTTGTTGAACTAAATCTAATCTCTGTCTATTAAGACTATTGTTTATTTTCCCTTAAAAGTGATAAAGCGAAAGTAAATTTTGTAATCTTGGAGATAGAAGACTTCAAAGTGTGAAGACCTCTAGAGAGGAATGTAATACTTACATTTATATAAATTTCACAAAATTATATTTATATAAGTTAAAGTAAAAAAAAAAAAAAATCAAATTTGTCATCTTTTCAAACATTTAGAGTCTCAGGTCGTTTAATAAATCCCAAAATACCTGACTAAATGGACTTTGTTATCGAAATCATAAAATAAAAAAAATAAAAAAATAGATTTTTGAGTGAATGTTAGGGAACAAGATACTACTCTATTTTTCTCTTACCTAAGAGTAGAATTCACCTATTAATTAATTACTTGAGAACTATAAGAAACAAGGAATTGAAAGCTAGAAAAGCACAACATCAAATCAGTACTTTTGGGGTGATATTAAATTTGTATATTTTAAACTATCACTTCAATTAAATCTTCAGTTAAATAAGTGTATAAATAATACAAATTTGTTTCCCTTAAAAATTAAAATTTCCTTACGATCTTGAATTATATATTCGCATTATCATTATAAGGAAAGCATTTAAAATAGCTTTCAAAGGGTTAATGACTGAAAACAAAATATAGTTAAGATAAATGAAAATATCCCGTCCTTATTTAGTAGTCATCGTTTTTAAAGGGGGAGGATTTCAAGCTTCATTATGATTCCACATCGTGCCTAACGGTTAGAAAACAAATATTCAATGAATCGTTGTCTTTTATGAAATGATCCCAAAATGATCTCGAATAATGTTTTGCTATAGCCAAACATAAATATCGAGCATATTCGTAGACTATTATTTTTGGAACAGCGCCAAAATATCTGTTAATTTTCGCAAAAAATAACCTATTCAAACGAGGTCTTTATCCCTTTTAATAGATATTTTTGGCATCATCCCTTATTTTGAACTCCATTAGTTTGAATGTAACCATCTAGAAACATCCAAATACAAAATCCGATTTTATATTAAAATAATAAGCTACCAGGATGCTTAAAATAGACAAACATGTGCATGCAATGATTCGTTCTAAATCGAGTTTTTTTTTTTTTTAATTTAAATATTGTCTTCTAGAGAAAATTATAATTTGAGTTAGAATAAGTTTAAATATATTAGGTCCAGTTTGTTCACTTGAGATCAAACTGAAGGGTAGCTTTTTCTGTCACCTAAAACACAGCTAACCATTAAATATATTTAACACCACAACAGATTACTTGTCTCAAGAAAACATTTTGACTCAAAGTTGATCTCTAGCCTTAATTCGCATTAAAATTAAATGATTATTTAGGGAAGGTTAGAATTTTTGGTGAGGTTTAAAATCAAAAATATTTTTTATCATGGGATATGGGGTATTCCAATAAAGATCTTCTTAAGTATAGGCTGACTGTTTTTAAATTTATTTCACTTTAAATGACTGAGTGAGAGAGCCTGAAAGTGGCTATTTTTAGGTGATTTTTGCATCTGATGGTGGTCAAAAGTGGCTTATTTCATTCGAATCATGTATTTTAGAAGATTTAAGGTTTGGAATCCACGGTAGGCATGTTCAACTCGGTTTATTTATTTTTATTATCATGACATGAAATAAAATCAAGAATTTCTCCAAAAGCTTCATTTCATCAAATTCCAAAGGCCACTCACTGTAAACAATTAGAAATAAATTGAACCAATTAATTGGTTTATTTGTGTGACTAGAACTCTCTCTCTGATTAAATTTTCGGACTCCTACCAACCACACACCACACAATTAAGTTTTCAAATATTTTTGACTCTCATTCGAGGCATAAATAATGTTCTTATTATAATGACTGCCAACTTCTAATTAGATTTTAGGCTAGCATTATTATGGACCCATATCATACGAATTTATAAAAACATTCGAGAATCAATTTTAAATAAACGTTTAACACTATAGGATAAAAATCGCAAAAACTAGATAAAGTTTTATGGGATTTCAAAAAATAAAAGTTAGAAATTGAGAAATTTCTTTAATAAATGATTTTTTTCTAATTGGCATGAAAATATTAAATTTTATAATGGGTTCTTTTAAGATTTAAAAACATAAAACATTTTACATATGTTATTTTTGTAATTTTTTGTCTGGATTATTCCCAAGCGGATTTTTAATTAGTTTGCTTTATATATCATGTGCCACGCATATTTTTTGGATTCAGTTGTGTCTAATTGAATCTTCCTTCTAATTAGATTATATTAGAAGGTTAGAATGAGATAGTAACTTTTTTGTTTTTGTTTGTTATTTGGCTAATGAATTAATTAACGGCGTACGGATGCAAAATCTTTATGTCAAGATTGACTACATCTTGAAAATAAATTTTCTTAGCTAGTATCGGCGCAGTTGAAAGAATTAGGGACTATCCCAAAATAGTTATAACATATTTAGTTCCCCAGGTGGCCAGGTTATTATCTTTACTCAAAAGTTTCAAAATAATTCTGGTTATTAATTTTTAGATACGTCTGAAACGTCAACAAAATTAATTTTCAACATATCTAATGAATTTTCTGTCAGGTCTTTCTGATTGAATTCCAATTCCCAAGATAACACAAAAACGGATCATCGTTAAAATGTTGTCCTGATGGCAAAATTTCTTTATTTTCAAAAAGACGAAATGAGATTTTATGTTTTCTTGCTTTAAAGTACCCGATTGAATAATGAAGAAAATCAGAAAAAATCAAATCTTTATAAGTATAGGAAATGTTAAACAGTTATTTGAAGCAAATGAGCTCAAATTTGATACACGGTTTCAAATTTCTAGTTTAAACTGTTTGTGGACAAGAAAAAAATTTGTCAAATCACAAATATTAATAAGCAAAAAATGCAAACTTGGAAACAAAACATAACCTCAAGGGATTCAGCTTACCGGGTGAACTGAGTAATAATATTTTCAACTGTGTTTTAAACAAACCTTGCTTTTTTTAAGTATATAGGAGTTACACCAAGAAGATGCAGCATTGACCCCTGCATCGTCAAAACAAGGGTGAGAAATTTTAGATACTCAGTCAAAGTCGAAGGTAAATGCGAATCTTGAACAGCTGAAGGTTGATGGCAAGAAGTGAATCCCAGTCTCTCGAAGTCATAAGGATAAGCAAATTATTGATATATTAACCGATTTGGCTATGAAAAGGTATTGAGGTTTCGAAAATCGTGTCTTTCTTACAAATAAGACATTAAGGGATTATTGAAATTTAGAGCAAATTCTGTTGAATTGATTACTTTTTGTTACTTTTAGCATAGAAAGTTGAAACTTGGCGGAAATGCTCAGTTTATTTATAGTACCTGGCCACCGAGCGATGGTCGGTAACTTTTTGCTTCAGTTAAAGATATGCGAGATGTAAGGGCAGTACTTCATCCAAATTTTGTAAAAAGTTTTAATTGCGATTTTATCTTCAGTAAGACAAACTTTCTCAAAACGACGATAAACAGCACTTTTTGTTTCACTGGATGGTAGCAGCATTACTTTACAGTCTTTGTAGTTTGGCATTCTACCAGGAAGAGGTATTGCGAATTTTTCAGCAAAATTTTGAATAAATTGAACGATACGAGTAAGTGATTCCGGTGATAACACACGCGATTGCCGTTTTGAAGACTTGCCACTTAGTTCATGTTTTCATTCAGAAAAGCCAACATTATCACTATGTAGAATCAAATTTTTATAACGTTTTAAACCAACATCGTAAATAAAACAAAACATCTTTCTACAAATATGAATGCCAGAAATAAGTACAGTGTATCAACTCTGGATTTATTTTTTACCCTATGGCCATACTTCTTCCGACTTTCAGTATTATAAACGTTTTCGAGCGATAAATGTTGTCGATGAAATTCCAAATGGCTCAAATGGACTAAATCTTGTTCTGGTTTACTTAATTCTTAGAAAAATTGCCGGCTTTGTATAGCAAGATTTTCTGGAATTATCCTATTACATTCTTTCGAACAACATGCTTCGGATTTTTCTCCGTACATCAAATCGATGTTCATCGACTCTTGTATATCTTCAACGGATTCCTCCAATTCGGATATAATATTGGATTCGGAAACATCATGCAAAAAACTTTGATTTTCAGTTAGTCCCGAAGTATTAGCACCGACACTTTCAGATAACGTCATATCTATCTCATCATCGCCATAAACCGAGTCTAGTCTCTTTAAATCATCATCAAAACTGTCAGAAATATCCATTTTTATAAAAATTACTTCAAATTAACATCAGCTTAGTAACAAAATTACAAAAGAACCAAAATTGCGAAACAACTTTTGAGATATTGATAACACTCGTTATACAGTTGGCACAAGACTGAAGCGTCACTTTATTATTTTCCTTTCTTATAGTTATTTTTACAAAAAATACGTCACCACATAGGCATGACGTCACCAAAGTCGGCACCCAATCATAACTAACCATGCCAAATCGCATCTCCCAACTGAATGTGTGTTCAAAGTGATAATGCGCGTTATGAAACTTTAAATGCGTTTTTCTCAAAACTTCATTTTCACACACTAGGTCCCTTTTCTCGGAGAAGCTCACATATATTAATCCCCAAACCCCCCACCTCGCCTCCCGTGGACTACCCCCCACTTCACCCCCTACACCCCCCCACTGCCACTTACACCCCCCACCCCCACGGACGCCCCACCACTGCACACCACGTCCTGCACCCCCACATCTAGCCCCATCGTCACCTCCACCCCCACCCCGCCCCCTGTTTGTGCATTTAATTGATGTTGATGACTTGCCTTGATATGTTTACTAAGAAAGAATAATTATAAAAATGACAAATATGCAGGGAAGTTAACTATTTAAGCCCTGAAGAAGTCAACAAAGTTGACGAAACGTTGGCAATAAAGTATAAATTATCTGAATAAAAGATATAATCCTTATTTCCCTATAACAACTTTAATAATTTATTTTTAAATTAAACAACAAATAATAATAAAAATGTTCATTATATAATATGTTTATGTACATAAAGCACAACTTCATTGATATCTATATAATAATAATTCATAGCAAAAATCGATGTATTTTCATATTGATCTTAACTAAAATAAAGCTATAACTTCTCGAAACAGAACAAGTCTTCCAAAGCCTTCTTGTAAAAAATAGTCCCTGTGCGAATTCAGCTTAATAATTTTTTCCAGTCTGACAGTCACCGCCTTATTTTATGCACCATTTAATTTAAGACAATGGGCTGGCTCGATGTGTCAGAAAGGGAGAAAAGCCAAACCCATGTTGTCGCTGTTAGACCATTAGTCACAAGTTAGGGAGGTGGTGCATTGTCCAAAGAGGAAAAAACTTTTTTAACCCGCTAGAAGATGATGCTGATAAAAAAAGCAAAGCATTTCATTTTCACTAATTGTTCGCTGATACGAAAATAAAACAAAAATAAAATATTGCTGAATTGTGGAATAAGGAACAGGAATTGAAATCGATAATTTCCTCTTCTTCAGATTTGTTTTCTCGGATTGAAGATTATTTTAAATTAAGAGTTGAGTCTTTCCTTTTCTCCCTTCTTTATGATTCTTTTTTTTCACTTTTTACTAAAGAAAAAGGTGGGATATAAATTCTCTTAAAGTGAAATTAATATTACGGATGTATTTTTCTTTATAGAAGCTTAATACTTCCCGTTTCATTTAGATTAATAGTTTAAATAAAATTAAATTAATTTGAGTTGGATATCATATCATAGCTTTGAGAATCAAAAAGTACACATTTCATATTAAATTAAAATAAGCAGGCCAAGTTCGAGTCGAGCTCGCATGCCGAGGGTTCTGTGCTTAATATATCTATTGCTAACTGAAAGATCCACCAGAGGTGACTTCATTATTTCAGTCCGTCTAAAGGCCACCAGGCAGAAAAAATAATTACTCAGTACGCCTGTGAGGCAGCCTGATTATTAATTTCTTAAAAATGTCTGAAATGTGGAGAAAAATCCTTTCCAACCATTATTTTTTTTTCTGTCTGTTTCCGGATTTCGATACCCACGATAACTAAAAAAATAAAATTCTTAGAAAGTTCGTCCTTGTATCAAAATATTTGTATTTTCAATCCAAAGAGCTGATATAAATTTAGTCTCTTTAGCTTTAGAAGTTACTTGAAAAGTTTTTGTTTTGCCGAGAGTAGCAGAGTTGTTGATTCACAAAGAGAAACAAAGAGGTTGTCCTCTGCTTGATGCAAATAAACATATACACATATATATCAAGATGATATATCTGTATATATATATTATTTATTTGTTTGAGACTATAGTTTCGAAGACTTGGTCTTCATCATCAGTCTTTCTTCAATTATAAATGTTTTTCATGGAGTCAATATCATATGGATACTGAAAACTTGGTGTTCCTTCGTCACTGGAAGGCTAGCAACTAACAAAAGCTTTTCATCATATGGATACTGAAAACTTGGTGTTCCTTCGTCACTGGAAGGCTAGCAACTAACAAAAGCTTTTGTTAGTTGCTAGCCTTCCAGTGACGAAGGAACACCAAGTTTTCAGTATCCATATGATGAAAAGCTTTTGTTAGTTGCTAGCCTTCCAGTGACGAAGGAACACCAAGTTTTCAGTATCCATATGATATTGACTCCATGAAAAACATTTATAATTGAAGAAAGACTGATGATGAAGACCAAGTCTTCGAAACTATAGTCTCAAACAAATAAATAATATATATATACAGATATATCATCTTGATATATATGTGTATATGTTTATTTGCATCAAGCAGAGGACAACCTCTTTGTTTCTCTTTAGAAGTTACTATTCAAAAATGCAGAAAAGATAATTTTTTGAATATGTCATAATATAGAAGTAAATCTTTAAATTAATATAAGATATGCTTTGACTATATTTGAAATGAGAATTTTGAAAGATTATATAAGAGGAAAGGATTTTAAGACCGAGAATCAGCTGAATTTAGCTCAAAACATGTATTAATGGAGTTCTTTCGCGACAATCCACACAAAAAGTTTTAGCCTCATAACCACTCTATAATTATGAACGGTGCTAAAATTTTAGGTTATGTATTTTTAACGTGACTGTACTTTTTAGACTACTATATTTTCTTTATGAATGGATCGTTGATTGATCTTATATCCCCTCCACTAAAAATAATCGCCCAAATATGTTTTTTTTTTATTTTTTATCAATACTACGAGGTAAATAATTTCAATTTTTTTTGAACTTACTCCGAATATATTATTCTAACAAATATTAGTTTTACATCAATATGGTGAAAGTCCTTCAATGAAAAAAAATAAAATAATGATCATTTTCCCACCCTTTCTTAATCTACCATATGTAAAAAAATTCATTTTTAATTCCAATTGATAGAGTTTTTCTTTAGGAGACGGACTGGTATAAATATACAAATTGGATGTTGATGAAGGCATTCCAAGAAGAAGAGAGTAAATCTCCGAAACGTCGGTTATCGAATAAATGTAAAATATATATATAGTCTTATTATTTTGCAACCACCTTGGACTGGCTTCATCAACATCCAATTTGTTTAATTCCAATTATTTCATGTTTGGTGTGGTAAATCGTCTTCAAATGTTAACAGTATGTGTTTCGAAGACTTCTTGAATTTTTGCATTTGCAAAAGAACTACCTTAATTAAAATATTTTTTTTTTCATAAGACAATTTTTTTTTAATTATATGGATTGAATGGAAGAATAAAAAATATCAAGATCAAGATTTTAACAATAAAGAATAATGAAGTAAATGAGTTTTTATAAGTTTATTTTTAATTACTAAGGCGGCTCTGGCGTACCGAGTCCTGAGAAAGTTTTTTTTTTATTATTTAATAAACCTACGGGTCAGTGATTCTTTCATTAGAATATAATCAAAGAAAATAAATAAAAAGGTCACGAATAGAATGATTTATCTTTCTTTAGAGCTAAGCATTGCATGGATGCCAGATACAAGTCCTGACCTGTTTCAGACTATTATAGATTAATTTCTTAATTTCTATTATTCTAGAAATGGCCTTGTTTCTTTTGCACTTAGCCAAAATGTTATTCTTTATAGAGAGAAAATATTCAATTGATGGTGACAAAAATTTAGACAAAATTAAAAAAAAAAAGTGGCTAGCTTACTGAGTATTGAAGAACTTTATACGTTTTCCTCCATTTTTGAGATATCAAATTATTTCTTATGTTCAGTTTATGAGGAGAACTTGAACAAATTTCAGGTATTTAAAATTTGTTATTTTTATTAATGAAAATGATGAGAGAAGGAGTTACACCAAAAAGGAGCACCCCTAAAGGCCTACGTTGGCCCCTCCATCGTGAAAAAAAGAAGAAGAGGGAATTTTATGGGCTGGGTAGGGCTCGAAGGTATCTGTGGATACGGGTCTTAAACAGCTGAAGGTTATAAGTCGGGGGGAAGACGGTGGCAGGGGGCGAGTTCCAGTCTCTGGAGGTCATAGGGATAAAAGAGTTGGCAATATATATATAATTTATCCAATTTGACAGCGAAGGGGTGCTGAGCGTTCGAAAACCGCGTGTTTCTTGTAAAGAGGGCTCTAGGGGGGGGGGGGGGTAATTGATTTCTGCTCGACTGAACTGACACCACCATAGTATCCGTAGTACAGGGAAAGGGCAGAAACGGTTCTTCGGTGAGCCAGGGAGTCGACAATTGATTGAAATTCGAGCTTGTACAAAAATAACTTGAAAATGGCACTAAAAATACCTTTACAGAAATATCTCACACCTTATAAAGGACCATTCATAAAATACGTCACGAAAAATTTCGCCTTTTTGGACCCCTCTATCGTCTCGCTGCGTCACATTTTCTGGAACCCCCTAACAACTATAATGTCACAAAAGCTAGACCCCCTATAATAAAATTAAAAAAAAAAAACGATAGGTTAAGAAAAAAATTAAAATAAAATTGATTAACTGAGAACATCACGTTTCCTTAGGACCCACCCCCCTTATCCCATATCATCACTCTAAGAAATACCCCTCCCTCTTCCATGTTTGCGATCGTATTTTATGAATGGCCTATTAAGAAATATTTTTTATTTTAGAGCCCTTAAAAATATTGACTTTTCCCAAAATACAATACAAATTATTATTTCAGGTAAAATTAATACATATAAGGTGTAAGTAAATTTCAAGTTTCTATCTTATTTAGCTTAAGAGCTAAAATGCTCTGACATGGCAGCTACACTAATAGAGATTGTTTTCCTTTTTAAAACAAACCCTAAAAAACGATCTAAAAAATTTGACCGTTGTATAAACCTTACAAATAAAGGGTTGGTTTTTTAATTGCTTTGTAAATGTCAACGATCCTTAACTTATTACGCGATTAAATCCGAAGAATCTCTTTCTACTTGTTCATTTTCTTTCCCAATTGGCGTTGCTAGTAATCATCGCCAAAACGCCTCCCTTCCTCGACTTTCTTAGGGACTTATCGCCTGAGCGGAGAGAGAAGGCTGCGACTTATCTCCTCTAAATCTGTCACTTTCCAACTTTAATCCTCTCCTAGTCAACTCCAGATTTGAATTTATTCGTGAAAGCTTAGCCCATTCCCTGGGGAACTTGTCTCTGCACATTCATGTCCGACAAACTTGCCAATCCCCTTTACTTCGCAATTAGGTTTCTGATCTGTATAGCAAATAATAATTAAATCTTTCAGAATTTTCACAATTAATATTAAGTTAGGTATATTTTTAACCGACTTCAAAAAAGGAGAAGGTTCTCAATTCAACTGATTTTTTTTTTGTGTCTATGTTACCTGATAACTTCGCCAATTGTGAACCGATTTTGATGATTTTTTTGCATTTGGTTCAGTATACTTTCCGATTGGTCCCGTTTTTTTTTCATTGGTATTAGACCTTTTTTGTTATGTTTGTTCACCCATAACTTCTTCGTTTATGAACCGATTTTAATGATTCTTTCTGCGTTTGGATCAGTATAGCTCCAAGATAGTGAAGAATTTAACTATTTATTTATATACCGATTTCGATGATTCTTTTTTGTTGGAAAGAGGGTACCTTAGGGGTGGTCCCATATTAATTTGGTCAAGTTCTGATGATATGATCAATGACGAAATAAGGTAAATCTCCAATTCTTATGAGCAAATAATCGAAATTATAATAAATAAAATCTTTTATAAAAAATCTTAAAACATTCATTTAAAACCCGCAAACGTTTAGAGAGAATTTCTATATTTATAAATTGAATTTTATTATCATTTTCTGATTCATTCGCCCGACGCTTTCTCTTACGAGATGTATGTAAGGTATTATATTAAGTCACTATTATAATAATAATATCACTAAAAAGAGAAAAATAAAAATTAAACCGACTTCAAAAAAATAAAATGGAACAAATAAAATAATAAGAACTCAAAAACAAAATAAAATGCACTAAAAGGTATAAAATAATTATCTAATTAAGTTACAACTAAACGACGAAATATTAACATGAAATCACTTTTTGAAGTCGGTGCTAAACAAATTATATAAGCGAGCTTACCCACCAAACGTACTAAGTAAGATCCGTCGAGTTCGATTTATAAAATGTAGGTATATGTTTTGCACCGACTTCAAAAAGTGATTTCATGTTAATATTTCGTCGTTTAGTTTTAACTAAATTTGATAATTATTTTATACCTTTTAGTGGATTTTATTTGATTTTTGAGTTATTATTATTTTATTTGTTGCATTTAATTTTTTTTGAAGTCTGTTTTATTTTTTTTTTTTTTTTTTTTATAAAAATTATTTAAGGATTAAGATAAAAATACATTCTTTCATGCACACCGGGGGATTTTCATTTGCCACGCTTAAATAATAATAAATATCAACTTATCTAGTCCCCTGTTAAAAATTTGTTCAAAAACTTAAAATACCCAAAGGAAAAAAGTGGAAAGTTCATTTCATTTCCATAATATTTCCCATTTTTGAGATATTATTACCAAGATATTTTTGCTACAGAGAGATCCCAATGACTAAATAGTTATCATTGTATTTAGGTAAAATTTGAATTTTTATTTTTGAACACATTCAGTTCTATGATGCGAGTTAAATTAATATCATTTTTTTTTTTAATATTTAAAAAACATTTTTATATTATTTATTTGTTTTTTAAAATATTTCTTCTTTTTTCTTATTCTTCTATATAGGTGCGAATATCTGTTTCCCCAACATATATATTCAGTCATCAGGGTCATAACTCTCTTTCCATCTTTTCTTCGGTCTTCCACGGCTTCTGACCCCCTCGGGACGGTTGTTTGCCAATATTTTCGGTAGACGGTCGTCTTACATTCTGCCTACATGGGCAGGATCTTCTTCTTACATGAACCCAATCGACTATGTCCTGAAGACCGCTTAATTGCCTAAGGTGTTCGCTGCGGATTTTTATCATGCAGGGTCTTCGAATGGATAGCTCTTACAACTCTCATCTCATTAGTCCGGAGAAGCTGCTTTGTAACGGTTGTGTCTGCCCTGGACTCAGCCCCATATGTTATTATCAGGCGTACACATGTCTTATATATCCTAATTTTACTTTAGGCATTAAAATATTTAATAATTATTAAAAAATAAAATAGTGTCCGAGGGCCAAGCACTATTTAAATTATACATCCTTATTTTTATTTGAGTTTGTCTTTGACTCATTTTTCTGAATTACAATTTGACTTCGAAGAGAAGAGAATAAAAGGTGTGCGTGTTATTCCCGTAAGGTATTATTTAACAGGAAACAAACAGCCCGTGGCCTAAATGAATTGGACACTCTAGTACTAGCTCATCGATGATTTTAACGGTTCAATTGTCCGGTATTTAAACCCAAGCCCTTCATTCCTAACGACGAGTTAATTGCCTTTATGCATTAAGTCAATCGGAACAAATAACTTTGTTTATTCATAAAGGCCAATGATTCCTAACCAATGAATGTTTCGCAGAACATGCCTGTGTTTGCAAATTGTTCAAAATTAAATTTAACTGATTAGTTTGCGGAGGTGGGAGTACCTTTCATTTCATTTTTAGGATTCTGTTTAAAAAGTAAAACGGATCCCTATAAGTGTCACAAAAATGCCTGTCTGTCTGAGCATTGTAACTCGTAAAATAAATAGGATAAAAAAAGTTAAAATTTACAATTTATTTTTCTCGAAATTAAAATTGTTTTAAAATTTTGATCGAATGATGATTATTTTTGCGCGGGACGAATTTTCTGAGGGGTCAAAAATAAAATTTTTTTTTAGCATAGAGTTTAATTCAAGGCAGTGGCGTAACTATACTGTTGAGGCCCGTGGCAAATTCATCGGATGGGACCCTCCCTCAATGTAAACCAACGTTGTAGGTTCTTTTTAATAAATCACTACGTAAAGTACCTACAAATGTTTTTATAATTATTTTGTGCATTTTTAGTTTATTTTCTATTAACTTTTAATTTAAAGAGCGTATTGGATTAAAATAATTAATTTGTGCCTGTACTTTAGTAGGTAACTTAAATTAATTGATTACAAAACCAATAAATTGTACTAATTTTCTAATAATAAATGTTAGGGTCCTCCTGTGATCGCGGCCCTCCGGTCGGAGGTCCATGGCATTTTGCCCATCCTGCCACCCTATTGTTACGCCACTAATAACATGGTATTCCCATGTAAAGAACTTTTTAAGTAGAATTAGTTTTATTATTTTTTTTTAACTCGCCTGATCTGGTTTGATTCATTCAGCTTTGACATTTTGACTACTTTGATTTTACTTGTGTGTTTGTTTAATTTATTTGAATGTTAGACTGCGTTGATTTTATTTATTTGTTTAATTTATTTTTGTTTTGGCATTCATGACTTTTCATTTTGGGTGGGTTAATTTATTATTTTATTCAGTTTTTTTTTTTTTTTTTTTTATTTTAAATTTCTGACTATACTGATGTAATTTGGTTGTTTTGGGTTTGTTTTGGTTTTTAATTTTTAATTATTTATTTATGACTGTTCAATTTTAAACTTAACTGACTTAATTTATTTAATTTATTTGATTTTTAGCTTTTTGACTCATATGATTTAATTTATTTGCTTTTTGATTTTAATTTTGGTGACTATGGAGGTAGACTTTGATTTATTTGACTTTTTGGCTGTTTGAATCATTTTGGGTTGGGTGAGAGTGGGCCACTGGGGGGGCCGGGTGAGCCGGCGAGCCTTTTGGTTTGTTTGAGAGAGGCTCTGTTCTAAGTTAAGTTATTATTGTTGTTTCGTCTTTTGTAAATTTGATTTAAATGTAATTGTCCATTTCCATGTGATTCCTTCTATTAAGCTTGAAAATGGATAAGAATCACTCAACATGCTAAAATTTGTATTTCGGGCTCTGTCCCTAGATTCCAACTTTGTTTTATGCTGTATCTCTCAGTGAGAAAATGTGTAATAAGTCATAGTTTTTTTATTTTTTCTGATCTGTATTATGTTTGTTTTGTATTATTTTTTTTTTGTGAACTATGACTGTTGTTTTCTCCAAATAAATAAATAAATAAATAAATGAATGTCTATGTACTTTGAGAACGTATTAAAAATTATATATACCTATATATTGACAATCTCAAGAAATTAATATAACATTTACTACTGAGGATGGTTTTACCAGAGGTGACCAAAAATATATAATGAATTAAAAATAATAAAGAATCGTAATTTACTAAATTATTATTTTGTTTCTGACTAGTAACCCTCGAAATTTCAAGAATTAAATTCACAGTCACTTAATTTGTGAAAGAATAAATTAACCAATTATAATTTTGATCGAATAATTATTTTAAGAAAGGGGTAAATTGTTGTAGGGTCTAAAATAAAAAGTATTTTTTTATCATTAGGTGTGAGATATTCCATTAAATATATTTTTAAGTAGAATCAGGCCTATATTTTTTTTTTAAATGTTTTTCAATTCAAAACGCTGTGAAAGTGTTCATTAGAAATGTAGCTGTTAAAGCTTTGTGATTAATTTTATTAAGAGTTGAAATTTTATTAAAATCACACATAATTAATTATAATAATTATTTATTGAACATGAACGAGTAATACAATAAACGGCGTGAGAATAATTCAAAATGTTTCAGAATGTTTTAAAATGCCTTTTTTGTGACTTTTGTGGGTACCAGTCGGCTTTTAGAGTTGGCTAAACTTAAAACTATGAAAAAATTCAACAAATTCCTTTTTTAACCGACTTTGAAAAAAAGGAGGTTATCAATTCAACGGAATGTCTGTTTTTTTTCTTTTGTGTTTGAACATTTATTTCTCTTTACCATGTGGACCGATTTCGATAATATTTTTTTCATTGTGTTCAGTCTAGTACCAGATTGGTCCCGTTTGTTTTTCATTGGTATTGGTCCTTTTTTGTTATGTATGTTATGTATGTATAATTTCTAATAAAAGTCGTTATTCACGTTAAAAGATATCTTTTCCTAGTTTATAAAATTATTAAATTTATTAAGAAATATCTCTGCGATGGTTAAATGAGCGAGAAGAAGAGGGGCCTATGAAGCGGTTCATATTAAGCTATATAGTTCCTAAGAGCCAATAGAAGAGTTGGCTCTCAGGGAGGGAAACGTCTTCCTCAGTACTCGTTGAAAATGACTTACGCCTGAGGAATATTGAATATCAAAATGAGAGAAGCGGAAGAGGTCAGAATGGAGATGGGGCTGAGATGAGGGAGACAGACACAAGAAGCGGAGTTCCGGGATGAATATATATACTGCCCTTAGCATAATGGATCGATTTAATTCGATTAGACTAAGTATACATCCGGCAATATGACCAACACTGAAGGGCTAAAGGAATGAAATAATCGAATTGCTCAAATCCCTTGTGAGACCTTGCCCTCCCTAAATTCTCTTGGACCGATTAAGCCAATTTATCAATAGGATAAATGTCAAATTCCTAATTTAACACTGTTCTACAAAATACTTGAAAATTATAATGAATTAAATACAGCAAATTTTATTAGAATGAGATTTTTTCAACTAAACTTTTTAGACAATTGCATAAATTTATAATAAAAAAGCGTACAAGTGCGAACCGCATAGATTTCTTAGAGGGGTAAGCGACAAAATCTTCTTACGTAATAATGGAATTCAGGATTAAAAAACTCTTCTTCTTCATACGGCTTTCTCGATTCCGATGGTCGACGATTACTAGAGAGCCCAATCTTCATTGTAATTTTTTTGGGGAAATTTTTCACTTGGGTGGTTTCCTATTGGATTTAGTGAAGCGCCTTCCATTTTTGACAAGGATGAAAATTGTTCTGAATAAGGCGAGATTCGATCTCAAGTGAACTAGATCTACCGTCGCCTCTAAAAAAAATCACTTGTTAATTTAAATACGCATAAGACATGGGAGATGAGATTGTCAGAGGGAGTAGAGTCTTTCCCAGTCGGCCCAAGACGTTTCGATTTATTTTCAAATCTTCCTTAGGACATGATTAAGTGAAATAAAACGAGCAAAAATAAAATTTGATTAAAGATAATTAGTATTTAGTCAGTTTCTTAGTTGACTATTGTGTACCTGCTTTAGTTGAGAACTTGATAATGTTATGAATAACTACATGTAAATGTAGTGACAATCTGGAGTAAGTGCAATTTACTCTATGAGTGTCTTTAGACATACTTATTTTTGCTGCTTTTATTACAAGTAACTTCTCAGGTCCTGAGTAGATTTGAAAATAAATCGAGACCTTGACTTCAGACAATTTTTTGTATTCTGGTTGCCTGAACCCTTT
This sequence comes from Forficula auricularia, assembly GCA_024734495.1. NCBI lineage: Eukaryota > Metazoa > Arthropoda > Insecta > Dermaptera > Forficulidae > Forficula > Forficula auricularia. The sequence goes on from JALMQS010000149.1 coordinate 7,723,162, forward strand.
AATCTTAATAATTTAACTAAAATCCCATTAATTTCTCTTCATAATATAATTATGTAAACTCAATAATTCAGAGTATTTGTTCTCTGTTTAATCTGAGATGCTGTTCAAATATAAAAAGGGTTTTTATTTCGTCTTGAATCGACACAAATGCCTAAAAGCTATCCGTGCTAATGACTATCATTTGAGACGAGAGTCCTTCTGACATGTAAATTATCAATAAAATCTCAGATTAAACAGATTACAATCTATATGATTTGATTATATAATAAATTTAATAAAAAATTTGAAAAGATAATTTTTTAAATTGCATTCCAAAATGGAAATTCGTCCAGATTTGGAAATCTCATTTTTATATTCCTCTTGTTAACGAACCTAATATAAAATGAAATAAGCAATTTTTAAAATAAAGTTTAACAAAAAACAAAAAAGTTTAGACACGTACTTTTACTTAAAAGACAAAAATAAAAAAAAATGGTTGTTTTAATATGAAGTTGCATTTTAGTAGTAGTGGGCTCTTAAGTCCCGAAGTTAAGGAAAGTTAGCAAAAGCACGAGATGCATAATAAATCTCATTCCAGCATTGAGAATACGTGATTGTAAATAAAGAGCATTCTGTCAAGATGGGAAAGCTATCGAACGTCTTAAGAACCATTTCCGTTAATTATTTATTATCAAAAGACGTGATTAAGGGAGAAGCGCCATTGCGAAGAATAATTTTAAAGTGTCGTCTCCTTTTTTAAAAAAAAATATGAAATTTCCTTAGGACTTGGATAATTGAATTCAGGATAAACTTGAATAATGAATATCCCGTAGCGATAAGGTTTGAAGATGATTTGATTAGGTCTGTAGAGAATTCCCATTTCGAAAATGGAAATAATTCCCTCTTGTATATGTGATGATCAAATTTGACAACAAATTAAGAACACCCCTTCTTGCCTATACCCAAGCCAGGGATTGAGTTACGGGATCTCTCGGATGGGTTTAAACCACAGATCGAGAGGTTAAAAGGCTTGCTCTCGGGTCAATTCTTATCGAAAATGTTATTACCTACCGCCTTGGTATATCTTGGTGGGAATCGAAGTTTCGCTAACCATTTATCGAGAGCGCTCGCCTTTAAGCAGCATCAATGATTTTTATTCGCTAATTCACATATATACCTTGATACAAAATTGTACATGACAGTTACATGGTCGCAAGTAGGTGCACTTGCACTCCCCTGGCAAATGATCTATTTCAAATTACTTCAATATCTTTTATCTAAAAATTAAATCTGAAACAAAATAATAATAAATTATAAATAATGCATAAGTTAATAAATTAAATAGAGAAAATTGATAGATAATTTTTTAATTTCAGAATTCAATGAGGACTCAGATTTCTTATTTTAGAGAAAAAAAATTATCAGGCCAAATTGTTGTGTGTTTTCCATTATCTAAATAATATAAATCTCAATGTTTTAAGGAATTTTATGACTTTATATTGGCCCACGGGTTGGACAGCACTGGTAATATAAAAATCCCTGACTATCCATTATCTATTGACATGTAAGAACATACAAAGATTTAAAAGACAAGTCCTGACAAGTTTTAGTCCATGAGAGAAATTATCAATTAATTGTGATTGTTCTAGAAAACCCCAATTCCTTATCTCCTTGTACTAGAATGATATAACTATAGATTTGGTTAGTGCCTTAGCATACTAGTATAAATTACTAAAATAACAAATATTTTAGAAAATGAAAATATGAGAAGAAGAATTTTTAAATATTCGAAACTTCATTATTTTTTTTATCTTATATAGTTGAGCTTATAATTTTCCTTTTAGTGAATTTTATTCTTAGAAAAAGCTTCACGTATTATACAAATATACATTCATATTTCGAAAAAGGGAATAAATATATCTCTAAATCTAAATGTTTTAAGGAAATGTATGATTTTATGTTAGGCCACAATCATTGCAGTGCGCTGGGCCGCATGCGCCCCGCGGGCCACGTGTTAGACAGCCCTGAGTTAGATAGTTTATATCGAGACTAAAGGCTGATTAGATTTTAATTGAAATTGGCCCAAAAACTAAGGGTGGGGGTAAACACTTTACATCTTTTTCCGATTTGGACCAAATTTCGCTCAGATACTTTTCATGTCCTAGTGAAACCTTTGGGTAAATATTAACTTTGATTTTCTTATTTAATTTTAATATACGGGGAGGCAGGTGTATGCTAAGTCATAAGATAGCCACATCACATATTTATAGATACTATTACGGAATGTAATCCGATAAGATAAAATCAATAATTCACCCCCAAAAGCCTACTTTATGTGTAGTACGCGATTTCAAAAATCTCTTCGCAGTCAAATTGAAGAAATGCCAAATACTTAATTATCCTTATGACTATGTCACCCTACTTCTTCTATCTATGGGAGCTACATCTTCTAGGAGAGAGTAAATTTTTTTAAAAGCCAAAACACTTAATAATCTCTGTGACTGAAAGCGTCTTCCTCCCTCTTCGATCTACATGAGCTACTTCTTTTAGGTAGCACGCAATTCGCTGATTCCAAAAATTCCTTCGCGTTCAAAGTGAAGAGGTGCGAAAACACTCAACTAAGACTGAAAGTGTATCCTTTCCTCCTCTATCTTTGTGAGCTACTTCTTCTAGGTGCTTATAAATTTTTTAAAATAAAATAATTGCTCAACTTTTCAATCCACATCGTTTGATGATAAAAAGTTTTAAATTTTACCTTTTTTACTAAAGATTTTTTTTATGAAAACTAAAGTTAAAAAAAAATGTCAATTAATTTTTGGTGAAATATTATTATTCTTTGTTTTAATTTCAATTTCGAAAAGGGCAGATCTCGCATTTAATACAATTTTTCATATAAATGTAATCTACTATAAAAGCTTCCCTGTACCTACTAAGCTCGAAAAAGACACAACTCTGGTATTAATTTTACTGCCCCCAAAATGTAAGTCAAAAACAAATTTTATAAATTTTAAACTACATTAGAAAATAATTAGTTTTTTTTCATTCCTGAACATTTTCAATTTTCCGACATGTGCCCTTTTCGAAATTGCATAGTCAATTAAACTAGTAATTTAATTTCGAGGTTTAATAACTATTATAAAGTGGAAAGTGAAAGTCAAGCCCCCAAGATGAGGGCATCATTCTTTAAAAGAATTCTTATATTGATCTGCTTTTTCATCTTTTGCAATTTTTTTTTCAATTTTATTTGTATTTTTTCCATTTTTTACCTCCCCTCTTAAAACCCGTTTAACCACCCCTTCACATGCTAATGGCAATTGGTTATTTTAGTCAATTTTTAATGTTATCTAAATGCCTTTCTCCCAGGTGATCATTCTCTCTTACTTAATAATTTCTCTGCTTACACCTCAAACCACTTACTCAGATACATTAAATTATATTATCAAAGTTGTTAGAGAAAATAAAAAAAAATGTTATTTTTCACTTAAACATAATGGCAGCGTTGAAAATTTTATTATTATTAGAGTAAGAGAAACCGGCAGACAATTATTAAAATAAAAGATCTGGAAGGGCTTATTCTTATATACATCACGTGAATTTATAATATACCTCCCTACAGTTTTTTTTTATATATGTAAGTTTCAAACTGGCGGGCATGGCGAGGGGAACGGACATGAGCCGGAAAACACCATTACTGATTGAAAGTCAAAGCAAGACACATACAGATTAAATTAGATACATTACTATTAATTAGATTGTAAAATATAAATTTACTATTGTAAAGACAATTGAAGACCTGAAATTTCGAGTCTCACATTTCAGATAATAATGTTAAATAACAAAACCTAATGTAAATAATTGTATATACTTTATATTAATAAAACAACTCACATTTCAGTGGAACACGATCTTTATCTACCTCACCAATAAGAACTTCCTTATAACTCGAAATTTCAGGTCCTCAATTATCTTTACAATAGCAAATTTATATTTTACAATCTAAATAATAGTAATGTATCTAATCCAATCTGTATGTGTCTTGCTCCGACTTCCAACTAGAATGGTGTTTTCCGGCTCATGTCCGTTTCCCCTGCCAGTTTGAAACTTATGTCCGCCAGTTTCAAACTTACATACTAGTATATACTTTTATTTATATATATATATTTTTAATAGTCAAATTCTGCAAAGTATCTGCAAATATATTTATTTATATACTTTTATTTCTAGCGAAAATAAAGTGTCACAACTTCCACGATCTCCCTTTAAAACTTCCCAATTAATTTCAATGAGATGCAGGCAACATGACTGGTTTTGGGAAGCTTGTAAAATATATTAACAGCCAATGAATCGCCTGTCTCCCATGCCTACCGAGTATTGAATCCACTCAGAATTTTCTTTTTAGTTTAGAAAAGTCTGAAAAGTCGAGATAAATAAATAAATTATAACCAAGATTTTTTCTGTCTGTCTGTATTCAGAAACCAACAATAACTAACAAAAAAATCGTAGAATGTTTGTTCTGGTGCTAAATTTTTTGTATTTTTAAAACGAATTTCTGAAAAAATATTAGATTTTCAATCCTCTGGACTTCAGGTTCAAAAGTGAAAAAAAAATCGTGATGTCTTATAGGATCTATCGAATGCGAGTGGTGAAATTTTTTTAGTACTATTAAATAAGCAATTCTTGTATAATATAGAATTGGTTCCTCGAAAACGGCTCTAACAATTTCTATGAAAATCACGAATTAGGGGCCGCCCATCAATTAATTACGTCACACAGTAAGGGTAAGGGGGGGGGTTTCAGAGTTGTAACAAAATGTGACAGGGGGCCCGGGGATCTTAAAAATTATGAAGTCACAAAATCAAATTAAAAAAACAGAGGGGGGTTTTAAAATATTGGAATTCGTGTGACCTAATTTATGGACGGCCCCTTAGGGAGTTTTTGAGTTCAGAAATCGATCTGTCAGAGTGTCATCTTCGGGTAACTTTAATTTGATAGAATTATTAACAGGTTAAATGAATGCTTAGTTTGTGTTCTTCACGAGTTGATATTTGAAAAAACAAAAACAGACACAAACTATACCAGCGGTCGGGGAACCGGGGTAAATTACCCCAAATGGGGTAAAAATGAAACTATCGGGGGTAAAAAGGACATTTTTAAAAAAAAATTATTTTATAAATTATTATAGTATTGTTAGTTTGATAGCTTTTTCAGGAATTCAAAATCTTAAAATTAATAAAAGTTAAAAAAAATATAAAAACATTAATAAAAGTTGCATTTTTTGTCATGATGAGTGTTAGTGTATTTTTATCTTTTTAAAAAGCAGTCAGTTTAACCCAGCAAGAAATCGGCTGAATGCCGAGGATTGTATTCAAATTGCGCTCATGTCAAAAAGTCCTAATTTTGAAGTTATTTTAGCGAATAATGAAACAACATGATTTTTCTAAAACATAAAAACGTTTGAATTATGTTAATGTTTACAATTTTTATTTACTTACAGATAGTTTCTATGTAAATTCCAATTAATTCAATAAATAATAAAATAAGTGCCTGGAGCACCGAGCGATGCTCGGTAACTTTTTGCTTCTAAATAGCTTAAGTTTCAAATTTCAAGGCTCTGCGACTTTCCGAAGACGAGATATGAACGATTAAAATATTTATTTTCCGACATGACTAATTTACACACCCTTCCTTTATTTTGACCCTTTTAAATCCTGGAGATGGAGGTACGATCCTTCGAATTGTCGGATTTTTTAAGAGAATAAAATTGATATTCTATTAAATTATTTTATAGAAAAATACCTTTATTTAATTTAATTGGCAAATTTTAATATATAATAACTATCTATTAGTGAGATTTATAATAAAAAAAACCAATTAATTTTATTAAAAATAAATTGAAAGAAATGTAATAATTATAAATTTTTATCGAGACAACCACCTGTGAATAATTATTTCAATTAACAAAAAACCCATCAAAAACAACTTAGCCGAAGAGGAGACCGTGATAGATCGAATTGTCAACACAAAAACCCGTCTAACCCGTGAATTTCATCCAAATCGTTAGAGCCTTTTTTCGACAAACCGATTCTAAATATATATACAAGAATTGTTCGTTTAATATAATAAGATAAGATACATTTACCTTGCTTTTTTTTGCTTTTCATGTAGGGGTAATAGCGACTTATGGAAAAATATTTTGGGGTAATAGTTAAAAAAGTTCCCCGACCTCTGAACTATACGGTGTTTCAAGAAATGAATTTTGTATAGTTTATGATGATAAACTAGGGGGCTCTACCCTTTAGCTGCCCATCGGCTGCCTACAATAGCTATACTCCCCCCCCCCCCCCCCCCCCCAACATTAACAAAATTTACAGAGAATGTACCGAGTCTTTTCCTCACTTTTATTTTATCTTTTGATAAAAAAATGTTGTTATTCACCATTAGTATAAATATTATATTCCTTTTACTAACTTCATTTTTCTATTACTCATATTTGTTAATTTTGAGAAAAGATCAAATCTCCCATTCACAATTTACGTGGTCTTGAATTTAATTTTCGGATGAGTTAATTAAATTTTCACACGAGTTATGTTAATGAATGAAATGTTGGTTTTAAAGCTTCTCTTTAAATATTACTTATAACAACTGTACTTATTTTTGTAATTCCGTTAAAAAAACACACCTATATAATTGCTTGTTCAGATGCGTGTAATCTCATATCATCTGCACCCTCAATGAAATGAAAAATAGCTTATAAATGTAAAAAAAAAAAAAAAATAAATAAAAGGAAGTAAAATATGGATAAAAGCAGGTTGAATGTTTTGGAAAGGCGAGGAGAGAACTCCCCATGCTCAACCTCCAGCTAAACAACCCCAAAGTGGCCTCGGAAAAAGGTGCCGTGTAGCTTGGATGTCAACATCTCACAAGGCGGAATCGAGAATACATGGGTAAAATCTTTTTTTGAAAGGAGAGGAAAAAGTAAATAAAGAGGGTGAAGTTCAGATCAAATAGAGTAAGGTTAAAAAGCTCTCTTTTGACCTTATTTCTTATCAAAGGATAGTCAAAATAAAAAAAAATTATGAGACTGAACTAGCTATGGTCTCTAGTCGAAATAGATTAATCATATTCATTTTATATGTCGAAGGCAAATAGTAATTTCAGGCAAAAGCTTAATGCTTTGACCAGTATTTAATTTCTATTTGACTAGGAAAAACTTTTTTCGCAAATAGTTTCTTTTTACTAAATCATTTAATTTTAAAAGGAAGAAGCTATTAATATTTAAGGACGTCGGTTGATTTATTAGCTATTCCTAATTAAAAGATGGAAACTAATTAGCAAGGTAAATAAATAAAGTAAAAAAAGAATGTATTTAGTTGATGTTTACATTTTGAAAGCAATTGAGATTTAGAAATAATACAGAGTCAGAAAATTTGTGTTCAAAAACCCCTAGGTTTTGATATAGGATGATTTATAAATTTGATTGAAAATTCTTAGGGATGTGGAGAAATTTTTTTAAAAAATTAATCCGTTTTGAACGTTTTGGCGATTTATTCTAATTTAATCTAGGATAAACACTTAGTTATTTATAACAGTATTTATATTGATGTTCTGAAATAATTTTTGTACTTGCTGATGAAGTCGGAATAATAAATCGACGAAACGTTCAACAGTGATTAATTTTTGTTTTTTTAACAATAATATTTATTGTCTTCTGCTTGATTTGAACCCATGAGATATAACAAATAGAAGATTTCTAATTAAAAAGACTGATGATGACGATCAAATCTTCAAAACTATAATCTTATAAATTTACTATATACAACCTGCTTAAAACTATTTCTCAAATCAAAAGGGTTTTGTCTGAAATTACTATATGACATTTATAAATGAAATAAAAGTGTACGCCAGAAAAACTGAATTGATTCAAAACCTGCTGTAGTATTTTTAGCCATTACTTAGCTTAAGTTTTAAATTCGAATTTTTTGTGATTTATATATTATATCTATTATAGGTAGGCCGCCTCTCTTTTATATAATTTCTTAAAAATATATTAAGACATAAATTTTATTTATAATAGTTAAAAATTAAGAATATAAAAAAATATTTATCAATTTTTTTTTTTCAAAATTTCTTTGTCGAGTTGAACCTGAGACTTCTTCTTTTTTCTTATGTCTAGGGCTATGTTTTATATCGTTTAGAACTCTTTATCGATATAGTAATAAATAAACTTTAACACGTTGAAAACGCCGGGAACCATCATAGATCAACGATTTAAAGTAACCTATACTAAGATTATTTCTTAAATGGGGGACCAGCTGATAATGTGTGTTAAGGAATTGTTTTATTATACTAAATGATACTCTACGACCTTTCTTATGATGTATTTATTATTTATTACTCTACGATTATAAATTTCAAATTTAAATGATTTAAAATTGGGACAAGCTTTCGGATTATCCGTACCTTACCCACACGAAATGAGACAAAGATTTAGAACAAAAGTAAAATTACGTCAAGCCTGTTGATGCGCAAAGGGGAGTTTTTAGAATACAAATCCAATGACCCAATTTATTGAGGTTATACCGGATCTTACACTTTGCCCGGGTTTATTTTTTTTGAGTTGCAATAATTTTTTAAATCGTTATTTATATACTAGCACATATAAGCATAAATCGAAACTACATATTCTCTCTCGAGAGAATTCTAGTTAGTAGTCTAAATAAAGAAATTGTGGAAAAAAGCATAAACTTTCAAGTGAATTTTTGAGAATTTGGGTGATTTAAATTTTGTTTTTTCAGCGAAGAATTTTTTAAAAAACAAAAAATTTTCAAGGAATAGATTGTTTTGGACTGTAAGATTGTATAACTTTTCTTATCAGTACTTTGTAAAGATTACCGAAAGATAGGAGAAATGATGCAATAACATCGAATTCAATTTTTCTTGACTTTCCTCCTTTTTCTCCTATTCCTTGATTTGATTATTTTGATATTTGGATTTTTTCATCTGTTGAAACCAGAAAGCTAATCAATTCTTTCTCTTGGAAATAACAAAAGATGCGACAGAAGCAACGGTACAAACGAATTCGGCACCACAAACTTTAATTCATGACTTATCCTGGGTATTGGAATTGAAACAGAAAAAAAAGGATGCTTGAAAATGATTTTTTTAAATGTTTCATACATATTTCAACACGAATATGCAAAAAAGAATTAACGACGAAATAGATTGATGAAACGTTCAAGACTGATTTTGTCCACATCGTTACGAATCTTCAATCAAATTAATAAATCATGGACACGAATCATCATATATTATTTATTTATATATTTATTATTATTATTTTGGTTAAGTTTTTATTAAGACAGTTTTTTAGGCTTTTCGGCCTTTCTAGTCAATTTACGATACTACTTATTATTTTAAAATTTGTCTCTACCCTGGGGTCAGGTTTTAGCCGGATGCACTGGGTTAGCAGGCCGGCACGCTAACCCCTAGCCTATTCGACCCCGCCTTATTAAGACAGTACTTTTTTAAATTTATTTTACCCAAACTTTAATATTGCCTGATTTTTGGGACGTCTTTTTTTTCCACTAAGCAGATCTCTATCAAAATTTAATTATTTTCCGTCACCTCTGGCCTCATTGGGACTTAAAGAGCAATTTTAATTTTATACTAAAACTTAGCTTTTATGTTTTCTTTTTATTAAATCTTTTACCATCCTTCTTTGAATCGTTAAATGTTAATGTGTTAAAAGACTTTGAATGTGATGGCTGGCTGGCTCAGGGAGTGCGTTTATAATATTTGCTAGTACAAGTTTAAAAATAAAATAAAATAAGCCACTCTATCTATTCTAGTTTAAGGGAGAACAATAGTTTCTCATTGAATGAATAATAAAAGTCTAGTTTTTTGCAACGAAATTTTCTCTGGAGAGAGACGGACTGGTAGAAATTTTAATTGAATGTAATGGAAGGCAGCCCAGAGGAAGAATATTGTATATTTGTATAGATATGTAAGGATTGTAATAAGTGAATTGATCAATGAACGAATGAAGTATAGATGTAAATATGATATATATTTGTATGAATTGTGAATGTATGTTGTATATTTGTGTATAAAAAAAAATTTGAAAAATGAAGAAAGTTTTTGAACACTACTGTGGAGAGAAGAAAGAAACATTTTATTTGTTTCATTCATTGACCCTTTGAAGTGAGTAAATTATATATTTTTTTCTATTGATAATCTGGCTGTTTACATCGTATTTATAATTGTATTGTTTTATTGTTGAAATGTATGATGACCAACCCCATTTTTATAATTGTGTCATATTGGTTTATAGACCCTGAAGAAGGAGGGAAAAATCCTCCGAAACGTCGGTTTGAAAGGAAAGGAGGAAGGATTCCAATAAATTACACCTTATTTTATATGTGTTAATTTTTTCTTTCCTCACTACCTCTGGGCTGCCTTCCATTACATTCAATTAAAAGTCTAGTTTTGATGATAATTTACGATACTAAAAAAAAATATCATAAAAGCGTTCCACCATGTGTAACTAGTCAAATTTATATCTAAGTTACATACGTTTAATTTTTAAGTGCACATTTTTACTTAAAATGCCTTTTTAAGTGTGTATTTTAGCTATTTTTAGTGCTTAGTTGCCTGTCTATTTGAAAGATTTTTAGTACCTATATTTTACCTATATACCTATATTTTTAGTACCTATAAATCCGAGCCCTAATAATAACATTAATAACGCTTTAAAATTTCAATAAAATCAAACAAAAAAAAGTCTATTTTTGAATCGAAAATCTCATCAATTCTCCTCTTTGGAAATTTAAACATTTTGAGTCAACTAACTTCTCATCTCTTTTTTTTTTCAATTATCGTAGTTATCAGGATCGAGAAAAAAAATGACAAAATCAGGGTTGAAAATGATTTTTCCATTCGTTTTAGACTTTTTAAACTAAAGTGATCAAAAAACAAAAATTAATTTAATTCAATATTCAAAAAGACTCCGTCTGCCTCCCGGGCGCCGCAAGTAAAAAACTACAGCGTGCTATATATAAGAAAAAAGAAGCTTTTAGTTACCACAAACAAATTTTACAAATAGAATTTGAAATCGAGTGAGGATCATCATATTAATGATAAATTATATATGGTAAACAAAATATAAAGAGGCAATTTTCCTAGAGGGGGGGGGGGGGGAGAGGAGGGTGTTGCCGGCTAGCTGATTAGTCCCCCCAAGTTTTCAATTTCGGTAATCAGATTAGAAATGAACTAACTTTTTAGTAGAATTGACAAATTTTTGAAGTAACGAAATAATTTAATGAGAAATACATATATTGATTGTCCTTTGTTTGATGCAAATAAAAATATATATGTATATGGTATATTATACCATATATATACCATATATATAGTTACTACTATATACCCGATTGGATTGAGATAAATTCGTTTTGTCGTAATAGTAAGTAGCTCACTGAACAAACGAATATATATATACGTCAAGCAGAGGACAACCTCATTTATTTCTCTTTATGAATCAACAACTCTGCTACTCTCGCCAAAACAAAATCTCTTCAATTAAATAACAAAATAAATAATAAATCTAAATTAAAATAAAATAGTTGTGCGTTTTAAATTAATTATTTATTTATTTTCTTGTTTAATTGTTCGAATAAAATTACCTTTAAGCAGTACTTAAGAGATCTCTCCTTTACGAGTTTTCTTTTCCGAGTTTTAGGAGGCTCTACTCTCTCTCTCTCTCTTGCACTTTTTAAATCATACTCTTCTAAGGAAAGTAACCTTTAGCAGCAGTACATTGGAGACATTTTACGGTCCTTTTGAATGATGGTATGTTACGACACTTTTATTCCCTTCCGCCGTCAATAGGGTTGATTCGTGTCCGTAAAAGTTCTATTTGTAAAAAAAAAGAGAAAGAGAAAATAAACTTCTACAGTATTGAGATCAAGATTAGCAAGTTGTTGGTTTTCGTATCATTTTTACAAAGAATCCACATGTTCTGTTGTCTGGGATTACTTTTCACGGAAGGAATCGATATCCGATTAATGGGAATTTATTTGATTCCCTGTCCTTTTTTTTTAAGTTCTCATTTGGGTTTAAAATTAAAACTGATCAATTCTCCTTATAGTTTGTCAGAAAATAAACAGAATGAAACTTTACATGTCCATTTTCGACTTAGTGTTGTTCTACAATTTTTTTAAATAAATTTTTATAATTTTTCTAATTAATATAACAAAGAATAATTGCTATATCAATGAGAATTGTTTTTTGATCGCACTTATTTGAAAAAGATATTTATCGCGAGACTACTGCGGATTACGCTATTGAAGTCTGCGGAGTCTTAAGTCTGGACCAAGAGAGAAAAAGATGTGATCCACTTAGCTCCAATCCAACGTCATTTCGCGTCATGTCTTTAATAAGAGGAAAAAACTATTTAAAGAAAAAAAAACATCTTTTCCGATAATTATTTCAATTCCATTATCCATTCCCCCATTTGAGACCTCCAATGAATTATAATAATATAAATTATAAATTTTATTAAACCAATTATTTTACATTAATTAATGTATACCATGTATTTTAGCTTCGATTCCGGAGATTGCTTCTCCACCATCGAGTGTCCTTATTCATCTTTAGTCCTTGTTTTTAATAAGAGGAAAAATCTAATTAGATAAAAAAACCTCTTTTCCGATAATTATTTCAATTCCATTATTCCCCAATCAAGTCGATTGGATCTCCTCCTCATCTTCTCCCTCTCCAATTATAATAATATGAAAAATTGATAATCTTATAATGAAAATTATTTTCAGGCGCAAACGAGATTTTACATATTTACAATTTTTCTATAACTGGGTAACAATTTTTTAAGATTTGAATATGCAGACTTGCAGACATAATTATGAAAGTGATCTAAGTCAAAAAAAGAAAGAAAAAAAAAAGATTTTTGTATTTCATCTATTTAAAGTACAGTAATGAGATGTCAGTTTTGCAAAATCACATAAATTGAATCGTTAAATGAATTTCTAGTTATATCATTATTCACAATCCAAATCTTGTTTATTTTATAAAACTTTAAATATCTCGAAACTAAGACTTGGACCACTTTCATAATTATGGGCACATATCTGTATATGTCAGAAGAAATTTGGTCCCTAGGGGTTAGGCCAAGTGCCCGGAAAACAGGCTTAGCGCTTGGGTTCAACTCTCGAGGGTGCGAACTCTTCTGATATATGATATAAACATACGTAGAACATCTATTATCTACCAAGATATAAGATTTAAATTAGTCTTCTCTCCTTTAGTTAAAATACAATTATTCGATAAATCAATCTACAATATTTAATCTTTTATTTAGATTTTTATAACATCATTTTCTTAAATTCTTAAATGCTAATTTTAAATTGACCTTAATTACAATTAAATTATGTTTTAATAAGATTTTATTTTAGCACTTTATATTTTTCCATTTCTTTTTTCTATAATGTATTTTCTAAAAGAAAAGTAAACGTGTCTCAATTCAAAATTTACTCTTGGCAACTTGAAATAGAGATTTTTATTTATTTATAATAAGTGTACATAGGGTCAACTGTCGACTCTCTTGGTATAGAATGCAGAAAAGTACAATATACCATAACAAATTCATAAAAATATAGAAAAATCCAAAATAAATAAATAAAAATAAGATCACATAATATATCTATTGAAAGTTCCACAATTTCCAGAGTTACCATTTACCTAGGTCATGCTTTATTAGTGAACTATGCATAATTATTGTGTTTATATATTTATTCTGGCTAGTAAATAAACATTTCACTAGAAAGCCATACAAACTGACTGAAGGCGTAATGCATTCGAATTTGTGTAATTGATGTTAGCCCCAGGCGAATAACTTCACATGGAACCTGTTTCATATTTATGTTTTGAATGAATGATTTGATATTACAGATTGACTATTATACTTTGGATACAGCAGCGGTGCTATATGGATATACGAACTTGTCTTTTCATAATACAAACGTAACCCTTAACTGATCTGCCTCAATGCTATAACAAATCAAAGAAAATAAGTAGGTTATAATGAAAGGCAGTCTATAAATTATTTAAATTTTTATTCAAATTCTGACGTTTCGGAGACCTTTTCTCTCCTTCTTCAGGGTATTGAATAGTTAGTTGACTAAGTACACTTATGATATAATGATGAAAAGTATTGTAATATTGTTGTTATCACTGAAAGAGAGACAAATGGGAGCCAAGTTATACTCACCCATCAATAACTATTCAATACCCTGAAGAAGGAGAGAAAATGTCTCCGAAACGTCGGAATTTGAATAAAAATCCAAATAATTTATGGACTGCCTTTCATTATAACCTACTTATTTCGCTTACCAGTCCGTCTTTCTAAGAAAATAAATAAAATTAAAATAAAAGAAAAGTATTTCTGATCAAAACGGAACAAGAAATATTCATTAAAAGTCATATGGACGTTTACTCTTGACATTTTGGTAAAAATAATTGAATTCGAATTTCTTAAAAGGACGTTAGTCATTTTTTCGGCAAATATTTACCGCTTTTATTATATATAAAACACTCTTAAAACTAATTTAAAGGGGCTGGATCATCTTTTTTTGTAATTACGTTAAACATGTTTAAATATGGAGAAATTTATTAAAACGGCATGTTGGGAAGATTTAGTTAATGAAGGTTTAATGACTGATTTCCTTTAACAACTTCCCATGCAATTAATACCTCTTATAAACCGAGAGCTAGTGAACATTTTGGACGATTATTTCAGAATGCAAACAACATATCCCATACTCTACTGTGATCAGCACACACTTCAACAAGTGAAATTCTTACTCGCCGAATCCAGACGTTTTTAGGGGTAAATAAATGACCAATGAAGATGTCAAACTATTGTAAAATCAAGTCATTTCAAGTTAAATTTGAGTCCAGGACATCCCCAATGACAATACCTATTATTTTATATGAAAGGCAGAACGATAGCCCAGTCGCGCCAGAATCACCCAATGTGTCATTTAAAAAGATGTGCCTTTTTAACAGATTGTTTCTTAAACCTCTGTGAAACTATATTCGATATCGATATTCAGAATTAAAAATTTAATCAAATAAAGGTCTATTAGGGGTCAATAGAAAAATATAAAACATCATTATATTTACATTTGTACAATATTTAATTAGTCCCATAGTTTCTATATAAATCACGATATTTTATACAACTCATCTGTATATCTTTGAGCAACTTTAATGAAAAAATGAATTAGGAAAATTTTAAAAATATAAACTTACATAGGCGTCCTTTTTTGTTTGTTTTATTACAATTAAATAAAAAGTAAAAAAGAGGGGTTTGATAAAATTTCAAGAAACTTGAAGGGGTCGACGGTCAAAAAAGTTTAGCGATCACTGGTTTAAATTAGCCTCATATCTAATTTCATGCATTATTAGCTCCTATAATTGCGGGGAAATTGTGATATCTTGAAATGAAATCAGGTTTGTGTAATTTTTGAGTTTTTAGGTCTTCTATTTTTCTATACTATAGGAACGGATTAATAAATTTCATAAAGATTTTAATTCTGGGCATCTTTTGTATTTAGGTACATGTTATTTGAAAATTAATAAGGAAAAATCTATTGCCAAATGATTTTTTACATTGAATTTATTTCTAATAAATAAATAAATAAATAAATTGAAATATATAGTCTCGTTATAAATAAAATTTATAATTCCAGCAGAAGACACACTCTTTTATTGTCTCCTTCAAATAAATAAATAAATCGTAATAATAATGAATTAATTAAAATTAATGAAATACTTAGCCATCCCGGCAGGCAGATTAGTTTTGTTGAACTCTAAAACTCAAGTACTTTACTTAGAGCTTAAATTTTACGAAACTTTGAAGAGGGGGTGGCCAATGGATTGCCTATATTCAGGCGTATAGTGAGTAGAAGGCTAGATGTTAAAAAGGCAGATCTTCTGAAATGACTTGAAATTTTAAAATTGTGTGCGTGTGGGGGGGGGGGGGGGGGGGTTCTGGCGCCCCTTAGCTACTTGACTATATTTTTGACATATTCATCAGTCATTTACCCCTAAAATCGACTAGATTCGGCGAATAAGAATTTCACTTCCACGATGTGTGCTGATCACACTACAGTATGGAATATGTTATTTGCATTCTGAAATAATCGTTCAAAATGTTCACTATGTCTTAGACTATTAATTTTAATGTATTTCTCAATTTATCGTTGCTACCTTACATACAGCTGGATTTATTGTATAAATATATTTTATTGACTGAAAATATCTGTATAATTTATGCTACTATTTCGTATTTGGTTGATCTGCAGATACCTATGGGAGTGCATTATACCATACATGATGAAAGCCTTAGAGAGGCTTGAGAGGTAAATTTAGTTCACCTGTCATAAATGCAGAGCAAGTCAAAATCTCATGCATTAATGTCTTAATGGAAACTCCAGCAGCAATGGTCAAGCTAATTAGTTTAGCTCAAGAGAGAAGAAATAGCCTTTTCATAGAATTATATGTTATTTATAGCTTACAAAATTAGGTATTAAACAAACCCATCACTCTCCTTCAATTTACTCTGTAATAATTACTAAACTCATTGAAAATTCAGCATTAAATACGGAAATAGCGGTAATAGGCGGCCTTTTCAATGTAAATGCATTGATTAAACAGAACACTATTAAAAGCTGGGGTATTATTTGTGTTAAACCCTCTGAGGTAAATGTTCAACTCAAGAACTATTGAATTAACCCCAAAAAAGATGATGCGACAATATAATACCCAGTAGTTTATTGAACAGACAAATGAACTGCAAAAAGAAAAATAAGCCTGCCAAGTGCGAGTCTAACTCAATTACCATTGGGTTTGATCTTTTATATCTTCAAAAATACTTGAAATATATAATTTATTTTTATTTGTTACTAGCTGCGACCCCCGTCTTCGGCGGCCCTCTTGCTAGCCAGGGGGCTACGCCCTCTGGAGGCCCCTACCCCCACCGGCAACCCCATTCCACCTCTGCACCCACTCTGCACCCCACTACGCACTCTTCCTACCCATTCCACCCCCACCCCTGCATTTAAAAAAGCTTAGCCTAATTCTACTTGAGGAGATCTTTACAAAGATTCCTCATACCAAAGATAAAAAAATATTTTTATTATTGACTCGATTTGTGATCTGTCTGTCCCCCTTCTCTTCTTGGAGAGAGGAAGTTTTGAATTTACAAGTTTATTTTTTTCTTATCGTATTTTCGTATTTAGATATGTCTGAAACATAAGAAATAATAGTTTTCGATTTAATTTAAGAATGTAATACTCTTAATACTACTTAAGTAATTTATAAAAATCGGATCGAATTTTTAAAATCAAATATTTAAACGCGATTAAAAAAAAATTAATAAATACAACACTCCGGTCGCCGAGCGAGCATTTTACCTTCCTGAAACCAGGCTAATTTGAAACTACATCATTAATTACAGCAATTACTTATTGTACTTGAGCCGTTATTCACAATCAATAATCAAAATAACATTACATCTTTCATAAAGAGAAACAAAGAGGTTGTCCTATGCTTGATGCACTACATCTTTATGTAAATATTTTATTTCAAACATATATCCAATTAGGAGTATTAAAAGTATTAAATTCTGGTGTCTAATTATTCTAAATTTAAGCCTTATAAATAATAGAAATAGAAATTGATGTGTGTTTCGAGTTTTAAATTCCTTGAAAACTCAAAGGCAATGGAATCTACCCCGGGAATGAATTTAAAAAATGCAATATAGTTGTAGAGTTTTTTTATTTATCTAGTAAAATCTAGCTAAATCACGAGACTTTATCAACGTTTTTGAATGAAATACTTATCGAGATATGTCAGATCATCAGATGGGTCAACCTCATAAGGTAACCAGCCATTGGGATGGTATGCTTTTTAGTATTGGGGTTTAATTTCCGAGGAAGGGAATACAACCCCTTTGAGATGTAAAAAAATCATTAGAGGCCTCATTATCCTCTTATCTTATTAAACATCCATCCGTTTATAATCTTAATATTAATATTAGGAAGATTAGATAAAATTTTAAATTCGTTGTGTGATTTGATTGCTGAATGAGGTTTCCAATATTTAATATGTATGCCATGTATTGACAATCCGTTAATTTTGATGACTCATCATATAGTTCGGTTTGAGCACTGCATGAGTATGCAGATGAAGATTAGCCTATTAATGATCTGAGGGGAGGGGGGGGGGGGGGGGCGATTCAATTAAGGTCCCGAGAACTCAAATTTAGTGTTAGAAAAATTCTTTGACATTTAACTTTTTAAAAACCTATTTATTTTTTATTTTTGGTAAGGTAATATAAAATAAGAATAATTTTGTTTTATCAGAAAATATTAACAAAAAACAAATTGTTTTCATTTATAAGATGAAAAACTTCATTTTTAAAATAAATATATTTTCAAAGCGGAAAATTTTGTGTTGCTAAATTGCTTTCTAATCCAAAGAAAATTTGAGTTCCCTATGTTATTTGATTTTATAATTTTGAGTTTATATGAGTTTAGTTTATTTATTTCGAAAAATTGGGTCCTAACATAATGATAATGTGTCTGAATACAAAAAAAATAAATTATTATTAATTAATTAGTGTTTTAAATCCCTGAAGTATCCAATAGGTCTTTTAGGTTACGCGCGATCGCTGCCGTTACAAATGACCGCACGCCCGCTTTAAGGTTAAATCATTTTTAACCGACTTCAAAAAAGGAGGAGGTTCTCTATTCGATTGAATTTTTTTTTTTTTTTTTTTTTTTTTTTGTGCCTATGTTACCTCATATCTCCGCCAATTCTCAACCGATTTTTGAAAATTTTTTTTGCATTGGGTCCAGTCTAGCTTCCGATTGGTCCCATTTTTTTTTTCGTATTTTTTTCATAGGTATTAGACCTTTTTTATTAGGTTTGTTTAGACCTAACCTCTTTGTTTATGAACCGATTTCGATGGTTCTTTTTTTATCCGAAAGGGAGATGTCTTAGGGATGGTGTCATATTAATTTGGTCAAGTTCTGATGATATGATCACTATTAATAACATCACTAAAAAGAGAAAAATAAAAATAATTTTTAAGAAAAAAATAAAAACCGACTTCAAAAAATTAAATGCAACAAATAAAATACACTAAAAGGTATAAAATAATTATTATCTTATTTAGTTACAACTAAACGACGAAATATTAACATGAAATTACTTTTTGAAGTTGGTGCCAAACATATACCTTTTATGAATCGCACTCGACGGATCTTACTTAGCATGCGCGGATCCAGGGGGGGGGGGGGGGGGGCGATGGGGGCGACCGCCCCCCCAA
Source organism: Forficula auricularia (assembly GCA_024734495.1). Taxonomy (NCBI): domain Eukaryota; kingdom Metazoa; phylum Arthropoda; class Insecta; order Dermaptera; family Forficulidae; genus Forficula; species Forficula auricularia. The sequence goes on from JALMQS010000149.1 coordinate 7,742,549, forward strand.
AGCATTCGAGATCAACATTTTTTATATGTTTATTTAATTTTTTCTTTTTATAACATTAAATTTTAAAATTGAAGAAAATAAAGTTCTATGTGGGGGTGGGGGGGGCGGCGGCGGCGGCCCCCCCCCCCGCTTGGACAATCTCGATCGCGACACACTTCCGAGATCAAAAGTAGATCTTATATACCGGCGACCGCCCCCCCCCCCCCCAAAAAAAAACAGAGGTCTGGATCCGCGCCTGTTACTTAGTACGTTTGGAGGGTATGCTCGCTTATAGGTATAGTTAGTTTGGCACCGACTTCAAAAAGTAATTTCATGTTAATATTTCGTCGTTTAGTTGTAACTAAATAAGATAATAATTATTTTATACCTTTTAGTGTATTTTATTTGTTGCATTTAATTTTTTGAAGTCGGTTTTTATTTTTTCTTAAAAATTATTTTTTTAACAACAAATTAGATCATAAAATATTTATTTCATCAAGTTAGAATCATAACCATCAAAACACTATGTTCAACAAATTTCCCACATCCAATAACAAAAATGGTTACTTTTTATTTAAAACTTCTATCTGTTTAAAGGCTATAACTCGAGAATAGAAATTTGTAGATAATTTGTTTTAGAGCCAATTTCTTTATATTTTATATTGGGAAATTGATTGGGTTCAAATTCCCAGATGAGAAATGCTGAAAATAGGAAATATGTTGAATCATTATAATAACTCTTGAATGGATGTATCTATTGAGCTGGAATTCGGGACAAAAGTTCGTATTGATAAGTTCGAGTTTTCATATTTTTAGCTCGAATCTTTCATTGATTTTTCAGAAAGCTTTGAAAACGTTCTCTTTTTCAGCCATTATATGGACTTACGTTCAGAGTTATTTTTTTTTCTCAATTATGATCTCAAACATTTTTAATTAAACAAAAAAGAAGTCAAATAAATAATGCGGAATTAAAAATAAATTTTATCTTGATAAAAAAGAAAGCCATTTTATAAATCTAATTTTAAAGCCTGGATTTAAATTGAGTTACCTTGCTTGCTATCCCCGGTCTATACAATTGGATTCATATTCCCTTGATAATGGGGGTAGCGCTCTTTTAAATAGTTTGTATTTTAATCCTATCAAGGGAAAGTGAAATTAAATAAAAATAAATATTTTATCCCATTTTGCAATTCAATTTATCGTTCTGCTTAAGCTCTTAAGGATGGTAATAGGAAATGATGAATTCATAAAATAATTTCAAATGAGAAAAGAGCCAAGTATGAACATGTATTTTATAAATCGATTCGCTAGTAAAAATGTTGTTATTAAAATTAAACATTCTTACAAATTGAATTATTAAAAAAATAAAACATTAATTTTTAGTTTTTGGTTGCTAAAAATTTCGTCCATTTAATAGAAGGCGATTTGCCGAGAGTAGCAGAATTTTTATAAATTGAAGGGGACAATAAAAGAGTGTATCTTCTGCTGGAATGATAAATAAACATACATTAATTCCTGTGAATCAATAGTAATAGACTGATGAAGAGGGCAGAGCTCTCGAAACTATAGTCTCATTATAAACAAATTAAAAATTTATAATTCAAGCAGAAGACACCCTCTTCAAATTTGTCTCCTTCAAATTATTATTTAGTATATTTACAAAATAAACACAAGCCATGTACATTTTCAATTTGAATTTCACATAATTTAATAACTCTTTCAAACTCCATACAAATTTAAACACCTCCCAGAATTCGGAAAAGAATGCCATTCTTCCTAAAGAGAACCTCCCAGCAATAATTTCCATCTAAATTTTAATCTGTTTTGGAATTGTTTTTTTGTTTGGAAAATATCGCTATATTTAATTAATTATTTATCCAGATGACACACATTTCTTTCTGGGACAAATGGAGTTAAATAAATTCATTAAATGCAAAGGTATTTTTTTATATATGTACCTAATTGAATTTTTTTCTTTTCATTCTTAATTACGTATAGTAGTTTATTTAATGGAATTCAATTTGAAAATGGATTGTATTATTATTTTAAGTAAAATCAACAACTACAATATTTTTTTATATTTTTGTATAAAAATTACATCCTATTAGGACGGAAATTAAGATGTGGAATTGAAGAGAAAAGTTATAGAGAAACATAAAGCAGGAGAAATATCTTCTGGCTTTTGTCAAGATAAAAAATCATCATCCATAAAGTGAGAAAAATTATAAGAAAAAAAAATGCCTGACTAGCTTTATATTTTTTATGTAATGTGTTTGACCTCTAAGCTAATTATACATACAAGCAATTAAAATGCAAATTACCATAAAATTGACATTAATTTTACACAAAGCTAATTTGTCTCTGGATGCACCTCTAATGTAGTCGTTAGAGCATTCGTCTATTAAGTGATGGGACAAATTTCTCTCTAGTTATCATTTTTTATCGCGGACAAAAATTAAATACAAAAACTATTCTAGTGAACAATTTCTTGGAAAAATGGTTCTCGACCGTTTGTATGCGAGAGATGCTATAGGTATAGGCAGGAAATTTATTTAAATTTATTTGAGAGTATAAATTAGTATTTGCCAGCCTTTATCGTTTCAGAGAATCCTAGAGATATATAACTAAATCTTGGGGAACCCCTAATTTTGGGTCTTTTTCTAAATTAAATTATTTTCATTCTTCAGGTTTTAAAAAGGTCAAAGAAGGAAGTATATATCAACGTTAAATTATTTTCTACGTAGATAAAAAACATTATTTTTAAAATAAATATATTTTCAAAGCGAAATTTATTTACACTTTGAATAACTCTGCTCTAGCTAAATGTAATCGATATTCGGGCAAATACAAGAATATCTTTGTAAAATTAAGTATATATTTTAAACGTAAAAATATTTTAAAAGATATTTCGATCGAAGGAAATAAATAGTGTTTGAATATCCGGTTTTGACAGCTTGATGGGCCGTTTAATTTATATTTTCCTAGAAGATGATGCTTCCCAGAGAGAATATTTATTTTCATAGCTATCTAGATTCAGATAAAAGTGTCATTTTTAAAATGAAAGCAAAATGTCATATGTCACTTCGGTTCATTTAAAATCAATGAATTTTAATAGTAAAAAATGGAATTATAGGTTACAGCACGGCTCGAGTTTTTTGGAGCATATCGGAATTAATTACAAGCTATATATTTTTAAAATGAATAACTTAATCTAAATGATTACAGATTAGCATGTTAAAGTTTATATTTTTGTGATTGATTTTATTGAATTTTTATTAAAATCACACATCATTAATTATAACTATAAATAATTTAAAATAACTATGACTCTCATCGTTTAATCTAGGTTCGTATAAGCATGAGCGCTAACTTCGATTCAAAATAAACTGCAACTAGAGGAATAACCTAATTGGATTCCATTTTTGATGTTTTGACTATTAATGGCAACCTCTACTGAAAACGTGGAAGAATCGACTTAAAATCAAAAAGACTAAATTCTTTTTTGGTAAACAACTCAAGTTTGAGTATTAGATAAGAATCGATCGTTATTTTTGATTTTAAGCCGATTCCTCCATGTCTTCAGCAATGGTTACCAATAATAATCGAAGCGTCAAAAATCTAATGTAAAATTGTTATTCCTCGAGTATTATATGAGAATCGATGGCTATTTTTGATTTTAAGTCGATTCCTCCATGTCTTCAGCAATGGTTATTAATAATAACCGAAACGTCAAAAATCCATTGTAGAATGGTTATTCTTCGACTATTAAATGAGAATCAATCGCTATTTTTGGTTTTAATTCGATTCCTCTATAAAGGTAACGGATAAGAAAAGAACGCAGTTGCTATGGTTACTTATAAACTTTCCTCCCAAATTTGTAGCATTTCACAGAGAAAAGCCTATCCACTCTTATTTAGTTAGGTTAAATGAGTCCTATATTAAACAGATCAAATGAATAAATTTTAAAGAATTTAAAAATCTTACTTTCGAGTAAAGTACTTTAAAATATAATTTTACTAAAAACTTTATTTACCCTTTTTTGTCGGCCCCAGGGTACTTAATTATGATATTAAATTTCATCAAAATTGGTTAAGTCATTTTAAAGATATTTAGAAAAAACTAAAAAGTACTGAAATAAATAATGTTGTATAATACTAATGTTTGTGGGCCGATATGTACCAAAAACTAATCAGCGCTTCATTTTGTTAAACTAATGGTAGGTTTTCAATTTCATTTCAATCGGTGCAAAGTTGTGGAAAAAATCGTGGACGAAAAAAACGATAACATCCATCCATCCATCCTGCACGCACTTCCAAAAAAAAAATGGCACTTTTTGGCCTCTAGACGAGATTCCAGGTAATTTTTGGCAAAACCGTCACGTGCTAAAATTCAATCTCATTGAATACTTCAATTTGTGACCTTAATTGAGTCCATGGGTTCCGTAGTCTTTACCTGAGGACCATTTGAAGTCGCGCATGCCGCGCGACCGATTGCAATACTTTCTCCCATGCTTCGCATTGGATAAAGTAAAAAACTGACCAAAACTGAAGTGGCCAAACCAATTTTCCCAAAATCGGAGTGGGTATTCGTATTTGAGAACGATCGCAGATACGACGTAGCTATTTAGTAATATTATTGCTGTGATCAATAAAAAGATTTGTGATTTTATTAAAAATTTATTCTTCAATATTTGATTGCATACATGCTTTAAACTGAAAAATCCAGTAAATATGAAGGAAGATCATTACTTGAAAGGATGTAGTTAATAATTGAGTTATAAAAAATAATTTTTAAGAAAAAAATAAAAACCGACTTCAAAAATTAAATGCAACAAATAAAATACACTAAAAGGTATAAAATAATTATTATCTTATTTAGTTACAACTAAACGACGAAATATTAACATGAAATTACTTTTTGAAGTCGGTGCCAAACAAACTATACCTATAAGCGAGCATACCCCTCCAAACGTACTAAGTAAGATCCGTCGAGTGCGATTCATAAAAGGTATATGTTTGGCACCAACTTCAAAAGTAATTTCATGTTAATATTTCGTCGTTTAGTTGTAACTAAATAAGATAATAATTATTTTATACCTTTTAGTGTATTTTATTTGTTGCATTTAATTTTTTGAAGTCGGTTTTTATTTTTTCTTAAAAATTATTTTATTTTTCTCTTTTTAGTGATGTTATTAATAGTGATCATATCATCAGAACTTGATCAAATTAATATGGCACCATCCCCAAGACACCCCCTATCGGATAAAAAAAGAACCATCGAAATCGGTTCATAAACAAAGGAGGTTAGGTCTAAAACAAACCTAATAAAAAAGGTCTAATACCTATGAAAAAAAAACGAAAAAAAAATGGGACCAATCGGAAGCTAGACTGGACCCAATGCAAAAAAATTTTCAAAATCGGTTGAGAATTGGCGGAGATATGAGGTAACATAGGCACAAAAAAAAAAAAAAAAAAAAAAAAAATTCAATCGAATAGAGAACCTCCTCCTTTTTTGAAGTCGGTTTAAAAGGGAGTTTTTGTTGAGTTTCACAGAAAATTAAGTGGGAGTTAAATTTAACCGAATTTATCGCGCGGAGAATTTACCATTGCTCGAAGCCCCTAAAACCTTAGTAAATTGGATATTGAATTGTATCTAAGTTTCTGAGATTGGCTCGTGATCCCGGCTTCATTTCCTTCTACTCTGTTCTTTTTACGTTGGAGGGGCCAGCCCATACAGGCCTTTAGGGGATCCACCTTCTGGTGTATCTCCTTCTCACATCAATATCATTAAAAAAAAAAAAGATTTAAAAATTTGTTATAAACCTCAATATATTTCGGGTTGTTAACCCATCTTCAGGAGTATAAAAAGTGTCTACACTAGTCCATGTATTCTTGAAGATGGATTAACAACCCGAAATATATTGAGGTTTATAACAACATTTTTAAATCTTTCATATCTGTAAACTAAAAAAAAATTTCCCTTAATTATAAAATACATAATGTTTCACTGTGAACCAACACTGCACTTCATTAATTTAATTAATAGCTGAAGTTTGGCGTAGCGTTTGTATTGATAAGCTCTACTTTTCTAACAAGTTTCAGCTTTCCAACTCATTCTGTTCACTGTAAAAAAATTGCCGATTTGCAAAGCCTATCAAAATGTTTTAATTAAGATGATATTTCAAAGAGAAAATGATGATGCATTGATCCTCTACTTGTCCAATCCAAAACAACCGCTATGAATCTCTAAATCTGAGAGGTATTAATTTATGTAATATTTGCGTTTGAGATTCAAATGAATAGTTGAATTCGTGAACATTATTGCTTATTTGCATTTCCTTCGGAGAATTAAATAAATTTTAACATGTTGGATTATAATCTAAATGGGCTCTCTCTATCTCTGTTTGTTTATTACATGTCTAAAATATAATCCTATTAAAATATATGATAATTATCAAATACTCCCTCTTTAAAACCCAGATAGCCTGGCAGGCAAAGCCAGGGAAATTATTTTATTTCAACATTTTTAATTGAAAAAATTCCGTTTTGCCGAGAGTAGAAGAGTTGTTGATTCATAATGAGAAATCATTGGAATGTCCTGTGCTTGATTCAAATATATGTATTTATTTATTTATATTTTATATATATATATATATATATCAGTGGCGGTTGGTGACTTTTCAATCAGAGGATGCTCTCCAAAAAAGTACCCATCATTTTTTTGAAATTTTATTTTAATCATCGAATAAAGCATCATTTTCCTTATTATTCTAAAAAAGATAAGAGTAAATAAATATTAAATATAATATTTATTTACTCTTATCTTTATTAAAGATGTTTCACCTTGCACCAACACCACAATCTCTACTAATTATTATTATTCAAATTTAACATTAGATTTTTAAGAAATAAATTTTGAGACCTTCGCCCCAAACGAATACTACTTTGTGTCCTTTATATTAATTACCATAATAAAATAATTTATTTGATACTAATAATATAATCATTGATTTCGGAGTCCTGAGCCCCTTGTCGCCAAAACTAATCCTGTAGTAGTATATTTATATAGGCATATTAAATTTGATTATCTGAAAAGATTAATTTATTTCAAAACTGGAGATGATACCAGAAATTTTTAGTGAATTTATAATAATCACAAAAAAAATCTGTAAAATTCAATTTATGAGATTTCCCTACTGACTGTCTTGAGAGAAGCTTCTCTCCTATGAAAGAATATTCTTTAATCAATATTAATGAATAGTAAATTCATTCAGTGCTTTATTATAAACATAATAAAATAATAAATAATTTCAAATAAATATTAATAATATGGAAATGGCTTTCATCTGTCCTTTGAGACTTGGGCCGCTGGATGCCAAACCTTCGGATGTTTATATAAGTATAAACAAATATTTATATACTATATTAAATATTCTCACATTTAAATATATTAAAAGATATTTCACTAGAGTATATTGATTGAGTGGGTTTGATGAAATGAAGTGAGTCCAAGAGCTGGTGACACATTTTTGAGTACGGATTTGACCCAACTAGAAATAATAGTACCGTCTATGATAGTTGTACAAGGAATGGCCAGTCTGGCTGGTCTAAGCAGGTGGACCAGGTACTGCGCATGGTGTGAGTGCGGTAAAAAATACATATGTGTTAAAAAATATTTTTGACCCACAATGAAATTATAAAAATTATAATTTATAGTCAATTATAAACATAATATATTCACTCCAGACCATTTGAGTGGTGGGACGTGGAACCAGACCACCCAAAGTGTATTTTTACAACATGCAAAAAAATAGCATGATGCCATTTTTTTGCATGCTGTAAAACTGGTTCCACGTCCCACCACTCAAATGGTCTGGAGTGAATATATTATGTTTATAATTGACTATAAATTATAATTTTTATAATTTCATTGTGGGTCAAGAATATTTTTTAACACATATGTATTTTTTACCGCACTCACACCAAGCGCAGTACCTGGTCCACCTGCTTACCAGCTCTTGGACTACTATGCCGAGAGGCTCAACCTCACCATAAAATAGACCAAAAAAATTTATGAATAAGAAAGAAAACGATCTTATTTTATCGATTTAATCTATGTGAAGGTACACGTAATCATTCTAATATAAGAAACTAGCATTTCAATTAAGAATTTTGTAATTTAAATGAAATGTAATGAAAACATTCAGTTTCTTCACTGGCGCAACCAGTCGACTAGAAATGGCAAAAGTGTTTAATTTTTCCTTATCACATATTCAATTAAATCTATTGAAATTTCATATCTATGAAATATTTTCTTTTATCTTTTATATTAAATAGTATTTAATAGAATTTTTTCATTTTAAAGGGTAGTTTATTTGAAGTCTAATTTGAAAAAACGCTAATTACTACTTTGAAATAATTTTTAAAAATCTAAAATTAATAAAAATTATAAAACAATCGATTATTAATAATTATATTCAATTTTGAACGAAATTGATTGATTAGTTTTTAAGAAAATGGTAAAAAGCTAGAAAACCTTAACAATTGAGTCGCTGATGCCGGGTGATTTGGGACTCAGCCTCTGGATATAATAGAACAAAATAATTATAAATTAGAAAGAAAACGATCTTATTTTATCTATTTCATCTATCTGAAGGTTCACAGTGTGTCTATTATATAAGAAAATAGCATTTTGATTAAAAATTTTGTAGTTTAAAAGAAATTGTATGAAAACATTCAATTTCTTCTCTCCAAGAGCAAATCAACTAAAATGGCCAAAAGTTTTATTTTTTTCTCATTAGATATTTATTCAAATCTTTTGAAATTTCATATCTGCCTGTTATTTTCATTTATATTTTATATAAAATAATTATTATTAGGAAATTTTCATTTTAAGGGTAGTTTATTTGAAATCCAATTTGAAAAAATGCTAATAACTCCGTTGAAATTTTTTTAAAAAATATGAAATTAATAGATATTATAAAACAATTAATTATTAATAATTTAATTCAATTTTGAACGAAATCGATTAAGAACTTTTTGAGAAAATCATAAAAAACCATCTGAACCACCAAAAAACGATGTTTTTTGAAAACAAGAGATGCCTTTGAAAAAAGTTTAAAAAGCCATATGAAACGAAACATTGACTTGTGACATGGAGATGAATTTTAAAATGTTTCTAAAACGGCCTTTCATAGACGGTTTTCGGGGTTTTTAACGATTTTCTCAAAAAGTACTGAATCGATTTCGTTCAAAGTTGAATTAAATGATTAATAATCAATTGTTTTATAATATCTTTTAATTTCAATTTTTTTTTTAAATTTTCAACCGAGTTATTAGCGATTTTTCAAATGGACTTCAAATAAACTACCCTTTAAAATGCAAATTTCCTAATAATAATTATTATTTCATATAAAAGATAAATGAAAATAACACATAAATATGAAATTTCAATAGATTTGAATAAATATCTAATGAGAAAATAAATAAAACTTTTGGCCATTTCTAGTTGATTGGCTCTCAGAGAGAAGAAATTGAATCTATCATGCAATTTTTTTTGGCTTTTCGGCCCTTCTAGCCATAAGCCAATTTACGATACTATATATTTTTTATAATTTTGTCTCTACCCCGGGGGTCAGATTTTAGCCGAATGCCTCGAGTCGGATTCGAACCCGACCCGGGTCCACTTGGTTAACAGGATGATGTGCTACCGCCTAGCCTATCTGACCCCCCAATTTCTTTTAAACCACAAAACTTTTAATCAGAATGCTTTTTTCTTATATAATAGACATAATGTGAACCTTCAGATAGATGAAATCGATAAAATAAAATCGATTTCTTCCCCATTTATAATTATTTTACTCTATTATATCTAGAGGGATCTCGCCATCAGACACCTTATTTGTTATTGATTCAAGTCCATTCGCACTACAATATTGGAAAAAATTTTACCGGGTAAACTATTGATTTTAGACATTTCAGTCATATTTACTTTTCTGTTTTAAATTAAATGTTTGTAAAAAAACTCATTATATAAATTTGTGTACCTCAAAGGGTTAGACAGTGATGGTGAAATGTATGTGAAAAAAATCCTGAAAATGAAATGAAAATACATTTTGATATTTTAATTTACTAAAAGAAAGTTCATTATCTATAATTAGGAGCCTGACTATTTAAGCTAGAGAGGATTAAAATTTCAAAAATAAATATTTTTTCTGAGAAAAGTAAATATTATATTATTTTACAAAACTAAAAGCGGTTTTAAATAAAGGGTAACTAAATTTTGGGGTTGAAAAAAATAAAATGACAATTACAATGAAAAAATTATATTGGGTAGCGGTGAAAAATAAATTAAAAATAAACTGATGAGGCCATCCACATGACTTTACCTGCATACACATGCCCCATCTCTTCTATTTTTAACCGACTTCAAAAAAGGAGGAGGTTCTCTATTCGACTGATTTTTTTTTTTTTTTTTGTGCCTATGTTACCTCATATCTCCGCCAATTGTCAACCGATTTTGAAAATTTTTTTTGCATTGGGTCCAGTCTAGCTTCCGATTGGTCCCATTTTTTTTCGTTTTTTTTCATAGGTATTAGACCTTTTTTATTAGGTTTGTTTAGACCTAACCTCTTTGTTTATGAACCGATTTCGATGGTTCTTTTTTTATCCGATAAGGGGTGTCTTGGGGATGGTGTCATATTAATTTGATCAAGTTCTGATGATATGATCACTATTAATAACATCACTAAAAAGAGAAAAATAAAAATAATTTTTAAGAAAAATAAAAACCGACTTCAAAAATTTAAATGCAACAAATAAAATACACTAAAAGGTATAAAATAATTATTATCTTATTTAGTTACAACTAAACGACGAAATATTAACATGAAATTACTTTTTGAAGTCGGTGCCAAACTAACTATACCTATAAGCGAGCATACCCTCCAAACGTACTAAGATCCGTCGAGTGCGATTCATAAAAGGTATATGTTTGGCACCAACTTCAAAAAGTAATTTCATGTTAATATTTCGTCGTTTAGTTGTAACTAAATAAGATAATAATTATTTTATACCTTTTAGTGTATTTTATTTGTTGCATTTAATTTTTGAAGTCGGTTTTTATTTTTTTCTTAAAAATTTTTATATAGTAATTTCTTTTAAAAATTTTATAATTTAAATTTTAACCCCCCCCCCTTCCTTAATTTTTTGTTCTATTTCAACCAAAATCTAATCAGTTCTTAATCTCAATGTGCAAAAACTACATGTGAAATTTCATTTTGATATTCACACTAGTAGAGTGTAGGTACACAAAATTTGGTAACATACGTACTTACTAACAGACAAAACAATTAATATTTCAAAAATTATAATTTTTTGACGTTCACTCATTAAAGCTTTTTTGTAGATAAAAATCCCATGACTTCGCTCAATTTATTTTATCAAAATAGTTTCAGCAGTTTTTAAGATATTTCGAAAAATCAAAGCAAAAAGACTTCTTTAATAAAAAAAATTATAATTCTTTAGAAGTGAATGAAATGGAGGGAGGGGGAATTTTTAATGAAAGTGCGGGGGGGGGGGGTGTTGATTTTCATGAAAATATGTGTGGGGTGTCATGAAGCTAGGGGTTAGTGGGCTCCCCTGTATAATAGATGTTTTAAAAAGTTTTGCTTTAAAATATCGTAAATTTCATTATGATTTACTAGTAAAAATGTTAGTTTTTCTATATAACTATACATAGGTTTGTGTATGGGTGATATTGCTATCTAATAAATTTACCATACATCACCACTCCCTTCGTAAATTAAAATTTAAAATAATAATAATAAAAATTAAATCTATAATCATTTATTCATTTATGACATTTTAAGTAATTTAACTGTGCAAAATTGTGTCTAAGGCTAACAGAAAAGTTTTCGATTTTTAAAAAACCCCTAATTTGTGTTCCAATTTTGTCGAAAATCTAAATAACGATTATTCTCGATATAAAATATCTAAATATAAAATGTTGTTATGAATCGGATGATACCTATTGGTTTTCGATCTAGAGCGTTCACACAATTTGATAACGCATACACTAACCCACCAACACCATAACCTCAATGATTTCTTACATTTTTAAAATTAAATTTCTGTCAACGCAATTTTTTTCCTTGTAAAGAGTGTCAGTTGTATGGGTTGAAGTGCGAATAAATAATTCTAGAATAATAAATAAATTAGGAATAATTTCTAAACAAGTAAAACTTGTGTAGACTTGTCTTTTCAACACTTGTAGGTTCTTAGTAGTTAAGAGATGAATGAAGAGAATGGATTCTATCTACGGACTTTAAAACAAAATAAATTCTCAATTTCTTTAATTGAAATAATTCCATTCAATGATTATAATATATATATAGACATAAAATCGTATACAATTAAAATATTTTCTTTCTAATTATTAAAGACCAGATTTCCGTACAAATCAGCAACTTCGATTTTATTATTCATTTAAATGTAATGAATGAATCTATTTAATAAATTAAAATTCGCTTAAAGCCATAAGTAAAAAAAAAATAGAATAATTTGTTATAATAATACATCCTTATTTCTTTTTTTCCACCTATCCCTTGAAAAAAACTGAAAAAAATATTTTGTCTACATCCCTAGGAATCCTCACTTAAATTTATAAATCATTCTATATTCAATTTTATTTCCAATATAATCTCTCGTCCCAGGATAGGAGGCCATTTCCAGTAGAGTCAGAAGCTTGTAAATAATAGATATGTTAGTAATATGTAGCAGAGAATAGAAAACTATAAATAAAAATCTATAATACGAAATTTACATAAAATAGCAAGTGCCTATAACCTATTAAAATTGAACATCCATCTATGAACTGTTCTGTGTATATACTATTGTATAATATGTTAAATGTTTTATTATATCCAATTGTTATTAGAATGATTTTATAGTTGAGCTATAAGCATAATTTCATTGCTCTTCCAAGTTTTCCACTATCAAGGCAACGTTGTGTTAAATGGAATGGATGCAATTGATTGATTTGAATTGGTTTTTCCAATGAAAAGAAAAAAAAATAACATCGACTACAGAAGAATTGTTTACCAGTTAGAATTTCTCGATGAGTTAAATGACAATTTAGCTGTCAAATTATTGACCTTTATATTTAGTTTGAAAAAAAAATATGTCGAAACAAATTCATTTTACATTTCCACTTTTCCACTTTTATCACAAATTCAACTTTTTTTACATTAATCGAAATGTACATATATAGGTATTTCTAATTTCTTTTTTTAAAAACAGTATCAGTGGAATAATTTCAATTTTTAAAACAAAATGTTTTAAAAAGCACACAGTAGTAGTAGCTGTTGAAGGCAGATCGAAATCTTATTGAAGGAATAAATTGTTATTATTATTATTTGTAATTTTTAAAACTAAAATATTTTTTGTAGTTTATTTAATTATTAGTATTACAAATAATTAATTTCATTCTTGTGACAAACTATAATTGTAAAATAATATCAAAATTAATATTAAAATATCCTTTAAAGGCTGTTTTAAACATTATTTAAGAATTAAAACTTCTTTAGTCAGCTTAAAATATATATGGTCGATATATAATAGGTTTGATGAGATTTTTTATTAGAATGGAAGAAATTACTTTGAGACAGATTCGTTTATTCCTTTAAGAGATGTAAGAAATTAAGTTGAATTTACTTTTTTTTCTAATGAAATTCTTTCTTTCGCGAAAAACAAACATTTTTTTCATTTACAATTGTAAATCAAGGGAAGTTACTAGAGCACTGGAATCTATGTCGAAAGAAATGTACCTGTCTAATTTGACTCAAATTTTGAATAATTTCTTTATAAATATTCTCTTTTTCATTACTCACCATAATATGTTTAAAAATTTAATTTTGTTGCAGTCAGTCTGCTAAAATTATCAGGAATTGAAGTTGTATGTTTTTTGTTTTAAATCAAGCTCATACGTAAGTTTAATGTTAAATTGAAGAGCTAAGTGACCAAACAGTAAAACAATACTTTATCCACATGAGCTCCGCTATTTTACGCTATTTGGGTAAAAATTGATTTTTTTATCTGGAATAATATATTTGGTACTCTTTTGCAAATATGTTATTAATTAAATTTGAAATATCTTCAAAAGAGGTTCTTTGGAGAAGATAAATGTTATGTACATAATTATAATTTATAACATATAACAGATAAATAATAAGGTTTTTCCAAGTTTTGTTTATTTATAACTTGGCATGTTAAGGTACTCACGAAATTCTTCTATTAGTGATAATAATGTAATTACCTGTCTTGAAGGGTCATTGAATGAACACACAAGTTAATGCCATTTCTGAATTTAGTATATCGAAAATGCACTGAACAGAGGATAAAATCATTTTTTATATGAGAAATATGCTTGACCTTTAGTAACACGCATAAGTACTTATTCTTAAGTTAACATATTGATTCGCTATCTTGTCAAATGGTTTAGGATCTATTTTGAGATCTTGCTAGGCTAAGATTTAACAGCTGTTTCAATTTGCCAGCTACTCTGACAATTTTAATTCGCTTAGATTTTTTAATGGTGTACTTTGTTAAACTACCCAAGTAAAAATCGTGTTATAATTATATCTAGGATGAAAATACTCGTACATCATTTATTTCTATTTGTCTACAATAAAAAGGCAACTACAATCATATACTGAAAAAATTGCGACGAATAATTAGAGATTAAATTAAATTAGAAAATAAAGAAAAACTGTTTTTCATAATTATCTGGGCCAGCTTGAACTCAAACTTCACATTTCGGGCCCTACATTTAATCAATTCAGCCACTGGCTACGAATCCAAGCCCAGTTATTTATATAAACAAGGTATTATTTACAATGCCCACTTTATTTCATTTATTGGTTTATGAGCAATATCTTGCTATTATGTTTTTACTTTGTAGAATATCCAAATGATACTGGCATACAGGCCGCCAATTTGCGACCCCCTGCCCTGAATCATCTGAAAATTTCAATATCCTAGCTCAGCATTACTGTTCAAAAATTTAAATCAAACTCCACATCCTATATAATTTTGTTTTTACGGTCTACGTGGTTTTAAATCAAAAAGGAAAATACACAAGAAAAATGACAAATAAAATATCTATGTAGGCATGTATGTCTATGTGGCTATATGAGAATATGTAATAAGAAAATAATCTTAAAAAATTAATAAATATATACATATATATATTTAATATTCTTAAGATAATAAAAATTCAAAGCCGACTTTTGGAACGACGGGCAAAACAGTGAAATAATGACCGAAATATCTAGTAAATAATTAAGTCAAGTTGACTTTGTAATCATTCAGTGAATCCCTTTATGTAAGAAAAAAATACACATCTATTTATATTTTACATTTAAAAAGGAAAGATTTAATCCATTTCATATTATCTCACATTTGGGGATTTTTGAATTAATAATGCCTAGAAAAAGTTAAATTATTTATTTCAAAAGAAAGAAAAAATACCTTGTTATTCATGAATGAATTTTTAATGATATTAAAAGAAAGAGAAAAATATATTATTATCCAGCTTTAACCCCCCAAACGGAACTAGGAAGTTATTAAAAAGATATGAAATTATAATTTCTCAAATGTATTCAACCGCGAAACAAAAGGATTGTTTTTAATTTAGTTTAATTGTTTTTTTAGATAAAAAAGAGGAAAACAAACAGACAACAAACATATATATTAAGTGCTATGGTATGCTGCCTTAACTTTCACACTTAATTGCAATATGTCTATTTATAATATAAATAATTTATATGAAGTTGAACAAAACCATTAAAGATGTTTTCGAAAAAAATGTGATTTAACAATTCGGGCATCAGCGTTTAAGAAATATGTGGTTACTGAATGTTTGAAGGTCGTAAATATATCACGGAAAAGACGAAGTTATATTAGTTGAATAAATATACATTAGGAAGTGAATTAAGTCAAATTAAAGATAAAATTCCGGAAAATGAAAAATCGGGTGTATATAAATTGACATGCCAAGATTGCAATGCAACTTACATAGGAAAAACAGAGAGAAATTTATCCATTAGGATCAATGAACACAAGAAGGCCTACAGATTAAAATATGAAAATTATGCATTTGCAGAGCATTTAAATGCTAATAATCATAGTTTTCCACATCAATCCATAATTAAATTGATCAAAGAACTCAATGACCCCTTAATTCTTTCTTTAAAAGAATCCATAGAAATTTTAAAATCCTTAGAAAAACGCCCACATGAATCTTTAAATGAAAAACTAGAAATTATCAATGACCCATTTCTAAAAACCTTTCATTCATTCAGGTAAAACTCTTTAGAAAAAGCTTAAACAAACTAGTAACCCCTGATATTGCTTTATATACATTCTAATCTCCTAAGAGAAAACATGGAAAGAAAAAAACATTATATATTTTTCAAAATTTGCAATGCATAAAATCTTAATTTGAAACTAATTTGTAGCTAAATGCTGAAATATTTGTGATAGACTGATGATGATGAAGGCAATGCCTTCGAAACTATAGTCTCTAGAAATAATTAAAAATTATTTTATTTAAAAAACAGAAGACTCTCTCATTTTTATTTTTAACCTAAAAAAAAAAAAAAAAAAAAAAAAGACGAAGTTATAGTTTTTAGAAGTCACAAGGATGAGTTGGAGAATGCATTTATTCGATATGTATCTAATTTGACCGAGAATGGATTTTGAATGTTTTAAAATCTAGAGTTTCGCGTAAACGAGGCTTTAAAATGGATTAATGATTTTATCTCGTAAGAACAAATGACATGATAGTATAATCCGGCCATGTTCAAGTTGTACTAGGGTTTGGCAACTTATATCTTCTAAGATACTTAAGATATCAAATTCGTTATTTGTCTATTTTTTAAGGAGATAATGAGTGAATTTGTGAAATTTCTTAATAAGTTCAAGTTTAGGCACTTCTGATGGCTGATAGATAAAAAATCATGAAAACGGCCACTTTGGAGCTCTCTAACAGTGGATTTTAAATTGAATAAAACAACCAACAAAAAATAGCCTAATTTTACTAAAAGAGGTAGGTACCTCAAATCTTATGATAAAAAATATTTTGGACTAAACAAAAAATTATTCGCCCCCCCCCCTCTCCTAAAAAATAATCATTCAATTAAAATGTCCATAAGATTTGCGATTTCTATAAAAATGAATACATCTAGCAGATAATTTCAAGTTTATATCTTATTTAGCTTATGAGCTGGAATTATAGAGAGAAGAATAGACAAAAATTGTATCGACTCTATACGGTCCCGTTTTATTTTTGAGCAGTACGCTAAATATGGTAAAAGGAGAGTTGGTCCAGGAAATTAAATGACCTAAAATTAAATTAGGTTGGAGTTGGTGGTGTTTCACAAGCAGAAAAAATAAAATACAAAGATTTTTTTCTCCTTGTGCAACACCACCAACTCCAAAACCTAATATAATTTCAACAATGTTTCACTTTAAACGAACACCGCGTTCCCTAAATTTGATTAAATGACCTAGATAAGAGATTCTCTATTAGTACTATTACTGCCTCTCAATTATATACCTATATCCAGAGAGAATGCTTTGTTCCCAGGACCTCAGATTCAATCAATATTACCTTAAAAGTTAATGTAATTATTGATTAAATTATAATATGTGCGGTCTATTATAATTGATTTTCTCTTCTTACAATACCTATATACTAGTATTCTAAATAAATATTTATATATATTATATGATAATCATAAGAAAATATAATATATTAGAACTGAACTAATTGTCCTCTCCTTGGGTCATCTATAGCTACCATTTTATTTCTAAATCTTTGTTTACAGTGAAACATTTAGATCGGCGATATAAGCAGTGCAAAACGATAAGAGTCATGCATAATTAATATATCTATTTAAAAAAGATACAAGATACATTTTCAGATTAAAATTTTAATTTTTAATTGAACTCGACCCTTTGTTCTGTTAGATGGCGCGTGGCTTGTCATAAATTCAGATTTCTATCAGCTAAAATAAGGTCCAAATTAAATGCTAGAATATTTTATTTAAGTGAAAATGTTTGTTTAGCTGAGAGTTGTTGATTTATAAAGAGAAACCGATGAGGTTTTCTTTCTGCTAGACAACACATATGATGCATATACAAACATAAATATATATATATATGTATATATATATATATGTATATATATATATATATAAATTTATTTGTTAGAGACTATAGTTTTGAAGGTTTGACTCATAATCTGTTTTTTAATTAGAGATATTATATCCGTTATTTAATAGACAAATGATGAGGATCAAATCTTAGAAACAATAGACTCTAAGAAATAAATTATATTTTTATATGTTTATTTGCATCAAGCAGAAGACAATTTCAATGAATTCTCTTTATTTTACTTAAATTGATTGAGAGCTAAGCCCGAAAAAAATTTACAAAAGTTATCTCTAACCTCAAAACCTTTTAACAGACAATATTATTAGTTCATCAACTTGTTTATTCTAATTCTAGTATTTATTTCTTCTTGTAGTTTTGTATAATTTCACATTTTCAACAAAAACTTAGCCTGAAATTTTGTATATATTTTCACCAGAGGATCTCTTTATGTATCTAAATGCTTTTAAAAGTGTATCTTTAAAAAGAGTGGCTTTAATTAATGCTTGATATAGTTGCCTGTAGGGTAGGAAACCCGAGATCCCGAAGCAAAGGCAAACATTTAATTAAAATGAAAAAGGTCAAAATCATATATATTATATATGCGATGTGGCCATCTCATGACTTTACTATACACCTGCGCCCCCCCCCACACACACACCTAATATATTAAAATTAAACTTAAAAAAAAAAATTAGTAGAAACCTAACAAAGGGTCTCAATTATTGAAACCCTCTCCCTTAATTTTGGTCCAATTTAATCCAAAATCTAAATAACGCTTATTATTATAAAATATCAAAATATCAGATCTGTGATGCCTTAATTGGTTTTTGAGCAGAGCATACAAAAAATTTGATAACACACACTAACAGACATATTAACAAAATAATTAATATCTCTTAAAATATTTGGATATTCAGTATACTAAATTTTATTGTAGAACGAAACGCTTCTTTTTTTTCCAAAATAGTTTTCTAAGATATTTCGAAAATATGAAGCAAAAAAGAACAAAGTAAAAAAAAATTATTTCCTCGAGAAAATTATTAAAATATTATATATTGTATAGATGGAGCTGATTTTAGCTATAAATCGATTTATTTGTTTGTTTTTCTGTAACAGTTGGAACAGTTTGTTATAAGGTAGCTCGTTTTGTCAAAAAGAAATAACTATTGTTGTTATTATTAATGATAATAAGAAAACAATATTCCTAAACACTTACTCGCACCCGAACCCTGGTTATATTGGTTATGCATATCCATCTTCAACATTCATCCATTATATTCATATTTCACATGAATAACTCTCCATTAATTTTAAAGTTCGAAAAGCAGTTTAACCAAATCAACTTTTCTTATCGTTCGATTTTCTCCCCTAACATGTCGATATATAAATAATAAAAAATAAAAAAAAATAGAACATCTTTTCTATAGTACTCACATGAGATGAAAAATATGCTTTTGAAAGATCATCAATCATGCTCACCTGAAACAAAAAAGATAACATTTGATTAACGTCAGAAGCATTTTTGGTTTTAATAAATGAAACAAAAGAGGATCCTAAGACACGTCTTTTAAATTTTGATTTCAAAATAAACTAAATATCTAAATAAATTATCGGAGATTGACAGGAAGCTGATAAATAATTTACAAGGAAAAACAAGCGTGTTTTTAAAATATGTTTATTCTTTAAGATAAGGGAGGCTATCTGGTCAGAGTAATTATATTTTAGGGTTAGATTACTCTTTGGGTAAACATGAAATTACAATTTGTTTTCTTTTATTATATATTTTCGATTAAGGACAGGTTCGTCCACAATCACTTTTGATAGGAAGCCAACTTAATCTTAAGACAAAATAGCTGTGAGATTGTCGTCAATTTTGACTCTAGCTTTAAGTAGTTGTACATAGAGCTGAGAGTCAAAGATGTAGGCTTGTAGACAAAATTTGAGTAAGATTAGAGGATCTTTGAACAAAGAAATTTAGTTAATGTAGAAAAATGTTTACTTCGTTATCCTATCTAGGCTGAAGGGTTTAGCTCAGAGTGAAATTATTTGTCAGAATGAAACCACTTTAGACTTGACTTTACATATTACACATGAGGAGTTTATACTTGCATAGGCGGCTACATCTATATTTTATCGAAATTTTACTAACAGAGTGAAAAAACATACAATTGGAGTCTTATATGGTATGGTCTTGCATGTGGTAGATTCAGATCATTTCGAAAATAGTTAGATTTAGTTAAGAATTACATTTAAATATACCGATGTTTTACAAATGCGAACTGCTTCCATAACTTGAAGCGCGATATATAGCATATTTTGCATGTGTACATGATTACTAAATTTTTACCTAAAGTCAAATTATATCAGAGGTATAATATAAAAACAATAAAAAAAAATTATTTTTTAAGAGGTTTAACATATTTTGAAGATTGTGTAAATTTTCATAAAATGGATGTACACTTTTTGTTAACTCATATATATCTGAATCTTTAATTTAGCTGAGATATAAGAAAATTTGTGTCAGTTTTGACAGGGTCTGGATGAATCAACTCTAAGATCTGGATTGTAATACTTGCAAATTATGATAAATATTTATATAATGAGGAAGTGTAAAAAGTTGGCCACCAGTAAAATGTCTATTAGAAAGACTATATGGACTATTTATCGTTTTATTTAATCCCTAATATTTTGAGAAATGTGCTAATATTCACCTAGAGTTCATTTCTGTGCCCTGATATGATCTAAATTCAAAGGATTGACCATAAATCCTGGTCTTATGCCTGGGTAACTTCAGATCAAAGGACTTATTCTTAAAGTTAAGTTTGCTGATTATTCCCTCAAAATAAAATTGTATCTGCAATCATTAAATAAATCTAGTAGAAAAGAAAGGAGAAGATATTTTACTCCACCACAACCTTAATACTAAGTTTAAGATTTTAGAAGAAAGCTTTTAAACCACAGTGAAGCAAAGACAAATAATTTCATTTATTTATCTATTTTTCTATTTATTTAATTTTGAATTATTTATAAGTAATTTTTTTTCATTTTTTATTTTTTTTATTATAAAAGTATACTAGATATTCTTGGATTTTTTTCCCTCGGAATCTGGAATAGAATAATTGCTAAAAGTAATGAATATTCTTCAACAGAATCAATTTTCGTCGCTTAGGTATATCTTTAATCAAATTTTTAATAAAAAGAGACCTTTATTTCACTCTATAAATCCAATCAAAGAGAAAAATATTTTTAAAAATCAAAGAGAGAGGTATTAGATTTCAGATTTATATCAGTTTTTAGTATAAAAATATTATTATGAAACCTAAATACTTGTCATTGTCATTATTTTTGCGAATGTTTCAGTTATTACGTAGATACCATTATCACAGTATGTCACATAATAGTATTTTACCTACACTTTTTACTTTATTTGGTTATTATCATGGATGAAGATATTGACGTCATCCTTTGTATGGTGGAAATATCTTTTACTATTATGTTAGTTAATTAAGTAAGTAATTGTGCAGTTTCAACTTAAGTGTAAGGGTAATCAATGAAGTTGTTGCCTGCTTAATGTAAGATGTTATAGATCTTACATGCCAGAAGAGTTGGATTCCCGTCATCTCGAATTGAACTGATAACCTCTTAACACTTTAGTTTAATTCCTTAGAGGTTGAATAGAACCCTTCTGACATCAAATACATTTTTTTTATTTCAAAGTTAATAAAGATTCGAGGAAAATCTGAAAAGGTTTTTCGAAAACTTAATAACTTTATCCAAATTTTAGTGATTTTTGTAAGCAAAAGGCCTGAGGTAGAAAGTTGAAATATGCCAGAGAGGCACAGTTTATTAATAGAAATAAGTCAGGCAATACAAAGATGTGATTTTCGAAATTGTTCATCGTAGTTTGAATGCAAGAAATCTCAAAATCAATCGGTTCTTAGGTGATAATATAAATATTTAGTACCAGAACGAATTTCTTACGATTCCCTATTCTTGAATTATCTTAGCTAACGAGATTCAAACAGACAAACACGCGGACAGAAAAAAATAATGTTTGGAAAATATTATTCTCCACCTTAACATGAATATGCAAAATAAATAAATAAATAAATAAAAAGAGTTCAATATCACTGAGAAATATTTTTTAAAAGATGAGAAAGAGACCTTTTTATTGCTAAGTCGAAACTCGCAGGGACGGTCTGAGTATTTAATTCATTCGAAAATTTTTCTTTCTTATTTGTGTTTAGAAATGTCTAAAGCGAGGAGAAAAATGATTTTCAATCATGATTTTGTTAGCTCAAACTGTTCGCTAAAAAAATATTTTCAAATCATTTAAAATTTGCAGAGAACAAAATATTTTCAATTAACAGCATTACAACATTAAAAGCTTGAAAAAGTATAAATTATATACGGAACATCGCTCATTTATTTATACAGTTTAAAATGCTAGAATTCTAAAAGAAAGATAATTTTAATTTCTGAATATCAATTTATAGAAAGTCCGTTACAATATTGATCAAATTGTTTGTAATAATTCTACTAAAGTGGTTTTGGTTGCGAAAGAATAAAGAAGGGATGAAGAGGATTTGTGCCTTGAGAGGAAAAGGCTCTGAATTAAAGGGATATCGCAGAGGTTGGGATTTTCTATTGGAAGCACGCAGTATAATAGAGTGATGGAGACCAGCCCGCATTCCGGATTCGAACACGCCAAGAAACTGGCCATGCAGTATAGTAAATTTTGTTGACAGGTGAAATAGGCTATCAGTAGTATATTTGAGGAAGAATGTTGGTCGTTGAGAAAGTGAGAAGGGGTTCTCATTCCTCGAAGCTGACCATCAGGATCCGGTAAGTTTGCGCCCTCGGGACTTCCGCCTCGGATGACCCCATCTCCCCTGATGGACCTCTTTCTCATCCTTATCGGTAATCTACGACGCCGACGCGATCAATCCATTACATCCCGGGAGATCTAAGCCTCTAGTTTCGATTCAATCAGCCTCGGCGTCAAAGATAGATCTGTTTAACATTTTAGATCAGAAGTGAAAGAATGCCTTTGCTAAATATTGGATAAAAGCAAATAAGAGTCTAATTTTAGTTTATTGATCAGAAGAGACAGCGAAAAGACAAAGAGCAAGTCCTTTTAGGAGAAAATTAATTGCAATTGATGGAATTCTTGAGTGCAATTTTTTAGTCATGTTGATAGTGTAAAAAAATAAATTAAAAAAAAGCTTTTCTTTCGAAATGCACTAAGAAATAAAAAATAACCCCTAAAAAATTCAATTGAAAATATTTAGTTTGCCAAGAGTTGCAGAGTTGTTGATCCATAAAAATAAATCAATGAGGTTGACTTTAAATATAGCTATATACTTACATATATATGTATATGTTTGTTTGTAACAGGACAACCTCATTGAATTCTCTTCCTAAACTAAAACAATTCCTTAATCACATCAGATTTTATTGTAAAATATAATAAACAAAAATCTTTAATTTATCATCAGTTCAAAATAAAATTCTGATCAATGACAAGTGTTTATAAATTAAAGTAAAATTTTTTTGAAATTTGAAATATTTATGTGAAACCTACCTAGTATTTTATATTTAAAATTTTAAAAGTTTCTAAAAAAAATTTTTCAAAATTTTCTTTACTTTATTTAAAATGTTTCAACAAGAATCTACACTATTCTCTCTTAAAAAAAATGTTTATAATTTATTGAAATATCCATATTAATAAATTAAGAATGAATTATGTATACAGAGTGACAAATTCCAAATCTTGAACGAAATTGTATTTATATGGTAAATGTGAAATTGTATGGTTTTTATTTTGTGTAATTGTATAAAAATTTTTAGAAAAAATGTTTCAATTTTCAGTAGTACTGAAGATGTTCAACAAGGGGTGACCGAAACTGTCTGGTAAATTGATCAAATATATAATGAAAATTGATTAAAAAATTATTATATTTATTTATTTTATGTGACTAAAAAAAACCCTTTAATTTATCAAATCTAAATTCTACATAAGTCGCTTAAGTTATGAAAATTCTTTAATCACGTGACTAAAAATGAAAAGTATGAATGCTTATATTACTTTAATTACTCCGTACCGACGGGAAACAAGAGAAGTCTGCAAATTTTTTTAATTATTTTTTTATATTTGTTCATTCTATTTTATAATTTAAAATGTCTGAAACACGAAGAAAAGTAATTTTCAAACATGATTGTTATTCTGTCTGTTTGCCTGCTTAACTGTATGACTGTGTGTATAGATTTCATTTACTCACAATAACTAAAGAACGAAAGTCGTAAAAAGTTATTTCTAGTTCAAAAATGTTTGCGTTTCAAATGCGGAGAAGTGTATAGATTTTGCCCTATCTAGCTTTAAAACTACAGATTCAAAAATAATAGTTTATTACGGTTTATTATATCTAAGTTTATTGCTAAAGTGGGTTTAATTGTCGAGATTACGTATAAGTTTAGTTTTTCCTCTATTTTCAAGTTAAATAAACTTACGTGTTCTGATGTGGCCATCCACTTGACTTTACCATACAACCTGGCCCCTCACTTACATTAATATTTAATAAAATTATTTATAATCATGTAGCGGAGGGGGTAGTTTTTGCATTTTTAGACTCCTAGGGGCACACTGATTATGTATACAAATTTGGTTTCGATATTCACACTAGTTTTTGAGCTAGCTCGTCCACAAAAATTTGGTATCGCACAGACTAACTAACTATCTAACTAACAGACAACCAGACTAACAGACATTTTGACAAAACAATTATTACCTCGAAAAATATAATTTATTCGATGTTCACTTATTAGAGCTTTTTTGTAGAGCGAAATGCCATGGTTTCGCTCAATTTTCTTAATCGAAATAGTTTGAGCCGTTTTTGAGATATTTCGAAAAAAAGAAGGAAAAAAACCACTTTTTTCATGCACGATTACAATACTTGACCATACCCTGTATGGTAAAGTAAAAAGAATCCTCACTTTTATTTATCTGAGCATGGAATTTTTAGATTCTGAAGAAAATGTTATTTTCTACTTTTTAGTACATTTGGAGAGACAGTATCGATACTATAATACTATAAAGTCAAGTTTTACTTTTTATAAGGAACCCTAAAAATGGGTAATTGGAAATTTTTTTATTTTACCATGAAAAAAAGTGTTTTTTTTTCTTTTTTTTTTTAATATCTTAAAAACGGCTTAAACTATTTTAATTAAAAAAATTGAGCGAAACCATGTCATTTCGGTCTACAAGAAAGCCCTAATAAGTAAACATCGAAAAAATTGTATTTTTACTTTTACCATACAGGGTATGGTCAAGTATTGTAATCGTGCATGAAAAAAGTAGGGTTTTTTTTTCTTTTTTTCGAAATATCTCAAAAAGCGAAACTTTGATTAAAAAAATTGAGCGAAACCATAGCATTTCGCTCTACAAAAAAGCTTTAATAAGTGAACATCGAAAAAATTATATTTTTCGAGATAATAATTGTTTTGTAAAAATGTCTGTTAGTTAGTTAGTCTGTGCGTTACCAAATTTTTGTGGACGAGCTAGCTCAAAAACTAGTGTGAATATCGAAACCAAATTTCACACGTAGTTTTGGTCCATTGAGATTAAGAGCTGATTAGATTTTGGTGCATATCGACCCAAATTCAAGGGGGGTGGAGGGGGGGGGTAAAAATTAAAAATCCAGGCCATTTGAGAAAACTCAATCAAATTTGTATACATAATCAGTGGGACCCCAGAAGTCAAAAAATAGAAAAACTAACCGCCCAAAATGGTGGGTGGGGGGGTCAAAAAATGAAAATCTAGGCCATTTGAGCAAACTCAACCAAATTTTGTATACATAATCAGTGGGACCACAGAAGTCTAAAAATGCAAAAACTAACGGCCCAAATTGGAGGCGGGGGGGGGGGTGGATCAAAAAATAAAAATATAGGTTCTTGTAACCAAACTCAACCAAATTTTGTATACATAATCATTGGGACCTCAGGTTATATGGAAAAGTCAAGTGGATGACCACATCACAACACGTCAGCTTATTTGAGATAATAATTGTTTTGTCAAAATGTCTGTTTGTGCGTTACCAAATTTTTGTGGATGAACTAGCTCAAAAACTAGTGTGAATATCAAAACCAAATTTCACACGTAGTTTTGGTGCATTAAGATTAAGAGCTGATTAGATTTTTGTGCATATCGACCCAAAATTAAGGGCACCGGAGTGGGGGGGGTTAAAAATTAAAAATCTAGGCCATTTTGAGGAAACCCAACCAAATTTTGTATACATAATCAGTGGACCCCCAGAAGTCTAAAAATTCAAAAACTAACCTCTCAAAATGGGAAGGGGGGGGGGGGGGTCAAAAAATGAAAATATAGGCTCTTATACCAAATTCAACCAAATTTTGTATACATAATCAGACGTGTCAATTTTTTTTTTTTTTTTTTAATTTGTTATTTGAAAAGTTTATTTTTTCTATACGTATATTAACAAGCTTCAAATTCTCCACGGGCTTTCATAATATTATTAAATAAATATAGAAATCAATTCCTTCACATAATGTTAGGCAATGAGATTAGATTTCTAATTAATTAAGTAATTTCGTAATCAATAAACATCCCGTTTGAGAGCTTATTGTTAAGTAGAAGAGAAATGTCACTCTGCTTAAATATGTATATGGCGTGTTGAAATTGCACCTTATGAATTAAAGCTGAAGAAGAAAAGTTTCTAAAAGGTCTAATGCCGATTGGAGAAAAAGCGATATCATTTTAAAACTCAGTACCCTCTATGTAAAAATATAGGTGAATTGCCATTTTTTTTTAGTTTAGTTTGTTTGGGCTAATAGTTGAAAATGACGCAAAATTTCAGCTTTTTAATAAAAACTTGTAGGACAAATTAATTACAAACGTTCAAGGATTTCGCAATAAGATTTAAATATTTTTTTGAATTTCCCTATTTTATTTTAGCATACGGAATATTGGAATAGTGCATTGAAAAAGTTATTTTCTTGCTTCTTTTTTTGTAAATATCTAAAACAATTATTTTGGTCTACAAGAAAATTTATAAAGTGAATATTGAAATATTTTAGATATTAATTATTTCCTCAAGATGTGTTGATGGATGCCAAATTTTGTATACATACTCAAAAACATACTCGAAAACCAAGAGACTATCAAGAGGAAATTTCTTAATTGGTTATTTTATTTTGAGATTGAGCTGATGTGATTTTGGTTGAAATCAGAAATTAGAGTAGAGCCTCAAAAAAAAAAAAAAAAATTCAAATCTACCAATGGGTTTTATATTTGAAATAGAAACGCGGTTATTTCTTGACCGATCTGTGCTAAATTTTTCATGTTTATGACTTTACAAGAATGACGATTTCCAGGTGAAATTGATAATGACCCGAAATTGAGGTATTACAACAAATTAAGATTATAAAATCTCTAAGGCCAGAAAAAATCAATCTATGTTATTTAATTTTAATACACGTGGAGGGGACAGGTGTATGATAAAGTCATGTGGATGGCAGCGTAGCCAGCCCCCCCCCCCAAGGGCAGGGTTCATGGAATGAGTAACGACAAGAACGAACCTTTTCTTATGGCAAACTAACTGTAAATTACTTGTAAATTAATAAAAGAATGTGTCTTCTGCTGGAAAAATAACATTTTTGATTTATTCATTTCCTGTGTATCAATATAATAATGATGAAGAAGACAAAGCCCTCGAAACTATAGTCTAGTTATAAATAAATTAAAAAATTTATTTTTCCAGCAAAAGACACACTCTTTTATTGTCTCCTTAATACTTTTTATTTAATTAATAATAATAATGAACTCGTTACTCTTAAATACATAAATAAATGTTCAATTTTGTATTATATATATTTTTTCGTTTTTCACCCCCCCCCCCCTTCTCTTCTGTTTTTTTCTTTTCTTTTACTCTTTTTTTAGTTCTTTAGAAAAAGGAATAGATTTTATGGGCTGGGTGGTGGAAATCCTTTTTTCCAGAACGGCCTCAACTCATTACTTACTGATCAAGAGTTTAGAATCATAAGTGCCCCTTACAAGTTTGAAGAGAATAAATGGATTCATAAAGAGAAATTAATGAAGCTGTTCTCTGCTTTTAAAAGATAAGAGTAAATAAATATTATATTTAATATTCATTTACTATGAGTTAGGGATTCTTGGTCACTTGTTTCACATTAAAATTAAAAAATTAAAAGATGTGAAAATTTTTTCAATATATATATATTTCGAGCTGTAAGCTCATCTTCAGGAAAGTACATAATTATAACTCAATAAACTCGAAATATAAATATTGAAAAATTTTTTACATCTTTTAATTTTTTAATTTTATGTGAAACAAGTGACCAAGAATCCTAACTCATAGTAAATGAATATTAAATATAATATTTATTTACTCCTATCTTTATTAAAGATGTTTCACCTTGCACCAACACTACAATCTCTACTAATTAATTATGTTCTCTGCTTGATGCAAATAAGCATATACATATATATCAGTGGCGTGCGATCCATGTGGATGCGGCGTACCCTGAAATTTCTAAACATTTAGAGAATTTTCATACCGTGTCATAAAAATGTAATATTAAATTTGAAAAATAACGAAAAATAAAATAAGATTAAAAAAAAAATGAAAGGTGTTCTTTTTTTTGGACAGCATCCGGCACTGATTTACATATATATACCAAATATGTTTACCAGTTTATTTGCATCAAGCAGAGGATATAATCTCATTGATTTTTCTTTGTGAATCAACAATTCTGCTACTCTAGGCAAAACAAAATCCTTTTTCAATTCAACATAGCTTCAGTTTAACAAAATTCTTCTTATTCGGATTAGAAAATGAAAAAAATTGCATTCCTTCATCATTCGTTTCATTGGATAATGAAAAAATACGCCATTACTATGTCTATTGTAAAAATTAGCGCATAATAAAAAATGTAGAATTTTATGTAAATGATGCCAGGGACTCCCTAAATTGGCTCTCTGGACCTCACATCAACTGTTCTAATTGATTCAAAATATATGTATCTTTTCTAGATATGGATCTTTTAAAATTAAAGAGATATTAATGAATTTCTTTTTTTCTTACTTCAAATGTCATGCGTTAACTAATTTAATTAAATCAATCATTGATAAAATTTAACGAGCTCTATAAAAAGTTTTGTGAGTTGCCATTTTCAAATATATAATATAATAACGAAAATTGTAAACTCAAGAGATCAAGCGGACGCCTTTATTAACTAAATAAACTTGTTTATATTTTTTATGATAGAACCTTTTGAAGAAACTTGTTTTATTAAATCACCTGGAGCTCCGAAAGCGTAAAGAAGTTAATTTTGAGCCAGAGTGAGTTTACTTGCAAAATGGATAATTATTTTTTATTTGAATTGAAGAGCAAATTCAATATTTATTAATGGTTTTGCGAGGCATGTTTTTTGTATGTGTTTTTTTTGTGTATTATTCTAAAAGAAGAACGACTTAAAGATTAAACAAGCGGGGAGCCGGAAATTGTCTTAAAGGCACATTTTGCTTTGCTTGCATGGTTTAGTAAATCGTGGAATATATTTGAATGATGCAGAAGAGCGAAAATTTCCAGGCAACGATTTGCAGACTAAGGGGCTTAAATTTAAATGTTCGCTCACCATCTCTTCCATCTGTCGTTCTTTTTTCCGCGTTTCTTTTATTTTTTTTATTTTTTTTAACATCGTTTAAAATCTCCTGGTTATTGTTATTGTTATGTTGTTTAATTTAAAAAGAGGAATGTTTTTATTTCAACCTCTGTAAAAGAATACTTATCAAAGAGATCAAATTAAAATGATTCAAAAAATAGCTTTTTACACTATAGAAAAAAATCTTAAGATGCTAGTAGGCGCGTAAGGACGTTTTTATTCCAAGGGGAACAAGTATATTTTTGGGGAATGGGAGTAACTGGGAACAGATGTAAATCTGGCTAATTTCTAGCTTTTGATAAATATGAGTGAATCATCAGGGAGATACTATTGTTAGATCTAGTGGTGATGTCGTTCTATTTAGTTGGGGAGCCATATAGTGCCTGTAATTTGGTTCATTAGAGATCTGTATATATGTGGAGTAGATATGTGGAGTAGTATATATTGATATAAAGTTTATTTCAAAATTTTTTGTTAGATATGCGCTTATTGCATATACTTCAAAACTTAAATAGATACTTGGAATAGCTTAGATAGGATAAGTGCAACTTCGGGGGTGCATTTTTTGATAACAATAGGGGGGGATGTTATCGGGGCAAGCGGCATAATCAGACTTTAATTTCTTGTTTTATTAGTATCAAAATTCAAATGGAAGTATTTCCTGGAACTGTATTTCCAGCTATTTGATGTGATCTCCTATAATTCTCATCATTAAGTACCTAAGTCTTTGGAATGGTTATTTTCACCTATACAATCATCTGTAGCTGTAAACATTTCTAAGCAATCAATTCCTACCTTATGGTTCCACATGTTAATATTTTTAAAGGAAAATTACTATTTTATTATTTTAATTTTTTATTATTCCGTGTACCATATATTTATTATTAATATAAGTTCTTTTTTTTTGTAAATATTAACTAATGCTCAAAGAGATCAACAGATTCCAGAACAGAAATCTCTCTATCTATCTTCTATTACGTGTACGTGTACTATATTATTAGGTGTTCTGAAAATTTTATTGGGTCAAATTTTTCCCGTAATTAGTTAGGCGGCTCTCTTAGATGTCGCGACCCCGTCCAAGTGCACCCCTGGGTCCCAGGCCCGAGCCTGGGCATGACATTTTTTAAGGGGGTTGCAATGGTTACAAGCAATGTACAAGAAAAAAAAATAAACGATGAATAAATTATATTTATGGATACATCGAATCGATCTGGCTGGCTAATCTTAATCTTAAGCTGGATAATATTCGGAGTTGGAAATACATAATATGTTATTTAAATAAATATTATATTTTTTTTATTAAGAAGAAATAATCTGCTGCCGAGAGAAGAGGACATTCCGCCATTAGGTATATGAGCATTATCTCAAGCAATAACATCTTTCTGAGCTCCTGAATAGAGCACATATAATCACCTTATTTTTTCTTCTATTATTTATCGTCGAGAATACTCTGAAGCCTTGGGATAATGTATTTACAAATTTGATCAATTTCGCCAGGCATTTCCGACACAACCTTACTGGAAGAAAGAAAAAAAAGAAAAATACGGGATTGGCTTACACATTGCGGGATTTGGATCTAGCCACGCGAAACCACTATCAACGAGCGTGTGGGAGAGACCATAATGGGCCATACAGCCCATGCATAGATGAACCAAGATCTTCACCATTTAAACAAATCTCATAAATAACATATAGATTGAAGGAGACAATAAAAGAGTGTGTCATAAATTAATTCCTGTGAATACATTGTAATAGACTGATGAAGAGGGCAAAGCCCTCGAAACTATAGTCTCGTTATAAATAAATAAAATTTATAATTCCAGCAGAAGACACACTCTTTTATTGTCTCCTTCAATATATAAAAATTCTGCTACTCTCGGCAAAAACTTTCAATTTAACATATAGATTTATTTATTCATTCGTAAATTTTCACTTCACTTTCAAACAAATTAATCGTAATACAATAAATTGTTCTTTTCCAAACATAGAAAGTTGGCTTTTTCATTCCACACTTACCATTGGTAAATTAATAATATATATATATAATATAATAACATCCCTGATTACACCCTGTTGTGTATTTGTATAAATAAGAACTTCAAGATTACAGAGTAGAGTTATTTATTGAAAGGTAATATATATATACAAAGTAAAAGACAAATAAATATAAATAATAATAATAATAATGTGTAGATCAGACGGTTAGCATGGCAAGGTCACTCCCTGTTTCCCAGATCGCGCACGCTTCCAGCTTCCCTTGATATTGTGACCAACATCCGGTGTATAGAATGTATGTGATGTTAGCTTCATTACAATTTGGCGCACAAACTTGAATTATCGAATATAACACCCCCCCCCGTCTTCGGCAATGCCTCACAAATTCAGTATGTTAGAAAAAAAGGGATAGAAGGATAGAATGACCAACTTTTTCCGCTTAATAAAAAACACATACTTACTTATTAAGGGGCCCGCTTCAGATTTTGGGTCCCGGACCTGAAATTTCATGTGGGGGCCATGCACGATCCACAATTTAAGAAGGGCTTTATTAATCGATATATATATATATCCAAGAGTCTGATACTCTTAAATAATGTATTAGAAATTTGAATAAATTTGACTGGGAGAAAGAGATATATTCTAAGACCATCTCTATTTCATATCCACATCAATTAACATTTTAACGTTTTTTTTCTTTTGTTTTAATGAATACTTCTCGATAAATATAGAACCATTTTTTTAACACCCTGGATATAGATACTAAATCTCTAACCCTTTACCTAAACAAAATATAATCAAACTTAATTTTTTATTTATCTTGATATGAATTTCAATTTATTTAAAATGCTTTATATGCAAAATCAGAATTAATTAATATATACACAAACAAATCCAGCTAAAATAAATGAAATTGAAATGTATGTGATGGTTTTATTAATTAATATAGTATCATCATTTTAATTTATATCATTTAAAAAAATAACACATTAAAATTAAATTTTGTTCATCAATAAATATTGTTCCTTATATAATTATATTGAAATTTTAAAACAACAGTATTTAAAAATGTTTTCCTATTTTTTCCAATAAAATAAAATAAAGTAAAATGTGTAAGTGAAAACATTTATGAAATCAAATAATATCTATTAAATAATTGGTTTCAATTATTATAACAATATTTGTTTAAACGTGAAATTCGTCAAGTCAAAGGCTAATATTTTCTATTTATTAATGTATGTTATATAAAGATCAATAGTGACAAAAAAGTCACGCATAACTTGGTCAGAAATTGGCTGATTCTCCTTGTAACGGCAATCCCTTTAAAAACCTCAATTTTAGGTATTTGATTATCGGTGACCTCAAGAATTATAAAGAATTTATAAAATAGATCATTCTAGAATGATAAGTATAGTAGCGGTACACAGAAATCTTGTGTTAGTTTATGAGGAACCACATTCAGGCTTTTGATTGGCTGGTTCTTCTTGTGAAGTAATACAAGTTAAAATCCTGAACATCAGGTGTTTCATGCTGCCGATTTTAAGATTTATAAATACATTTTAAAACAAACTATTCTAGAATAAGATGTGTAGGTGAAAATTATAATTTAAAATTTTTAGCATTGATTGATATGGGGTTATCCAGTGGGTCGATATGAGTCTTGTGAGTAATACGCTTTTAATATAAGTTAAAGAAATATTATTGTACTCATTCGGCAGGGCGAACGATCATTACACTCGCCTTATTGCTACGTATGTTGAATTGGTGGTACTCAGGTGAATGAACCATAAGCTCTCAGCTCATGCCGCAAATTTTGCTTGTAGGATATTCCTCACTTTACGTCATTGCTATACAATTATAATAGTTTTTAGTTAATTATTTTTTTACTTTCACATTTATATTCGATAGAATATAGTAATGTGAAGTATTGCGATCGCCTATCGGGATCGTGACTCTTTGAGAACTTGTTTACTTTTTGATTAGCATATGAAAAACTTAAGAAGAAAGTAAGCAGCATAATTTCTTTAGGATTAATAAATAGTTCATTATAAAAAAAAAATGAAATAAAAATATGGAAACAAAGTTTTGAAAAAAAAACTTTGTTTCCATATTTTCTATTTCATTTTTTTTGACAAAAATATTTTTACTTTCAGAAAATCATCAAACGGTAGGAAATAACAAATCCATTTAGAGCAGGAAATGAATGAGATTGGTTTTGAAATGCGATCGACCTTAATGCCAAACAAGATTTTGAATTCTACCCTCATGGACAAAGAAATTGAATATTTGGGTATGAATTTAATAAAAAAAAATCCGAAATGATATTCCATTTATTCCAAACCGAAAAGAAATCTAATTCAAAATACACTCTATCAAATTGAATTTAACTTCTACCTGAGGATTGCTATAGCCTCTCTGATCGAATGGTATGCAATAAGCTCAATTCAAGAAACTTGATTATATATATTTCTATAAATGCCTAATACCAATTTCTTTTGAACTCCTCGACAATTCCAATTCAATGCTGGCTATTGCTATTTGATTTTAATTTTATATTCATTTGATTATATCCCTCGGAAGTTCTGATCTTATAAAACGTCATTATACTATAAGATAGATCTTTGTATTTTTATAGAAAGTATTCATTTTTTATTTCAAACTACAATATATAAGAGTTCAAATTATAGATAGAAATAGATTTTAAGAAAATCACAAGAGGTTGTCATCTATTAGATCTTTGATGGAATTGATTATTTTTAATTCACTGTCAGAAGGGTTGTTTTCACCCTCTCATGGATTGAACCAGAGTGTCAAAATTAGTAATATGTGAGGTGAACCCCTCTGACTTATGTAATGTGCTAATTATTTTAATCATAGATTTAAATCTTAATTTGTACAATTTAGTGGTCTAGTGATTCTAAATTTAAACACATACCCATGTTATATAGTTTAAAAAAAGTGGTTGAGTTTTACTTCATAGGGTGGCCAAATGGCCCGCTTTGTTAATTTGAGCACTCGGGTTCGATTCCCGAGGGGGATTAAAACAATCTTGTGACATATAATTAAAAATAATTAATTCCGTCTTGGATCTAATAGATGAATCTCTTATGATTTTCTTACGAACTATACTAGTATAACAAGACATAAAACAAAAGATATCTCCAAGGAAGTGTGGTTTTAAGATGATAAATTCGCCCCCTTTCTTTTCAAATGAAGGTTTCAATATCTGAGACATTACTTTTTATTTTCTCCAAATGACGGAGAAAAAAATGGGAATTTTTTTTGTGAAATTTCGGCTTCTAAATAAAGTACATATACCTAATTATTGAATAACTTATAATTTGAGGGAAAAGTGAAAAATTTTCAAGACTAGAAGATTAAACTTTCTTAAATTTTGGTGATTTGGCAATTCCCCGTCAGCGAACAGTTTGAGGTAAGAAGATGAAGCTCCGCCGAGATTTAGATTATTAATACAAGTTTGTTTAGTTTCAGCTCATTAGCTATAACTGTTAAAAAGTTTCCTGTATAAGAATTCAATATTCTGATTTTCTGGATTTTTCATCAGGAAACCAAAAATCAGTTCTTTGTTTAAAAAAAACTTATAAACATTTTAGCACGAAAAAAAATCTGTCTAGTATAGGAGGGAATCCTTGTGTTGTCATGAGTATCAGAAGACAAGAGAAACAAATTATGATTGAAAATGATTTTACTTCATGTTTTAGAATTAAATTTAAATTTCAAAGCAATAATAAGAAAAAAATAGGATTTTGAATTGATTCAATAGGTACTTACCCTTCTTCTTTAGGTGCCGTCTCCGTTCCGAAGGTTAGCAATCATTAAGGCGATTTTTGCTTTTGAGAGCGCAGATCTAAATAGTTAGTGGTTACTACAACCAAACCATTCTCTCAGGTTCCCAAACCATGATTTTCGACTCCTCCCTATGGATCTCTTTCCTATAATTTTCCTTGCATAATATTTTGCAGTATTTGATATTTCTCCCCTCTCATGATATGTGCCATATATAAAATTTTTCTTCTCTTAATTGTTAGAATCACCTTCCTCTCTTTCTTCATACGTCTCATCACCTCCACGTTAGTCACTCTCTCCATCCATGAGATCCTCAGCATTCTTCTATATATCCACATCTCGAATGCCTCCAGGCTCCTTCCATCGGCTTTCTTCAGTGTCCAGGCCTCCATCCCGTAGTATAGCACTGATAGGACATTACTTACCCTACTCCCTCCTAAAGTAAAGTGACCACACGTCCCGATTTTGGCGGGACAGTCCCGCTTTTTAGAGGACAGTCCGCGTCCCGCCGATTTTTAAAAATGTCCCGCTTTTTAGAAAATATCTGCTTTTCTTATTTTAAATGTACTGTATATTTTACCTATTTTTTATTAATTATTATAGCGAAATAAAAAATACATAAATAAAAAAAAACACATAAAATGTATGCAGAGAGTAAACTGAGTAAACCAGAGTAAATGAGTAAACTAAATTAAGCAATGTAGCGAGTTAGATTTACTCGGTGGTGTTCGATCATTGTCGTTACGTCTTGTCTTAATGCAGATAAGTGGGGACAGCGCAGAAATTTTTCTAATATCTGCTTGGAATATCTTGAAGAATGGAAAGTTCAATTAGAGGATATTAAACATTTTCATTGGGTGACATTAAAAAAGGAGATTTTATGGGAATATGTGGAAAAATCTTTTGAATATATGAGTAACCATTTTCCGAAAAATAATATTTTTGAAAATGATCTTTTTGATGTGTCATTGGTAAAAAGATACGTTACTGATGAAAAAATTAAATGTTGTTTGTCTGCAAATGTGGAAACAGACAAAAAATGGAAGGAGCTATTCCTTCATTTTAAACAGAATAATATTCCTTATCAAAATATTTTGAAAATTTTAGAATAAGTCCTCTCTTTACCAGGAACAAATGCAGCAACAGAACGTGTTTTTTTCTAGTATCAATAAAATATGGACAACTGAAAAAACGCAGTTGAACATTATAGCTTTAAAATCTCTATTAATCGTCAAATATAATTTTACCAATTCATGTGAGAAATTTCACCACATTTTAATAAATGATCCGAATCTATTGCAAAGATTCACTCGGATCAAAAATATGACCGTGAAAGAAAATCATAATTTTTTTTTAAATAAAAAATTTAAATTAATTAAAAATCATAATGTTCAAATTATTGTTTTTTACAAATATTTTTATAGTTACCAATAATTAATAATAAATACATTTTTGTATATTTATAGACAAGTATATGAATGTATACAATAAAATATATTTTTTTGAATTATTGGTCTGCTTTCATAACTAAATTATAATTCTCATTTAATTCCATTTGTCCCGCTTTGTCTCAATGAAAATGTGGTCACTTTATCCTAAAGTCAAGTGAAATTCAATCGCCGAGCATTTTTCTTTTTGCTTTTTTTAATTAATTTTATATGTAAATTGAAAATGGAATTATTTTACAAATTTGTATTGATTATGATAGGATTTAAGAGGACAAAGAATGAAATAATAAATATAGACTTAATGGAAGTAATGGCAAAAATCCAGGAGGGAATTAAATTTTCCCAGGTGGAATGAATTTTCTATTCCATTAAGTGTAACTAATTATTAAAAAAAACACGTTATAGTGAGATTTCACAGATATTTTCATTTTTTATTAAATTTTTTTTAATCATTAAAAAATACTGTATTTAAGAAAACCACTAATAAGGTCCATTCCATCATCTCTTCCTCCTCTTCCTATGAAACAAAAATAATTTTTGTTGATAAATAATTTCACAGATAAATGTGAAAATTACGACCTCGTAAAGAATAACAAAGTTTTATGAAAGCATCAGTAATTTTCAGATTTAACGTATCGCTTCATAAAAATTTTAATGTTATCTCGTCTGGATTGGTTTCATCGCGATTGTAGAATCTATATAAATGAAACAATTCAGGGGAAAAAAGCACGATCAGTATTTTTTTTTCTTCTACGGCACCGATGGATTATTTATATATTCATGCGGTTTCTCAGTTGAGCTGGATTTTGAATAAAGCAGAAGGCAGCAAATATTCTAAAGGCTTTAAAATCCGGAGCGGAGATGGACCGAAGAAATTGGATAATAAATATAGCATTTTTAGAGGAAAAATGATTATATGCTTTTATCAAATATGAAAATGTGGTTTTAAATAAAAAATTTTAAAACGATTTTTTTTTAAACAGAAATAATATATATTGATGTCAGAGTTGAGCACTTTAAAATACAGGTATTTGAATTACATGAGACATTACATTGGTACAACTATTTCGTATTTCAAGAAAATTTGAATTTACATCGAAAATACTTAAAATATCACTGGCAGCACAATGTTTCAAACTATATAGTAACTACTATATATTGTCCATATATAGATTTTGAGAATCTATATACGAACTAGGATACTATATATATAAATTTATTTTTTGAATATTCCCTATATTTCTTATTGCCAATAGGAAGTGAATACAAGGTCTCTCTGTTGACCCTTTTAAGTCCTGAAAAAAGAGAGAAGGTTTTCTTAAATGTCGGTTTTTAAGAAAATGAAAATGAGGTTCAAATAAAAATAAAAAACAAGTTGAAATTTGTAGTTTTCGTTATCAATGGGCTGGCTGTCTTTTCTTCAATTCTCAAGTGAATTCTACCAGTTCATCTCCAAAAGAAAATATTTCCTGCGTGCTTAACGGCTCTAACAATTTCGCTAAAATTTGGCGAACTTATTAAGTATCATGAGTTATTAGTTGTGTCAAATTTTTAATCCGATTGAAATAAAGGAAGGGGGTGTAAATTAGTCATGTCGCAAAATAAATATTTTAATTGTTCATATCTCGTCTACGATAAGTCTCAGAGCCTTGAAATTTGAAACTTAAGCTATCTAGAGGCTACAAGAAGTATCACAAGATTTTGGCTAAAATAGAAATACCGGAAGTTTATGTTTACGTACTTAAGAATGTACCTCCCTGCGTTTCTCAACCATAAATCTCAGAACTACGAAATTCGAAACTTAAGCACGGTATAGGCTAGAAGGGGTACAACAAGTTTTTGGTTGAAATCGGAACACCGTCAGTTGACTTCGGTAAGGGCCAGTTTCATAAAACTAAGATGACCCTATGCTAGGGAAGACCCTGGGTTTAGCTCTCGAAATATGTTTCATAAAAAAAAAACATAGGGTGATCGCAGACTTAACCCCTCTATCTTTAACTCTCCGAACTTGATGGGTTAAGCTTGATCCTAAGCTTGATCCCAAGTTCCTGGTCGAGGGCTTTAATCATCCGCAGCGCCTACCACCATGGTTTACAGATGCGGACTCTCTATATAAGGTTTAATACCCGCCACGGCATCCCATCCAGGCATAGCTGCGGACTTTCGCATTCGAACCGTTCCAGTCTTTTCGTAACCAAGATTTCCTTATTGTACACTTAGGGTGTGCAGAACCCAGCCCTGACCCGAGCCGAGTAGGGACTCAGTTTTATTCGAGCCAGAACCTCCGATTAGGTGAACGGCCCACCAGTACGGACCTAGGAAGCCTTAGAGCTCCATACTCTCGTAAAAACCGGGACCCGCAACATAGAGCAGTTGCAGGTCAATGGTTTAATGCCTCTCCACAGATAGCCGCTAGTCGACTATCCTTGTGATTGATCTGCGCGGGTCGTTTCCACGCCTTGGGTTCATCTCCCGCACCGCTAGGCTTAGGGCCCGAACTCAAGGCTGTTCACGATCCAGATCAGAATTAACCATGATCTGGGTTGAACGGACGCAAGTAATAAAAATACGTTACTCCCGCCGTTTACCCGCGTTAACTCTGTGTTTATTCATTGACATTAGAAAAACATTTTATAGGTTAGAGTTTATAATCAAAATATTATAAACATATCATGAATTTCAACTTATTATAATAATTCATATACAAGTAATTTTAAATATTTTAAGTTTATATATTTTTTTTAAATAAAGAAAAAAATAATTATTTCATTTTCCCAATTTTACTGACGATGAAGACTTTATGGAATTAGTACAAATTGTCTGATTTGATAGACGAAAACGCCGAGTTTTTCGTCCTCGAATATGTCATTTCAATATGTGGTCCGGCATTGAATTTTTCAATAGATTTAGATCAGTGGTTCCCAAACTTTTGTGGCCCATTGCCCCTTTCTGGAGGTTGACTAACACCTATCGCCCTTTTTCATTTTCAGAGTATGCCTAATTTTAATTTGAAGTAAAGTGTAAATAATAAAGCAGTTGTATTATTTTAAACAATTTTATTACCGTATATAAAAACAACCAAAGCAGTTTTATCCGGTCACTCTTAAATAAAAAAGAAAAAAAAAAGAAAAATCTACTTTTCTTACAGATTTTTTTAAGAACAAAGAAGTGAAATAATTAACTAAGATCAGTGACGGACATTTAAAAAACAAGAGTACATGTTTTCATTTTTAAATTGGAATCTGGAAAAATTAAGAAAGTTGACAATTAGACCAGTAAATTAGAGGATCCAAAAAGTGGTTCAGCTTACATTAATTGCGGGAAAATTTTTTTCCTAGGATCGTTTGGTATGGTGTGGGTATGCGAAATCTAAGTTTGCGACTTCGAACTTGTGGGAGACAACTTTTGGTGGCCGAAAAACCACGAAATTTTCGGACTTTTTCCAGTTTCTTGCATATAACTCGAAAACGATCCTTATTTTGTAAATAATCGTTCTATAGTAAATTAAAGAAGATAAAATTTGGCGCCGAGTAAAAATAATATGCAAAATTGGTCCAGTAGTTCGATTTTTTATAGGGATTCAAAAAACTGATCTCCGGATCACTTATGAATACCAATCACAAAAACTCGGACTTTTTTCGATTTTTCCCCATTTTGACCACGAGGAGCATGTTTTCGACAAAGGCCACTGTGCTATATTCTTTTAAATTAGATTAACTTTTCTACAATTGAAACAAAGTTTCATCTTAATTGGATAATGGTAACCCATGCTGCAATGAGGTTGATGTTTTGAAAAACTGCAATTTTTTGAAAAAATCTCAGTTTTTTTCTTCATAAAATGAAAACAACTCATCCTAGAAATTTGATTTCTGTCTCATTCTCTAGGAAATTTTTCATGACTTTGAAAGTTTACTTGGAGCACTTTTTAGATTTTTCTTAGATTTATAGATATCCAGCATTTTCCATTACGCTTTTCAGGATTCGGATCATATCCTGTCCGGAAAATGTAGGATATCTATAAATCTAAGAGTTTTATAAAAAAAGTGGTTCAAGTTAATAACATTTCCTAAAAAATGAGAGAGAAATCAAGTTTCTAGGATGAGTGTTTTTTTAAGCTATTGCATAGCTTTTATCGCGGGCTTTGAGCGCGGCGACCGAATCAAGAAATTCCGTAACGAAAATAAACCTAACACCCCCCCCCACTCCGACCGGCACAGCGAAGCTAACGATCCTAGCGAAAAATACTAGAACTAAATTCAAAGAGGTTACACAGGTTGCATATAAATAGGCGTTTACGATTTTATATATATTATTTAGGAGGGTAAAAATAGTACTACCATTATAGTTCTGGCTGTTAATTAGGCTTATTTAAATAGTGTTCGGACGATAGCTCAAAGTGTCTTAGATTTCATTAGTAATAGAAATGGCATTTCAATAATGACTTTCAATTGCCAAAGTCTAAATAGTCACAAATACGATTTACAAGATTCAGTTACGAGACAAACAAATGTGTTACTTCTTACCGAACTTGCATGACGCGTGATAATCCGATTGAAATACCTCATTTCAATTGTATTGTTCAATTCAAACGAGATACTGTTCCAAAAGGTGGGGTAGCTATTTACCAAAATAATAATAATGTTACTAATATTATGACTCCGAATATTGAAATAAATATTGCACACGTTAGCGATGTTAATGTTAGGAGCCCATTTGTTGGAGATATTTGTGCGTGTTTATGCAAACTTAGAAATGGCCTACACATAGTCATGGTAGCAATTTACATTTCTCCAAATCCAAAATTGGACGAGGTCGAATCGCACTTTACTGGAGTACACTGAAGAAGGGTCGAAAATACTTGGTACAAATGGTAATAAATTTCCACTTATCTTGGCTGGCGATTTCAACATCAACTCCACTGATAAAAATTCAGAGCGGTTGAGAACTTTTCTTTCGGAAAAATTGAATTTGAAAATTAATAATGATCCACAAGAATCCACAACAAAATATGGGACCACCATTGACGCAGTATTTTCCAGATATTTAGAGGATATCAAGTCTCAAACTTATGTTTCTTATTTCAGTTACCATAAACCTATAGTTACAATTGAAGGAGACAATAAAAGAGTGTGTCTTCTGCTGGAATTATAAATTTTATTTATTTATAACGAGACTATAGTTTCGAGGGCTTTGCCCTCTTCATCAGTCTATTACAATGTATTCACAGGAATTAATTTATGAATGAAAGTTTTACATTTTTCATGTATTTATTTATTATAGTTACAATGATAAAAATTCCTGAATAACCTACATGTATTGTAAGATAATAAAAATATTTTAAACAATATTAACTTCTCATTTATTTAATAAAAGAAAAAGAAAAAAGATTCTTTTCTTATCGGTCACCACGCTCAAAAAGTGTAACTTGAATTAATATCAAAGAAAAAAACTTGAATTAATATCAAAGAAAAAAAAATATTGCATAAATATTATAATTTCATAAGTTGATAAAAAATGCTATGCAATAGCTTTACCGCGGCAGTCCCCGAGTGCCACACATCTATTTTTTTTTTTTTTTTTTTTTTTTACGAAGGAAAAACTGAAATTTTTTGAAACAATGGATCTTGGATACTGTAATGGAAAATACTGGATATCTATAAATCTAAAACTTTTAACAAAAAAGTAGTCCAAGTAAACGTTCAACTAACAAAATTCATTTTATGAAGGAAAAACTGCGATTTTTTGCAAAAAATTGCATTTTTTTTAAAACTTCAACCACATTGCGGCACGGGCTACCATTATCCAATTAAGATGAACTTTGTTTCAATTGCAGCAAATTTAATCTAGTTTAAACATGTATAGAGTGGTATTTATCGAAAATATGCTCCGTCATGGTCAAAATGGGAAAAATCGAAAAAGAAAAAGAAAATAGTTTTTGGGATATTCAAAAGTGATCCCAGGTCAGTTTTTTGGATCCCCATTAAAAATTGAACTACTGCACCAATTTTGGATATTTTTTTAATCGACGCGACATTTTGGCCTCTTTAATTTACTATAGGACGGTTATTTGCAAAATATGAACTCTTTTCGAGCTATAAGCGGGAAACTGGAAAAAGTCCGAAAATTTTGAAGTTTTTAGGCCACCAAAAGTTGTCACTCACATTTTCGAGGTCGGAAACTTAGAGATCTCGCTCTGGAAAATACAGGTCCCTGACATACATAAAAGGAAGAAGAAGAAGGAATCCACAACGTTTCAAATTATAGGCGCCGGAATTTTTTATTTAAAAATATTTCACAAGTCAATAATAATAAACAATAAAAGTAACTTTTTCTTTGCTATGAATCTACAAAGTCCAGTAGCTCGTGGAATCTTCGGCATCGTTCACCGCATTGTTGATGTGTGGTCTATTAGGACCGGTTCCGAGGTATTTCGATAAATGATGAATTTTTATAGAGTGAGCTTATTAGCCACACGACCAACCCCTTTTAGTCGCCTTCTACGGCAAGCAGGGGATAATGTGGACCTATTCTACGCCCGGTCCACAGGGGTCATATAAATTATCCCTTTATTATTATACTTGATGAATTTTTAAAGTATGTTTTGAATTATATTTGAATATATACAGTAAGAAATAAGTTGCCCACTTTAGAAGGCAGCCTTCTGAAGTGGGCAACTTATTTCTTGCTAACCCTGTATTTTAAAAGATATATATCAGATATGATAATCAAACCTAAATACTATAAAACTATCCAGGTCCTTGAAAATTTTCGGACGCAAACCCTTTGTTAAAAATTACATCTTAGGAATTCCAGTAAAAATATTGATACCATCTTCTTAAAATTTCAGGAATGA
This sequence comes from Forficula auricularia, assembly GCA_024734495.1. Classification (NCBI taxonomy): domain Eukaryota; kingdom Metazoa; phylum Arthropoda; class Insecta; order Dermaptera; family Forficulidae; genus Forficula; species Forficula auricularia. The sequence continues at coordinate 7,786,546 of JALMQS010000149.1, forward strand.
TTTATTCAAAATTTAAATTTATAAATAGAAGGCTGTTTCGAACTTTATTATATATTATTTTATAAGAAAATCTGATTATTCTGATATTTGAATCCCATTCCTGCTTCTTTTTTCATTTTCCTAATTTTTTCTCATTCAAATCTTGAATTATAATAAATGCATATTTTATCTCGCCTACCTAAACATTCATTATCTTTTATAATCATTTCTTTTGAAATTGGTACATAATCGAAAGGAGAAGCCTTGATTTGATCATTATGTACTGATAATATTAATTAACACTTGGACAGAGCATTTAATTAGCTAATTAGTAAGCAAATCTGGATGATAATACCTTGGGACAACCTAACTTAACACGGCAAACATCTAAAGTACTAGGGTATGAGTAATCCATTCATTTAATTTATGGTAATTTGGAAAACAAATAAATTATATATAGTATATAAAAAAAAATCAACGCTCTTAGTAGTTAACCACTATGACCAGTACCTACGATAAGTGGAATCATGACATTTTTTATTTAATTATTTTAGTGAATATATATTATGTCCAACTAATTTCTTTTTATAGAAAATCAAAAGAGATGGTAAACTATTAAATCCGAGGTGTTATGAATACTTTTTATTAAGTCAGAAGAGTTGTTTCATCTCTTTGGGAATTAAACCCATATTCCAAAAAATGGAATCTGGGTACTTGGCTTGCCCATCAAGGTGTAACCACGTTAATAAGGGTAAAAAATTTTCTCTCAAATGGATCTTCATCAATAAAAAACTGCAAGGTTACTTGATTCTAAATCTTAGCACTCAGCCAAACCATTTATTTTGATTAGAATATTTTGAGGATTTCGATTTTTGAAAATTTTCAAAAATCAAATGGCAATGGAAACACTTTCTCATTTGACTATAAAAGACAAACAAACAGTTTTTTATATTTAAATTACTTATTGTTTGCTTGTAAAATTTTAAAGACATAACAGGCGGCCCCCAACAAAGGATTTCAATTGCAGAATGTATTTTAGAAGTATCTTAATGTTGTTTTTCTTAAAAATAATTATAGTCTTGAAAAAAAATCATTTCTACAGCATTTATGATGATTTGATATGACATTTAACTTGACCAGTTTATTCAGCGTTTTTAGTAAAAGACCCAAAAGGCCAAATGTTTATTTAAAATTGAAATATAAGAAGGTGTTTCTGTATATTTCTTTAAAATTAAAAACTAATTCATTATTATATTTTAAAATATTCTTAACTTATTTATGTTGTTATTTGTTCGTTTTAAAAGCGCATTTTTTTTAAAATTAAATTATAAGTTCACTTTCAGTTTTTCCCGACTCATCCTCAGGATTATTTCAGCTATGAAGCAATGTCTCAAATTTCTAAATTTTCTTCTTCTTTTAAAGATATAGGCTTTTGGTATTATTTTAATAAACCAAATACAAAAATGACATATAAATATGCTACATATTTGGTTTATTTTCTTTACAAGATATCAAAAAATAAATTTACTACTTACTTTACTTTTATATTTGTTTAATTTTAAACTTTTTATGAGTAGCAATTTTGATTAAAAAAAACGAAATAACGTAGGCATTTAGATTTGATCGAAGACAAGGTTTCGAGGTGTAAAAGACAATTTTTTCTGACTGCTAAAAACAAAATGGTCCTGGAAGAAAAGGAAACTCATTTAGTGGAACTTATCAAAGAAAATAGTCTATTTAAAATAACTAGGAAAAGAAAATATTGGGGGTGTAAGGGAGCCACTAAAATATTTACAACCACTTTTTTTATTAAATTAATTTACATAGAGTAAGTGGAACTGTTGGAATAACCTCTACAGCCGTTTCGGCATTGGTTTTGGGAACATATATTTTCAGAGTTTTCCGGTGGAGGACGCCCGGATCCCCCAGTGCTAAAATTGCGATGACACCCCTGGGGCCAAGGTATTTATATGACACCAACTGATCAATCCGAACATCATCCACTGAAATCCCTCACAGAGGTTGGTCATGAAGTATCATATTGGGATTTTTATTCTTACATCTAGCATGCTGGCCAATACAGATTAGTAGAGGAAAAAAGAGGAAAAAGAAAATGAATTTAAAACTAAAAGTCCCTAGCCTTCGAAAACCTAATAGCACCAGGGTCGGAAAGGAACAATAGCTGGTCATTGAAAGCCTCATAGAACAGTTTAATGAATTGGAGCCTGGGATAAGCAAGTGTGAAAAAATGACTTCACAGGAGATTAAAATAATTTATTTCTTAAAGTCTAATAATAAGGTCAAAAGTCTATTTAGACTTTTTTCTTCATTTGAAATGTCCTGAGGAATTATCAAATGAACAAATGATTTAGTTTGGCGATAATAACAAAGTTGAATATTCATAAGGCGAGAAATCAATGCGGCTATCCTATACTTGATGCAAATAAATTTCTTTCACATTCGTGTGTGAAGGAGCCAGCTTAATATTAAAACAAAACAAATTTCCCTCGAGTATTTGAATCCATGAGAAAAAACAGAATATTTCTAATTAAAAAGACTGATGATAAAAGTTAAATTTCTTGAGGTGTCCTCAAATTCCTAACTGGTTTGCTTGTACAAAAGCCCAGCCCTCAGCCTGAAGGCTATTGAAATATTTTGAGGGCCCCTTGAATCTAGACAACCCTTTAGTCAGAATAGCCGGCCTAAAGCCTACCCTGACTTTTGCAGGCTCTAATCGTCTAATCACTCGTATATATTAAATATATATCAGTGGTGTCACGGTGCCAGAACGCCGGTTCGGTTCTGGTTTTGGAAACATATTTCCAAAATTTTCTGGTGGAGGACCCCGGATCCCCAGGATTTCAGCGTTCCGGCAGTGCTAAATTTGCGATGACACCACTGTCCTGAGTACAAAATATGTGTAATTTGTAAGCTACCAACTTTCGGGAATGAAGCCGGTAATTGTTAAAGTGAGTCAACAATCTAAAATAAGCCGATGTGGCCATCCACATAATTTTACCATACACCTGTCTCCTTTCTTATATTAAATATTTAATAAAATAATTTATAATTATTTAGAAAAGAACCGCTCCCCTTTAATTTTGGGTCCATTTGCAATTAATCTTTTTAAATATGGAAATCTTCTAGGGTAACTTGCTTTCTAGTATTTCTGTTTGAAAATTTTATCATCTTAATTATTTTTAACCTTCCTTTACCCAAAGGGGTGATTATCACTTTCACAATGAGAGTCATTTGAATAAGATCGTAATTTCGTACAAATCGACCAAAAGGTCTTATATTGATAATTCATTTTTTTTTCTTTTTTAAAGAAATTTTAACATGAAAAATTTAAAAAAAATGATTTTAATTAATTTTAAAATTTAACAATAAAAAAAAATTGTTTTCTTCAAGGTTCGAATTTTCATTACAGAGGATGATTTATCATCTTATTATTCTAATGAAAATCGTAATGCTGGGTAGCACCGTTTTTTTAGTTCAATACCTCATTTGATCCCCTAAAGAAATAATTGCATTCTTTTCAAATATTGGACTTGTGAATATTATATTAAGTTTCAGCTAGCTTTGTTTGTTGTATTGAAAATTTTATCATTTATCATTGAAAGTAATGAAAGACAGCCCGGGGGTAGTGAGGAAAGAAAAAATTAACACATATCCAAATAAGGTCTAATTTGTTGGATTCCTTCCTCCTTTTCTTTCAAACCGACGTTTCCAAGGATTCTTCCCTCCTTCTTCAGGGTTTCAAAGGGTCAATGAAGGAATCAAATGAAATTATTCCTTCTTCTCTCCACAGTGTTTAAAACTTTTTTCTTCCTTAGCAGATCATTTATTTTTGCATGATTTAACCATACCCTGTTGGGTAAAGTAAAAATAAATGTACCTATATCGTATCTGGTGCTTATATCTAGAAATAATTACAAATACTGACCAGCATATAACAAGAGAATGAGATGTTTATTTCTTGAGCAGTTACAAATAATTACGGCGAGTTAGTGAGATATCTCCTATGTAGTTTTCCAGCTGAGGGGGAGGAACCTGTGTATATGTAAGCTCTATTTGGAGGCGTACACGGAGAACATAGTTGATTCCAGTATTTTAATGGTAGACTTCCGATGTTGAAGAACGGCTGGCGAAGGTAATATATAGATATAACTGGATTGAGGACCGAATCAGAATGTGTGCTTCTTTGGTGGCTCAATGTATATAATTACATATATATATATATATATATATATATATATATATATTTAGCGGTGTTGGCTTCTTACGTCGGTAATTCTTCCCTCGAGAAGGACGTATAGCAATAAAATGAAGTATCCGCCTTGAGTAACTTCGGGCCGATCGATGTAGAAATATGTAGAAGGAGAATTTATCCTTTTCTTCACTCTCTGCAGGTCGGAGCGATTCTCTCTCTCCGGTGGCTCGGAGTAGACTCTCTTGTGTCCTGCTTTGTCTCTTGCTCAGAAAAGACTGCTTTGTGTGTGTTTTCTCTCTCTGAACTCTGAACTGGTGCGGTCATTCCTCTCTCGTTATGCCCTTAATGTATGTCATTGCTGGTCAATCATGCTTATTTTATCTGGAACTCATCAGTCTCACTCCTTTGTCTCACCAATTAATAAATTACATATACACATATATAAAATTCTAAATAAAAAATATACTTTAATTGTTTGACTTCGAACAATTCACGTGCTCATCGCAAGACCATTGCAACTTGTTTAAACTTTAATGATGTTGTTTAAATTTCATGTTAAATTACTTTTAATTATTTTTTAGTGATAAATCGTTATTTTCGTTATTTAATTTTTTTTTATCGATATCATTAAAGCCATTGTTTAGTTATAGTGAAAAAATGAAAAAGTAAAAATTATTACTCTAAAAAACGGTGTTATTCAGCATTACTCTTTTTAATTAGAAAAATATGATGATAAACTTTCGTCTGTAATGGGAATTCGACACTAAGAAGACCATTTTTTCGTTAAATTTTAAAATTAATTTTTTTTTTTTTTTTTTAATTTTCTATGTAAAATCTTCATCAAAGTGTGTTTAGTGAATTTTTCTTGATGTGCCTAACTCACGCCTAATTTGTTTTTTGTTTTTAATTCAAAAATTATAATGCTCTTCGTCATCAATCAGCTTAGAAAATAGAAGCATCATCATGTAGGTACGGATGTGATGATTTGAGAAGTAGAAATATGGCTTTTACAGATCATTGAAATGTCATGATACAGAAAAAGATTAAAAGAGTTGATAGAGTTAAAAATTAGGAGATAATATATACCTTCCATCAATAAATTTTTGATTCAATTATATGAAAAATCACCCAGAATTTTGGAATGCTTGTCTTAAATGTCCAATGTGTTGAAGCTAATTCATTTGAATAATTAAATCCGCTCTTCTTGAAAATTCCTAAGGGGAAAATATTTTACTCAATGTTATGTAAAAAAACAAAAAAAAAAAACAAAAAAAACTTTTATGGTGTTGAGCATTTTATTTTCCGCTTTACAAGTTTCATTCCATATTCTAACTATTCAGTGTAATTTCAAAATAAACGTTTCCAGGACGGGAATTTTAACTATTTAAAGTTAAGCGAATCGAGTTGGTTTCGATGGATCTCTCGGGAGCCATCCGGGTCATAAGCTTCACATTTTATAGGGTTGTGTGCCCAGGAGGGTTGGCCAAAATGTTTGCCCTGATGCTTGTATGTATTTTTCTTTTTCTTACTTTCTTCTGATATCTTTTAATATTTTATCCAAATAATCATATCTAATTTCATTGAAACGTTTAACTACTTATTAGTTATGACACTTAATATAATTGGAACAAAAACTAAAAAAAATTTCAGACTCTCTATTATGCTCTATTAAGACATCAGATAACTGTTTGAATTGGTAAATTGAAAGTGAGAGATGCAGATTATTAAAACAAACTTTTGTGCCAGATTTCAGCTCATTAGTTATAAGTTATAACTTATAACCATTAGGAAAGCTTATATTTTTTCTGATTTTCTGCATTTTTCAAACGAAAGTAATGAGTCTTGAAAATTCAAAATCTAATATGTTCTTAATTTTGAAAATAAAATCATTTTGCCACCAAAATGAATATTCTATGATCTCTCCATTTTAAGGTATTGTAAGTATCAGAATCCTAGCAAACAGTGATAGGCAGAAAAATAACGCTTGAAAATTTTATTCTTTAAGTTTCAGACATTTTTAAACATGAAAAACAATAAAATATATTAAAAAAAAAAATAAAAAACGTACTTTTATTTTAAAAATCTCTAAATTCTACAAAATAATTTTTGAATTTCCATATTCATATGGCGTAATGGCCAGAAATCAAGTTCTTTTTTCGATATTTAAAATCATGAAACAATTAAGAGCTGATTTGTCTTCCTTTAGTTTAATATAGCTGGCGGTCAAGTTAACCTTAGATTTACAATTTTCGGCTATATGTACTTGGCTTTAAATTTAGGTGGGTGCTCTCATTTCTGGAGATTAACTGATTTTTAAATACGAGTAATTGAACCCGAAAGATGGACAGACAACCAGCTCTAATCCATCGAAATCTTATACTTTTTGGTTATTAGAAAGAAGAGCTTCTTCTCTCACAATGTTTGCTAAAAATATATTTTTAAAAAACTCAGCTCAATAAGTGCTCTAAGACTCGACTTTCTGACCATAAGGGATAGAACTGAAGTCTTTGTTGTCTGGAGTTCAGAAGCTGGACATCATCAACAACACAAACATTCAGAAAAACATGAGTCCGTTGTTTGAGGCCGCTGAAAATGTCCATGGGGACTTTATTTTTGGGTCGAAGATGCAACTCTCTTCTGGAGAAGAATTTGGTTCAGGAACTTGGCACAGGCCTTGTCCTCGCTGGGCATAAATCTTCGAGAAACCCTTTAACACAGTGTTGTGTGGTTCTTATATGATCTTCGATTTTAGCATGATCACATTTCGATATAGGTAGAGACCAGGATAATCCTAGAACAAATTTGACGGGCTTTCTCTCCCCGTATTAATATTAAATTTATTTGAAATTCATATTAATTTATATTGAATTAATATAAAATGTTGTATTTTGATGAATGTAAAAAAGGGCCACTAAACGGGTGACTTTTTTTAGTGTTCACCGAAAAATAATGAAAATGTGCAAAATTTTGAGAAAATAATCTGGGTAGAATTAATTCAAAATTCGGTTAGAGAGTTCTTGGAAGACAAATAAATAAGCAGACGATGCAAGTTAAATCAATTCGAGTAAAATATTGATTCCTAAATAACTGGAAATCGTGCGGTGAACACACTATTTTTATTGATGGTAGAATGATTAAATCAACAAGCTATTGAAAAACAGAAAAGTTAATTAATTTGAGGTAGTTTAATCTGAAAAACAAATTATTCAAAAGGATTGTTTTGAAAAGTGATTCAAAGGATAATTCCATTAACCAGCTCAGTGATATGCGTCTAAATAATCCCTTGAAATAATGTTTTGTGTATTTATTGCTCGGATTTTTTTAAAAATTATTATTATAGATAACAATCTATATTAAAGTTCGGAAAGCCGCTTCCGTCATTTCCGCACTTGTATGTCCTCGGGGACCGTCACATATTACATCATCGCAAATGTCCAATTTACAAATGAACATTCCATCAGATAAAATTTTCCCTATACTCTCGCTATTCGATAGAAGAGACGAGAGATTTTATTAAAATTTCCAACCTGTACATTTTTTTAACTTTATTATTAATACTGAGTGGATAATAAATAAAGCCATTCATATTTCCATTAAAGAATTCCGTTCGCATATGAACAAATATAATGAATTAATTTTTCGACTTGGTTTAATGAGTGACGTCTAAAAAGAGCCGAGAAATCAAAGTTAACTTTTGTGCGCAAAGAAGAAAATTATTAATTAATTAATTAAGGGCGTTGCAGCTGTAAAAGGTTGCCCTCGTTGTAAGCAAATAATAGAAAAAGCATCTAGAAGAAAGAACATGAAAAGAATCTTATAAATTATATTTATTATATATTTTTCAATTCTTTGTTCTTAGAGTCATTTTTATCGGTAGAGGGAGGCAAAGCTTATCGTGAAGAAAAGGCATGCTTTTTGTTCTATCTGTGTGTCTGGAATTCTTAGAGAGCTTCAAAACATCACGAACACAGTGGCTTTCCATCTATGACGTGAGAAAATGATTTAGCGGTGTTAGGAACTTAGCACGTATTTTGTTCATGGAAAATGGGGTAGGTTTGAGGTGAAACATATTTAATCAAATTTAAAGTTTAAATTTAAAAAAATAAAAATTACTAGGTAGGTTAAAAGAAATATTGTTAATGAGCAAGATTCTATACATATTTAGGGCTTCGAGTCCATCTTCAAGAGTTTACATAGATAACTCCTGAAGATGGGCTCGTAGCCCGAAATATATATAGAATTTTGCTCATTAACAATATTTCTTTTATAAAGAAATGAATATCTATTTGAGAAAGAAAGATTGAATTTTTTCTCAAAATCAACTTGTGATATATATAATCAATTAATTTAACGATGAATAACATGAATTTAAGTCATTTATCAATGATTTTAATATATATGTTTATATTGGATGTAGGATAGTCTTGTCCCCTTGGGAGTCGAGCCCAAGCACTAGTAAGCCTTCCGGGCAACTACTCTGACCCTTGAGATCATCACCTCCAAACTGGGTTTCGTTATAAATTATATATTGCATGTTTGGAGGAGATGGTCTCAAGGGTCTAACTAGTTTCCCGGAAACCTTACTAGTGCTTGGGTTCGACTCCCGAGAAGACCCTCCTACATGCAGTATAAACATATCTCAAAGAGAAACAAAGAGGTTGTCCTCTGCTTGATGCAAATAAACATACACACATATATATCGAGATAATATATCTGTATGTATATATATTATTTATTATATTTAATATTATTTATTTAATCAAACAAATAAATTATATATATACAGATATATCATCTCGATATATATGTGTGTATGTTTATTTGCATCAAGCAGAGGACAACCTCTTTGTTTATCTTTGTGAATCAACAACTCTGCTACTCTCGGCAAAACAAAAACTTTTCAAATAAACATATCTATTAAAATCTTTGATAAATGACCTAAATTCATGTTCGTAAAATATTTCTTTTATTTGTGAAACCCACCTAGTAATTTTTATATTTTAAATATGTTTCACCTCGAACCTACACCATTTCCACTGAATAAAATTGTAAAAATATCACCTAAAAATGCAATTATGTTACTCTCTTGCACAGACATTTTAAATCTAAATAAATTTCTTTTTCTTCTTTAAGTGACTTTTCAGGTCTCCCTGACGTTTCGGCTCCTCTCCACATATACCTGTGCTGAGTGTGTTTAGTTGTTTTTACACAGATAGACGGGACCTAATTTTTAACGCCGGTTCCGAACGGCTAGTTTGGAGAGGTTGACTAGGCAATTATACTCTTTGTAGGTTGTCATTGCTTTCCAAGAGGAGGCGACTGCAAATATCTGCCGAGACTCAGTCCCGAACCAGCGTTCTTCAGGCCAGCGGCCCGACACTCTACCCACTGACCCACAGTCGGCTCTTTTAAATTTTTAAATTAAATCGAAATAAATTTAAAAAATTAAACTTAGGAAAACTTTCCAGGGTTACCTTATACACTATGATAATTTTTTTTTTTATCTTTGTCTTAAAATAAAATTCTGCCGTCTCCAAAATAATCATTCAATTAAAATTGCAATAGTATTTTTGATATGTGGGAAAATGAATATATATATATATATTACAGCATCTAAATTTTATGTTTTTATCTTATTTAGTTTACAGTATACAGATTAGATACAATACTCAGACAGATATTGTGGCGAGACTAATAGAATCCCGTTTTACTTTTTCAACGGTACCCTAAAAATTATCCATATCATATTATCAATTATAGCGTTATTATTATATCTCACCAAAAATGTCTAATCTATATAGTTTCAGACGAATCTTCTCTCCCGAAAAGGAAATGCCTTTAAACATTATGCTAAAGCTAAACCAACCCTTTAGAAATAATAATTTACAGTTACTAATAAACATAAATTCTACGTTAATGTCATATTTTAATAAATCCTTCTTTCCAATCCAGAGATGGTTTTGAATTTTCTCTGCAGGTATATGATATATATATATATAATTTTGTTTCCCATTTCATTGAAAATGATTTAATCAAGGTAAAAGCATCTGGGTGGTTGGTTCGTTATTCTCCAATGAATATATTGCATATTTCTAATTAACGGCAACACAACTTAACGAAATATTAAATGGAATTAAACTTTCCGTTGATAATTTATTTATGTGAATAAAAATGTTTCAATTAAACCAACTAGACGTTCGAGCGAATCTAGAGAATAATTTCGAATTATTAATATAGAAGGCAGATTAAAATTTTCTCTTAGTGGTTTGTAAATATCATTCACATTTAATACTTGAGTTTAAATTGATATTCAGAAAAGCAATAATAATAAGACTGCTGTAATTCACTTCAGGTGATTGCTCTACTCGGTTCAAAACAATTTTCTAAATTACACAGTTCTTCTGGGAGCCATGGTCGCAGTAAGGGGGGGGGGGGGGGGGCGAAAGGGCCAGTGCCCCCTTAAAAGTATCATTGCCCCCCTCCCCTCGAGAAAAATCTAATCGGAATACAGAAATTGACCTTGTGGTGCCTAATCAACTGTCTAGCTGCCCCTCCTAGGAAAACTCTCTAACTACGCCAATGCCGGGAGTATGTGTGTTTGAATTTAAAAACCTTCAATAATTCAACTTCCGGCTTAAAATGAAGAAAACATATTTTTGAAATTTTCACAGCTGCCTTAGAACAGTGTTTTTCAACCTTTGTCATTCCGCGGAACCATTTTTTAAGTTAAATTTTTTATGGAACCCCTCGTTAGTAGCACAGTTGATTTTAGGGAGGGGTCTAGTATTTCATATTATATGATGTGAACAAGGAGCGTTCCTACCTTTGTTATAAAAATTTTATAATATAAGATATAAATTTGCATTTATTCAAACAAAAAGATAAATATTCTATATAAAATATAAAGAATTTGTATTATAGATCGAATTTTAGCAATAAGTGGCGGAACCCATAAAGTGTTTGAGTGGAAACCTACGGTTAAACGGAACACAGATTGAAGAACACTGCTCTAGGGTAAAGTACTTTAGAATATAATTTTGCTAATAACTTTATATAACCTTTTTTGTGGTCCTCAAATTAGAATATAAAATTGAAGGAGACAATAAAAGAGTGTGTCTTCTGCTGGAATTATAAATTTTATTTATTTATAACGAGACTATAGTTTCGAGGGCTTTGCCCTCTTCATCAGTCTATTACAATGTATTCACAGGAATTAATTTATGAATACATTGTAATAGACTGATGAAGAGGGCAAAGCCCTTGAAACTATAGTCTCGTTATAAATAAATAAAATTTATAATTCCAGCAGAAGACACACTCTTTTATTGTCTCCTTCAATATATAAAAAATTCTGCTACTCTCGGCAAAAACTTTCAATTTAAGAATATAAAATGTCATCAATATTGGTTAAAGCATTTTCAAGATATTTAGAAAAATCTAAAAAAGTATTTAAATAAAGGGACTAATGTTTGTGGGACGATATGTATAATCAACGCTTTATTTTGTTAAAATAATGGTAGATTTTCATTTCAATCGGTTGAACGGTATGGAAAAAACTATCGTCGGAAAAAAAGAGTAAGAGATGTAATTTTTGGCAAAACCGTCACGTACTAAAATTAATAACCTCATTATATACTACAATTTGTGACTTTGTAGGAGACCATGAGTTCCGTAGTCTTTGCCTGAAGTCGCGCTTGGCGCGAGATCCATTCCAATACTTTACCCATGGTTCCCATTGGATAAAGTAAAAATCAAATCACATTAATGAAATGGAACTGAGGCAGGAAAACGGGAAAATTCGATTGTTTATTTTTTGGTAAACTCTACTTTTTTCTATTCTCTATCTATTTAAAGCTTATGTAAAAATTATCCTTTCATATACATACATATATATTATACCTACTTGATGGTTTCCATACCATAAGCTCTGGAGCATTCCATCGACTGGACTCGCCTAGCTCTTACGCAGCTTTCACTTTTCTGAGCGCAATGTGCTGCCTAAATACAGGCGCACCAACGTCAATTCAAGTTCAAATTCGGACTAAATTTGAGGATTTTTAATTAGTACACTTATTTATTTATTTTTTATAATTCAATATTTTTCTTATATGCGGAAAAAAGTGAATTACTTAAAAAGTTCTAAATGAAAAAATAATTCAAATTCAAGTTCGATTCGGACAAAAGCTACAATATTCAATTATTTTTTTATTCTTGATTGTAAAAAGATAGTCTCGTCGACCAAAATATATAGTAAGTTTTACTCATAAGCAATATTTCTTTTTTTTTTTGTGAAACCTACCTAGTAATCTATTTTTAATTTTAGTAGTTATTACTATTTTCAAAAAATTTAAAGAATAGTTTTTCTGCTTTCTCATTTCCGAATTAAATCTCTGGGCTAATTTTTCTCTTTAGCCACGTCATACGTCATTCTAACATCTTAAATTTTAATGTTCACTGACCATAATATTACATGTTAAGAACAAGGTGCGCCCCCTGCCTTTGTTATAAAAACTTTATAATATAAGATATAAATTTGCATTTATTCAAACAAAAAGATAAATATTTCATATAAAAGTATTTGTACTATTCATTGAATTTTAGCATTAAGTCGCGGAACCCATAAAGTGTTTGAGTGGAGCCCAACGGTTTTGCAGAACACAGCTTGAAGCTGCCTTAGAAAATGGCATAGAAAAAAAAAGAATGGTTTCTAGAAATAAATTTTAAATAGCTTATAGAATATAAATTTATTACTAGGGGATCTACTACATACTTAGTAGCTGCGAAAGGAAATCTTGACCAACATTATGAATTACGATACTCACGAAAACTCGAAAAGCCGTAGAAAGTTCGCTCTTGTGCCAAAATGTTTGTATGTGGAGAAGTGATTAAATTTTGAGCTCTCTACCTTTACAAATTACTGTTTAAAAATGGAGAAATCTTCGTTTTTTGAATAATTTTATTGAGATTTTAAAGCGATGTCATAATATAAGAATATAGATTAGCTATTGTCTCGAAATACCATATTAACTTTTTGGTTTGAATCAGTTACAAGGAAATGTCCTTTTGTTTAATGTTTTTTTTTAAGTTTCAGGCTATTTTCTCAAAAACGAATATTTATAATAATTTTAATAAAAATCGATCTAGATCTAACGGTAGCTTTTTACTTCAGGTGAATTCAATTTTTTTTATAATTATTTATTATTTGAAAAATATTTATTTATTTTAATTCTCATGATTTTCGAGAATTGCATGTTCTTTTTGGCGCATAAATTAAAAAAAATATATGTACAAAAGTATCATTTAAGACCTTTCTAGTGTTTGTGAATAAGTTTTGATTATGATTTATCCAAAGCGAATTCTCTTAAATCATCAAATTCTACATCCCATAGATGAAAGAAGAAGTTCAATCTAGATATTCTCGGTCCTAATGAAGACTGGTTATAATCTAAACTAGTGACTTAAACTACCACTGGGAGTGTCTGCTCCTCTGCTTAATTCAATTTGTTAAAGATAAATATGATTAACTGAAAAAAGATTGTAAACTATTTAAAATCGAACCCAAGAGCCAAAAAGCTTGCATCCTCTGAAAAGAACCAATCTGACAAATTTAACCAGCTTGGAAATTTTAGTCAAAGATCTTATCATGCAATAATCAGGGAAATTTTACAAGGAAATTGTTAAAGTCTTTGACTGAAATATTGAAGCTGGTTAAATATATCTGAGATCTGTCTTAGAAGATTGCCATTGTCCTGGATAGCTTATCTATGTAGTTCTTCGGGTTGATTTTTGAGAAGAAGTCAATTTGTCTGGCTTGACTAAAACATCTTAGAATAAGCAGAGGAAAATCTCATTGATTTTCTTTCTTAAATCATCAATTCAACACCTTTTACTGCTTTCGTTAGCCGATTTTGTTATTTGTTATAAAATTTTCTAAATAAATTAATATTCATAAAAAATTGATGGATTGATTAATTATAACAAGGGAGAAATTTTGATTAAATTTCAAATGCAATGAAAAAAAATTTAATAAAAAATTCTGTTTATTGCAATTCCATTTCCATAAAGTCACCTGTCAACATGAATTGACATCAATTATACGAAATCAAACTGACAAACAAATACAAGAGAATGAAATGCTATTTATTTTCTCTCTCAACTTACTATTACTAATTATTATTTGACTAGATGGATTTTTGGTCATTTATCATCAACTTTCTTAAGATGAAAGTGAATGAAACTGGATGATTATGGTAATTATCCGAATTCTGATTAAGGGCAGCCAAAAGCAATAAAACAACTTTAATCTGGATTATTTTATTGTTGGTTTAATATCGGAATGTTTCAGTTAAGTCTTCTAGCCTTTATCAGGATCTAGCCCTAGAGTAACAAAGTTTACATCTTATTATAGGATATTATAAAATGTCGTATATCAACACTATAGTGTATAGTCCATTATTTAATTATATATTTATTTACATCAAATTATTCTATTAAAAAAAATATTTATAAGCATTTAGAGGTATTTTATATTTTTATATCAAAAACATTAAGCAGATATCGTCACTGTTATATCAATATATTGTATGTCAAAATTACCAAAAAAAAAAAATTTTATTGAATAAAAACACTTGTATTTGTTAGCTACACCTGTTCTGCGACTTATAACCTAAAGCTGTTTAAGACCCGTATCCACAGATACCTTCGAACCCTACCCAGCGCATAAAATCCCCTTTTCCTCTTCTTTTCAAGATGGAGGGGCCAACCCAGGCCTTTAGGGAACGCACCTTTTTGGTGTAACTCCTTCTCTCATCAATTTCATTAAAAAAAAATGTTGAATGTTACAGATTAAAAACAAAACAAAGTATTTAGGATTAATATAGATGAAAAGAGAAGTTTTTCATAGCTACTGAAAAGTGTTGATTTTTACATACGACATTTTGATATATTATAACAGCGACGATATGATTATTTAATTTAAATTTTTTTGCCTTTTTTTTTCTCTCTTTTCATTAAATTCAATCCTTAATATACTTTTATCAAATGATTTATAATTAAGAATTTATTAGCAATTTTCATTTTTTATCTTACTAAAATATTAAGAAAAAAATTGACCTGTCAACGTAGCGTAACGTTACGCCGTCCCGCTCTCTCTGTTTGGTGATTAATGCAAAGAGCGATTGTAGCATATTATTGCTGGCTCATATGACAACCAACAGGAGAGAAATTCCTACTCGTCTGACATGTGTGATTTGATGACGGGGGTAGAAATGCAGACGACAAATTGACACGAGTCTCTCTCCTTTGTGTCATTATCGGCTATTCCCTCTGTCTCCTGGAGTCGCATTACCTTTGACATTACCAAGAGGGTGCCCAATCCCTTTCCCTTCAGCTCTATATAAAGGTATATTGTAACTAATAACCACAGTTGAAGTCAAGTTCAATTGCCTCGAAAAAGATCCAGAAGGATTCTGTCATTTGGAGGGGAGCAGATGAAAGGAAAATCAAAATGTGTCTAGCGCAGAAAATTCGATTAGAGTTAAAACCAAATCAGTAAAAAGCTGATAAGTACCTAACAAAGGACGGATTCCCATTAAAGTATCCATTTATTATCTTATTTTATTAATGAAATTTAGTAATAATATTATATAATATTATTTTGGTTCAGGTGCATACTTAACATGTCAGAGGATATTCTCAGACCAAATTAATCAGCAATTCTTAAGAGGAAATCCGGTCCGCTTGATGCAAATAGAAATAGAGTTATCCATTTTACTTAACCATACGGTGTATGATGAAGTATTATAATACTGGATGAGGGTTTTTTTTCGAAATATCTCAGAAACAGCTAAAACTATTTTGATAATAAAAAAAAATTAACAAATTCAGGGCGTTCGGTTTGAAATAAAATCTTATAGAATGAACATCAAAATTTTTATATTTTAAGAAATATTTATTATTTTGTCAAAATGTGTCTTTTAGTGGATGCGTTTCCAAATTTTGTCTAAACTCTAGCTCAAAAACCAATGAAGATATCAAAACGAAATTTTATATTGAGATTAACTGATTTCGGTTGAAATCGGACCAAAAATTGGTGCCTGGGGGGTTCAAATTCTGAATCTTCTGTATAATTTAGACTAAATATTGAACAGTTAACATATAAGGCCTTAAGGAACTATCAATACAAAAGTCAGCTTCCTTAAGTACTCGGGTGGAGGGGGAAGGCAGGTGCATGGTAAGTGGTCTCGCAACCCATATCCCCAATTATTTGGTTGAAATATTCTAATCTGGGCCTTCCCCTTTTCTTTCCTACCTCCCCTTCCAAGATATCCCTAAGCCGTCCCCCGTGTCTCAGTGTGTGCCCCATCATCTGACCTCTTCTCTTCTTCAGACACTTCCACAAGGTTCTTCTTTCTCCGATTCTTTCAAGAACTTCTTCATTTGTAATTTTATCCATCCATTTGATATTCATCATTCTTCTGTAGCACCACATTTCGAAAGCCTCTAATCTCTTTCTCTCCGCTTCCCTAATTGTCCAGGTTTCACACCCGTACTATGCTCCATACATATGTCTTCAATAGCATCTTCCTGTTTTCTAAGCTGATTGAGGAGGAGCATAGTAGTTTTTCTATATAGCTATATGTTTATTTATTCAGCTCATTGATTTTTCCCTTGAGAATTAACAATAATGTTACTCAGCAACAAAAGTATTTTAGATTTTAATCAGTGATTATTATAACTTGTAACGTTTTATTAATTTATTCTAATTTCTGTTGTCTGTATAAATGAAGTTGAATGCTAGTTTAAGGAATTCTGTGTTATAAAAATTTATGTAGATGAGAGGACGTGTAGCTTAGTGGTGTCATCGCAAATTTAGCACTCCGCGTTCAGCTGATATTCCTGGGGGCTTGGGGGATCCGGGGGAAATATAATTTGTTTCCAAACGCCGTTCCGGCACCTTGGTACCCCTGGTGTAGCTAGATTTCCGAGAATGAGGAAATCACTTGTAATTTTTTTTTGAATTAAACATAATTGTATTTAAAAATGAATAATTTGGAATAAAATATTTTCAAATTTTAAAATTATTATACAAAAATAATCAATATGAAAATCTCGCCTCAAATGGTTTCTTATAATATGAATGTAAAAAAAAATCATCATGTGCTAACATTTATAAAAATATCGCCAAGTTTGCTTGTTTCGTTTCTTCAGTTAAATGGATCCTTATATCTTAAGCTGCAACATTTTATCCCTTGCAGGAAGCCTTAGGGCAAGTCTTTTATAATGGCACGGAATAGAACACACGTCCCGGCTTAAGCCGATTTTAGCTTAGACTGTGTTTTTTTTTAAGTCCGATTGCCATCCCTTTGCACACCTTCAAGAAAAACATCGGGTGAACTATTTTACCACTCAAATATCCTTTAAAGAAATAAATACATTTAAGAAATGGACATCTATCAAAAGAAGAAAATAAGTGAATCCTTAGAAAATCTGAGAAAGATTATTATTTCTTTTAAAAAATCAAGTTTGTGTCTTTTTTTTGATTATTTTTATAAATTAAATTGAACATTTATTTGTTTTAAAATTTTTATTTAATGAAAAATAGATGGAATTTTGAAAAGATTGTAAAAACAACTAGCAGAGGCGCCATATCGCCTCAATATTTTTTTATTGAAAAGAAATAATCAAATCTAAGATCTTGGTTGATTTCGATGCTTAAATTATATGTCAGAAGGTTTCACTCTCCCAGGGGTCAAACCGAGCTCCTAGTCTACTTTCCAGGCAGTTGATTTTATACAAGTCAAAACACCTAATTTTAGAAGTAATCTTTGTTAGTTTTGAATATATAAATATAATATATAGGTAAATTGTAATTTTTGTTCTCATTTATTACTTTCAATTGCATAATGAGACATAATGGAATGGTTTTGAGAATAAAATTAGATTTTTTTCCAGAAATACTTTTTTAGGAACTTCTCAATAAAATAAGGATGTTTTAGGCCATTTTCATCTGCCTGGAAGTATTTATTAATTTAAAAATAAATAATCTCGAGTGGGAAGAAATTTAAATTTTAGTTGAGTTTTCAATATTATAGAAAGATTTAGGTTTAAATCATCACAGGCCGACCATTTTTTCAGCGGTGATCTATTTATTTTATATTTTACCCAGTAGCTTATATTCCCAGTGAAATATTTATTTATTTTTCTTGATCATGGCAGTTTCCTGACTATTTTTTTTTTTTTTTTTTTTTTTTTTATTCCTTAACTATGGCAACTTCCTAACTACTTATTTATTGATCTGTTTTTTAAATTATTTATTTTTACTTAATTTATTATAACTACAATTTCTTCAAACCCAGTGACATATTCTAACTATTTATTTTTTATTTTATTTTATTTATTTATATATATATTCCCAGTGTATTTATTTATATATTTGTTTTTATTATTTGGACGGCAGGCGTTATTTTTGTTTTTTATTATTTTCTTCTTGTCAGGTTTCACATCGTTCTGCTGTGGCCACACCCTGACCCACTCAACCGAATCCTGAGTGGGAGGATCGGAGGCAATAATGGGAGATGTGGAGTCCCTTTAAAAAAAAATTAAAAAGTACTCACTTATAACTGTTTTTCAAATAATACCTATTCTTAGTTTGCCATTTGTAAAATTTAATAATGTATTTATTTGTCTCCAAGCTTGATCCTCCCACCTGATGAGAGTATTTGCTTACTGGTATGATAATTCTGTCACTTGAGAATAAAAAAATGCAATGTTTAAATCTTGATATTTGGTGTCTTGGATGGCATTCGGATAATAATCCTTTTAAAAAACAAGACGTTCCAATTGTTATTTGATCGTTGATGATTTATGAGAAGGTTTATCATAAGCGTAAAACTTAAATTTGATTTATTATGTTTGTGAAATTTATCAATTTTTCAATTCTTCTTTTTCGTATTCAAAAGAAGAGAAAACAAAAAAAAAAAAAAACAAAGACGACTGAGACTTTTTAATTTTCCATAGAAATGTTAAAAAAATAAAAAATATGAGTTAATAATATTTAATATTGAGAATTGTAATAAATTTGAAAATAATTGATTGAAACGAGAACATTTATTAATTTTTGCCAGTGCGGGAAGGCCGGCCATTATTTCCGGCCGCTGCCGCAAGTTTTGATCTATGGCTCTTCATTTGCGCCGTCTGGCTTCACCCGCGCCCCCGCGAGTCGGCTTACCAAGGAGCGGGGTAGCCCAGGGGCCCGGGATCTGTTTTAAATTTAGGATTATCTCCAAATACGAAATCCTTCCAGTGGGGATTTGCCAAGTCCATGGAAGAGGGAGCAACTCCTCTATGCGGGGTTAGCTCTCATTTCCGAGAATATAAAATGCCGAGAGACAAGACCAAGAAAAAGTTAGAAGATGGCATGTTTCAAATTTTTATTGAGATTAAAATTGATAACTCATCTATTTTTTTATGAGAATTTTTACAAGACTTGTATGAAATGATTATAGAGAATCTAAAATAAAATTGAAGGAAAAAGTGAAAGTTTTTGAGATACCTACTCTCTGCAAATGTTGTCAGCGAACAGTTTGTGCTTTACAGTTTATCACAAAAATCCAAACTTTATAAAATGAACTTATGAACCGAATTTCAGCTACAATGGTTTCAAATTTTAATATTTTTTTTTATTCTTGTTTAAAAATTATTATTGTAAATAATCCACTTAATGCGTCCATCTTCGCACATGTATATCTTAAATATAAAAAATCTCTAAAAACTACATTTTAATGAAGGTTTAATAAAGTTATACATAGATGAAACCGAAAAATTTATTGATTTTTAAAGGCCGACTCAAAAATCTTATTAAATATAAAATTGAGGATTGAATGGAAGGCATTTGAAGGATAAATAAAAAGTTGATTCCTAATAAAAGAAGATTAGTTTTGTAATGAACACTGATAAAGGAAATAAGGATAATTGTTGCACGATGAAGCCTGAAGGTCCTCCGAAACGGTGGGTCAAAAGGATAAAAGGAAAAGTTTCCTATAAATCTTCTTTTATTTTGAATCATCTTTTTATTTATCCTTAGAATGCCTTCTATTCAATCTTCAATTTTATATATATTAGCCCATCTCTGAGAAAAAACAACCAACTTATTAGATATGTTTTTATTTCATGTCAGAAGGGACATGCGCGGATCCAGGGGGGGGGGCGATGGGGGCGACCGCCTCCCCCACCCAAAGCATTGGAGATCAACATTTTTTATATGTTTATTTATTTTATTTTTTTATAACATTAAATTTTAAAATTGAAGAAAATAAAGTTCTATGTGGGGGGGGCGACTCTGACCCCCCCCCCCCCCCGCTTGGATAATTCGATCGCGACACACTTCCGAGATCAAAAGTAGATCTTATATACCGGCGACCCCCCCCCCCCCCCCCAAATCAGAGGTCTGGATCCGCGCCTGAGAAGGGATCATCTCCTTTGATTGAACTTGAGTGCTAAATCTGCATTCCGGGGAATCTTAATCCTAAATACAAAATCTCTGCTCAGCTAGACGTATATTCTCAAAATATTTTAATTAATTCTAACTGGCTTGGCTCATATTTCTAACTTAGATATCTACAGTAATACTGCTTACATTAATATAGGCTTGGATCTCGGGTTCGACTCCTGAAAAGGAGAATTCTTCTGACATACGAGTATAATAGAAACATAGATATCTACCAAGATCAAATATTTAAATTGTCCTTCTCTCTTAATTTTTAAATTCAAAATATTATAGTTTAATAGAAGGAATCGCAGGGAATTTGATAAATTAAAACACAGAGCTTTTATTAAGGGCCGGTTTTATGACGGTCTGTTAACACTTTGTTAAGTTGACAAACGGACAAACGTTAGTATTCACCAAGTGACCGACCGGATGGCCAATCAGATGACACGAACTTTCATCTGATTGGCCATCCGGTCTGGCACTTGGAGAATTCTAACGTTTGACCGTTTGTCAACTTAACCAAGTGTTAACAAACCGTCATAAAACCGGCCCTGAATGAGTCAGACATTTCGTCAATTTATGTCATTGACATTGATATATAGTTTCTACTTTACATACTTCTACAATTATGTTATTTTGTTATGAAACGACGACAAATTTTAGTTGTTCAAGCAAAAGTCGTTTCCAAGATAATTGTGAGAAAAGATCAATGAATATAATATGATGTTTTTGTCTTATATAAAAAACTACTTGTGAAAAGGAGGGATAAAATGAGGCACTTAGGAAGTCAAAATAAATTGATGAAACGTCTGGCACACTTAATAAAAGTTCTGTGTTTTAATTTATCCAATTCCTTGCGATTCCTTCCATGAAATTTAATATGGATACGAGTGATTATAGTTTAAAATTGAATAAAAATCTATAATAAAAAAACAAAGTTAAAAAAATAACAAGCTTCTAGGCTAGCTAAAAATAATGACTAATTTATTTTGGTATTATATTAGCAAAAAAAAATCGAGCCCGTGGAATTAGCCAGATGTGTCCAAGTGTATATTGTAGCCCGAGACATGGTTTTGTGTTGTAATATAAGCCAGGAAGAGTGCGGTTAGGTCCAGAGCAGTATTACTGTAGATCTCTAAGTTAGAAATATGATACTTAGCCTTTTCATATTAGATAAAAGGACAAATGGTTAAAAGGGAGAGAAACACAATGCGAATGGGTTAGCAAGCGCAAGAGGACATGAGGAAACATTTACATTAAATCACTCGGAGTCGCTGTCTCAAACGGTGGGGCAAGCTTGTAATATTAATTAAAGGAGAGCAAATGGGACACTTACATGAGCAAATAAATTCATTTGCAGGGCTGATATAAATAGATAAATACCAGGCATATTTAATATTTATAAATGAAATTCAAAAGGAAAACTTCAATGAGTAGACCAGCGGGCAAATGGAGGCCACTATTGCGTCTAATGGCTCCCAGCAAGCTTTTAAACCCTGCCGTTTATTCATATGCAAACGAATTCACAAGAGTTTAAGGAAATATTCGAAAAGTGATACGTGAATAGATTCGTTTTTAAGGGATTAAAGAAGAAAAAACATCCCTACGACACAGGCACACAAATACACCCTCTTCTATATTTAAACAATCATAATGTGAAATTTCCTAAATGTATTGTGCGGGAAAACAAAATGCATTCCGTTTCTATTTCAGTGGGTTTATCTTTAAATGGCTCCGCCGGTCCGGTTCACTTAAAATAAATAATCCATAAATAAGATAAGGTAAAACTCTAAATATGCATTTGATATTTATGATATTCGTTTAAATTCGCTTTATCTTTTGAAATATAAACGGATCAATCTAGATGGAACATAAGAACATAGAGAAAAAAGTAAATTTGTTTAATGATAGAATGCAACAACAATACAATGAAAAGTTTACAATTTGGATGAAATCACGAGGACTATTTTTTCTTCATGTTATAAATTGCATGCCATGCTAATAGCTGTCAAAGTGTCAAAGCAGAGACCGTGTTAAAACATTTGTAACGTGACTTTTTTGGATCCTCGTTGTTCGATTGGGCATTTCCCCGTTGACCTCATGAGATATAATTTTAAATTGTAAATTAATTTATGCTGGGATGCCCACAGGGGCGGGGTCAAGACGCAGAGTGTGTCATTGAAATTTCTGGGGGAGGGGGTTGAACATTGTTGCATTTTAGCATTATAAGCTAAAAATAAAAGCGGTCACGTCTTCATTTCAACAAAAAGTTATAAAAACCTCTTCTATTTTTTTTCATAATTATATACCAAAAAGGTGCAACGTCTGTAAACGGCGGTGGACCCCTGTATCATGAAAATAAGAAGATGTATAAGGATTGGGACGGAGTTGAAGATATCTGTGGATGCGGGTCTTGAAAGATTGAAGGTTATATGTTGCATGGAAGACGGTCGGAGGAAGATAGTTCCAGTCCCTAGATGTCATAGGGATAAACGAATTGGCGAATGCGTTTGTTCGGTTAGTATCCAATTTAGCCCGATTTTAACCCTGGTGGCGCTATGGGCAAATTAAACAAGTTCCCCCCCCCCCCCCCCACCACACCCATTAATCTTTGCCAATTTTGGCTTGAGAGGGATTTCTCCCTTAGCTCCACCTTAGTTTGGTGAGCCTTTCCATTATTCACCACCTATGGACCCGCAATATTCCGGACTGGCAACCGGCAACCGTAAAAACTGTAGACCCTGCAGTTAATCTACTGCAGTTACAGGCGTCATGGTTTGTCATCTAGTAATTAACTTGTTTGAGACCAATCTCTATTCTTTTGCTCCCCCTTTACGCCCCAAAACCCTTGCGCCTCTGGGCATGTGCCCATTTTGCCCATTTATAGAATCGGGCCTGTGTTAAGACTTAGAAAATCGTGTATTTGGCGCAAATTAAAACTTTGGAGGGACTATTGATTCTTTAGAACTTAAAAATGAGGGGGTGGGGTTCTTTTCATGAAACTGGGAGAGAGTTAATTTTTATGGAACTGGGGGTGGTCATGAAGTTAGGAGGGCACTCTTTATTTATTACAAACTTTAGTAATGATTAAATATTTAAAAACGCTTTTTTCCAACTAGTAAATATATTATTTATGTTAGATTTTTTATAACAAATTTTTATAAATGTCTATTGATTAAATAATACTCATATAATATTTCAGAATAATTAACAGTATACTATTATTTTTGCAAAGAGTTTGTAGTATATAAACACTTAAGAAGAAAATAAGTATATAAGTTTTTCAAACCTTAAAGGGCTTCGATCGATCAAATGGAAGAAGTGATGCTGGTAGGGTTAAATTTAAGAGGGTTGGCTTTGAAAGAGTTATTTGTGATTGTGGGCAACACTTTTTTATTGATATT
The DNA here is from genome assembly GCA_024734495.1 of Forficula auricularia. Taxonomy (NCBI): domain Eukaryota; kingdom Metazoa; phylum Arthropoda; class Insecta; order Dermaptera; family Forficulidae; genus Forficula; species Forficula auricularia. Next base: position 7,810,631 of record JALMQS010000149.1, read on the forward strand.
TGATGCGTGCCCTTAAGGAACATTTCTCTTGGTCACACCAATTTAGATAGACAGACATTTTGTGCTATGGTATTTTTAAAGTTTTAAAAATAAAACATATATTCAAAGCCGTGGGGTCTCGAGGTAATAGAAAATATCATCAAAAATAAGATAAACCGCTGCTGAAGACCGAATTAGGGAATAATCCTAGAAGTTCAGCTGGTTAGAGCACAATGAATAAATGTTTTAGATACGGATTCTGAGCAAGGGTGCTTTCATTCTTCAGAATCATCATAATAATTTATCTGGATTATTAAAAATATAGAGCCCTCGATTAATTTTAAATTTTTGAAAGTATTAATTTTTACACACACATTCATTTGTAATAATAATAACCAAATTAAATGAACTTGTTTTCAGAAAAAACAAACTCAATTAAAATAAATATTTTTGATATATGACGTACAACATAAAAGATTTCTTTTCAGGCAGTCTTTATTTCATTTCTTTTTTCGGTCAAGTTACAAAGGGAGTCTAGAATCGTTTTACTTTTAATTACTTCATGGCTGATTTTAAATTGGGTTGATTTAAGATTTGATCAATAGGTAAGAAAGAATACCCTCGAAAAATTTCAAAATAGCAATTTTCAAAAAAAAAAAAAAAAAAAAAAAAGATTATCCGAATAAATATTATAATTCAACCGCCTCGGTTTCATTTCAGTACGCTAAAGGAGCAAATGGAGTGAAGATTAAATATTAATGGGAAAGAGGGGAAGAATATCTTTTTATGAATATAAATGAAAATTATAGAGAAAATAAATAGTAATATTCTCTTCCAGTAAAAAAATAATAAATTTAGCAAATGGGATGGTGCAAGAAAAAAAAATATTAAGAAATATAGAATATATAAATGAAATTGCAACCCGAAAAATACATAGAAAAAGTAACTCGCAAATAGGTAATGAAAACTATATCGCCTGTAGGGTAGGCAACCCGAAATTGCGCAACGGATTCTTATAGGAAAACAAATAGATCTCTTCCAAACTTAATACATATTTTATAAATTTTTATAATTTTTCTAATTAATATAACAAAGAATAATTGCTATATCAATGAGAATTGTTTTTGATAGCGCTTATTTGAAAAAGATATTTATCGCAAAACTACTGCGGATTACACTATTGGAGTCTGCGGAGTCTTAAATCTGGACCAAGAGAGAAAAATATGTGATCCACTTAGCTACAATCCAACGTCATTTCGCGTATAGCCCGCTAGACATTCGGATGGATCATCAAGTGAATTTGAAATCTCAGATGTTATATATATATATTTAACCTCCCAGTCCAGAGTGCTTGATCTATTAGCATGTATGTTAGATGCTTGCCATAAATTAATCGAATGTTTTCCACATTTGATTCAATCGCGAATCAAATGTAGGGAATTTTTGTCAAATATTGAGTGAAAATAATATTTGAACTTATATATTTCTAACTTGAAATAATGATCTGAAATAAATTTTTATAATTTTTCTAATTAATATAACAAAGAATAATTGATATATCAATGAGAATTGTTTTTGACAGCGCTTATTTGAAAAATATATTTATCGCGAACTACTGCGGATTACGCTATTGGAGTCTGCGGAGTCTTAAGTCTGGACCAAGAGAGAAAAATATTAGCTACAATCCAACGTCATTTCGCGTATAGCCCGCTAGACATTCGGATGGATCACCAATAAGCGCTGTCAAAAACAATTCTCATTGATATAGCAATTATTCCTTGTTATATTAATTAGAAAAATTATAAAAATTTATTTCAGATCATTATTTCAAGTTAGAAATATATAAGTTCAAATATTATATTCACTCAATATTTGACAAAAATTCCCTACATTTGATTCGTGATTGAATCAAATGTGGAAAACATATTTTATCATTCTAAATCAAAATTCGTAAGTGATTGGATTAAAGGTAAATCAAAACAAAAGTAATTCAATAAAGACGTTTTGTCTCTTTATGTGAGACATTTTCAACATGTTAAATTGATTTTTTCTAACTTGTTTTATTAAATATTTTTTCTTTTAATTTTTCAGATTGTTAATATATAAAAATACATACTTTAGCTGGCACTTGCTTGATAATTTAAATTAAATCAAGCCTTCCAGTCCACTGTGTCTTTCGGTTGCAAGCTATTTCAACAAAATATATCTTCAATGTGTTACGAATAAAAAAGGGAAATTTAAGAAACATTTTTTGGGATATTTTTTTGAAAGATCCTTTTTCTACTGAATATACTTTGTGTAAACAGCAGCTTGATTTTAATTAAAGTGTATTATAATTTTTATTACACTTATTATTCTTTAGACATGAAACTACTATTGTTAACTTTTTTGTATCTCAGGTGCTGATCAAAGCAAAAAATGACCGAAATTTTATATATTATAGATGTTCACATTCGAAACACATTTAATTCTTTTATTCATTCCTACTATTAGTTTAAATCCAGTAACATTCCGAAACACCTCAAATTTTCCAACCATTATTATATTATAAATCAACTGAAGCATCAAAGAAAACTAAGTCAGCAAGATTCATTGGCACTCCACTACATATTGTAAATTATGTTAATTATTTGAGGGTAAAAATTAAAATTTATAATTGAGAGTTTATGGAAATGATAAACCGAACCTATATCTATCGCAAAACTTGAATTTGATATTTTTGTCATCAGAAAAAGCTTTCAAAGTAATGATAGGACCAAAAAAATAAAAACTTTTTCAAGATTCGGAAGGTTCTTTGCCATGATAATTTGCCAATTTATTTCTCCGTCAAAGGTCTAATTTAGAAAATAATAACATGCCACAAAATTGCAATTTATTATCACAAATTTGTCAGCCAAGTTACAGATTATTATTAGAACAATTTTAAAGTTCACTTAAATAACATTTCGATTTTTTCTTAATTTTCTACATTTCTCAACCTGAAATCCTGAAGCTTTTTTTCAGAAAGGTTAAAATCTAATCAGTTCTTCATTTCAGAAATATAAATATTCGGCTCTGGAAATAGCTTTCTATGACCTTTTGACTTAGATTTATTGTAGGTGTTCGCATCCAGAAAAACAACAGCCAGGCACAAAAACAGAAAAAATACTTTTACAAACCAATCAGATTTCTAAACAAAAATAACCAAACTGAATATATTTAAACAAATTTAATACTTTGCCTACCAAGTGGGCTCTCAAAACAATTTAGAAAAAGTTTGTTTAGTTGTTTATTTAGCTTTCAAATAAAATTTCGAGGAACACTTTCCTAATCAAATTTGTTTTTATAATTTTCCCGTTTTAGTTCATAGATTTTAATTAATAATAAATTTATTATTTATTCTTATAAGTATGTAGGTACATAATTACATAAAAAATTACATATCTAACTTCAGTACCAATGAACATGAAAAATAATTTCATTTGATTTCTTATTAATTTGATTTTAGAGCTTTTTAATTTAGATCAATTTTTTTGTTTTTCATTAACTCAGTTTCCATTCAGATTGGCTCAACTCCAAATGCATCTAAATGATTTTTTATTTATAAAAATAATTATCGTTTTTTTTTTTTTTTAATTTTGGCTTAATATTTGATGCTCAAAGGGATGATTGGGAAATGTTTTTCGAATTAGATCACTCATGGTGTCAATTAGTTCAATGGTTAAACACTTTTCATTCCATCGATTTCGATAGGAAAATTACCAGTTTGATTGATTCTCAGTAAATTTATCAACTTTGAATATGAGGGATGAACTCATATAGTTTTTTTTTAGCACTTTATATGTCATTTCTTTTTATAACTACAGGATTTCGATATAACGTTATTTACAAATTTTGTGAGGTTTTTAATATCTTGTACATATAGTGCAAAAGCTGGGAATTTCATAGTGAGAAATTACAAATTTCGCATAGAGCAATTTTGTTACAGCAAACTTTTCGTAAAACATAGCTCCCGCGAGAATTACTTATATATTTATGTATATATTTCTTTTTTATATATATTAAGTTTATTATTTTATCATTATAAAGTATAGAAAATAAAATATTGAAAACACCTCGTTTCAATCATCACAAAAAATAACAAAAAAATTGTTGTGACTTTTGAGATCAGAGAAATGATCTGAGGAAATTCTTTTTAGAGTCTATCCGTTAAGTCACCAATGATTAATTTATAAAAATTAATTAAATATTTCTAGTGTTTTCTAAACATTTCCGCTTTTAATTATGAGCTCGACATCAAAGGATTTTCATAATACAACCACTCTGTTATTTGCTGCATTAGGGGAACAACTTAAGCTTTATAGTGAGAAAATTAAAGAGCTCATGTATGTTTCATCCCCAGTATCAGAGCAATAATTGTCGTAGTTTATTTTTTAATTATATTGATGCAAGAAGGTGTAACATCAAGAAAGTGCAACTCCTATAATTTCTGATAAGCCCGTGAATCATGAAAATAAGAAGGAGAAGGAATTTCAGGGATTGGGTCGAAGTCAAAGTTATTTGTGGCTATGTGTTTTGAACGACTAAAAGTGTAGGTTGTAGCAGAGAGTTAAAAATCATAGGGATAAACGAGTTGGCGAATGCGTTTGTTCATTTGATTGCTAAGGGGTGTTGAATGTTTGAAAATCGTGTGTTCTTCGCCGATAGGATTTAAGGGTGATTATTGAATTTAAAACTGGTTCTTACAGATATAACTATATCTATTTCCACTTGAAGATCATCTATTTGTTGAGGCTTTGGAGAGTAAGTTGTTGAACCGAATAATTATTTGTGTTTGGTTAATTAAATAAGAAAATGTTGTTTAATTCAAGTTTATTTTGTAACTCTGAAGATATGTTCAGATTATTATCAATATAGATCGATTTAATGTGAATCAAGTGACCAAGAATCCTTAACTCATAGTAAATGAATATTACATATAATATTTATTTACTCTTATCTTTATTAAAGATGTTTCACCTTGCACCAACACCACAATCTCTACTAATTATTAATATAGATCGAGTTAACTCAGTCACTATGTTCTGTTAAATAGTTGATGTGAGCGTCCTACTGTAGTGAGAGCCGAACGGATATGATCTCAAAACTTCTAAGCTATGATTGAATTTGACATTATGGTGTTTGAAACGAATTCCTAGGTCCCAGTTCAGAGTGATCAGACACACAATAGACATATAACATAAAAGGTAAAATTCGTTAAAAAGGAATCAAGAACAAACCTACATAATAAGTATAAAATATGGTTTTCAGGAACTTATATTTAGGTCGCAGTTTTTTAAAATTATGTAATTTAAGAACTATATTTGTTACTTTCAAGACACTCTATCATAGTTTAGATATTATAAGAAGTTGACAAGCTTTTGACTTCTTTCCATTATGCGATTTTATCGAGGCTAGAAGTTTCACGTCAAAATTATTACAAACCCACCTTCATGAAAAACATCAATTTTATGTTATCTTGGGACGGACGAATAAAGAGCGTGATATTCTCTTTTTAATTTTATTCCCACTGTCTGTTTGTTACTTTGAATGCCATTGATGTGAAATTTTGGGAATTTTAATCTCGCCGTAAATAGAGAAGCAATGTCGAAGCGAGAAGTCCCTTATTAATTCGCTTTGCTCGTTACCTGGCATCTGTTTGGGAAACTTTACCAAGCTTATGCAAATATAACGATTGTAAAGCCTTCTCTCTCTTCTATATAAAATTAGTTTTGGAAAACCGCAAAGCGATTTCAAGTATTGCGCCCAAACAGGTAAAGTAGGTAGACACTGAAACCAGCTCCTGGCTTTTATTATTATTATTTGTGAATTTTCCAATTGCAAATACACACACACAATGCAAATGTTCATTTCATAGAGCAATGGCTTAGTAAATCGTACAAAAGTAGATGATTTATTTGAATACCATTAAAAAAAGCTAAATAAAAATATTTATATATGGATTCAATTTTTTTTTTAAATACATTACATATATAGGGTTTTTAATTCATTCATTATTTTAATTATAGAACTTCAAAGCTATAATCACATGAAACCTCATATTATTCTATTACCTAAGCCTAAATGTATGCGTGCAATTGGAATATAAGATGTGTAAATAAAGTATATTTTCGTGTCATGATAGAAACATTGGTTGACCGAAGGCGTACAATAGTGACATCGCAAATTACACTTTTGATTGCAATTTAATAAGCTATGAAACAATTAAATTTTTAATTACAAAAGAGTGAGTAAAATCTTTTTTTTTTAATCTTTTATTTATCATATTCATATAAAAATAATTTCATTTTTAAGTCGTGATTTTTTTTAACATTTTTGTTTTTTTGATGAGTACTGCCGTTAGACTACTAATTTTGTATTATGGCCCCATTCATATTTGTATTCTTGTAAAAACTTTAGTTGATTATTAAATAAATTTTTGTAATATATACCCATGGCAGATGAAGCTAAACCTTATTGCCATTAAGAAGGTTCGGGACTGTTTATCATTTTTATAAGAAAATTCTCAAATTTTTACCATCGAATCATTGATGCATTAAATAATTATTACCGAAATTTGAAGTTGATCGTCTGTCTTATTACCGAAATATAAATTATTGAAAATTGTCCTTTTATAATAACATGGAAGTAGAAGTAGAGTGGAAGGACCAAGCTTTTAAAAGGGCTATAACTTCTATACAAATTATACCATTTATACAGATCAATAATTAAACTTTTATGAATCGAATGATATATTTTTCAATAAATTTGACAGTCTAGTTAATTAGTTATTCATAAATGTAAAAATAAAAAGTAGTTTTGGAACCAACAGAATATGACAAAAGCACTAGTAACTATCTGTTGAAATCGTTTTTGTGTTAAATAAATGTTTTTATAATGACAAAAATTTATCTCTATATTCTTTTTATTAATATTATAAAAACAAAGATTTTTATTCGAAATTAACCTAATTATTAACAGTTTTTTATTAAAAAATTAGGTATCCAGACGTTGTCATTCTGGAGAAATACAAAAGATTTTTTCGAAGATCAACAAGATAGATAAGTAGTCTCGAACACCCTTAAATTATAATAATTAATAGAATTCATCTTTAGCTAATACACTATTAGACACCAGAGGCCATATATTATTACATCGTAAATTAAGACAATAGAATATAATATATTCAGTAATATTTTAGGATTTGTTAGAAGTTAGAGAAAAGCTTTTTGTTTCAAATTCATTTCCATTATACTACTTTGAAATAAAAGGGCACGCATTAGAGCAAATATTAATAGATAAATGTATTTAGAAGCAATTATTAATATGTCATAATCAAGGCCAAAACCAGGAAAATATATATTCAAGATCTAAATCTGCCTTTTGTATAAAAACTTAATAAAAATTCATTTGATTTAAAATAATAAATAATAAATAAATAAAAAATAATTTTATAAAATAGCACTATATTTATCAAACCAATCAATTTCGAAGCTGTTTCATTTATTTTAAACATAACTAAAATAACCATCAGATTTGTGTCCTAAAGCTAACATCAAAAATGGCTATAATCTGACAGCTATTTTGACATTAAAGAGGGGTGGGGTTGACCTCTAGTTAAATTTAGCTGAAGCGGACAAACCCATTCTTAATAATTGATACTTGATTCTGGTAGCTTTAGCAAAATGTTTTTTTTTTTTTTGTTTTGTTTTTTTCAGTGCAAATATATACCTCGAAAAAGTTGGGATTTATTTTTCTTTAGTTATTACCATATTATTACTTTGAGTAGCTACTTACTCATAATACTCTCAAGAAAAATGAATGGAAGAAGAGAAGAACTCACCTGAAAAAAAGAAAAAAATTAATTAAAATTAAAAATATAATATTCACGGTGTTACAAAATGCTACAATATTCTAGAGACACTCTGTGATAGAAATGTAGCTGTTAAAGCTTTTATTTATCTGATTATTTTATTAAGAGTTGAAAATATATTTAAATCACACTAATTATAAAAATATTATATATACCAGCGACAGTTGGTGACTTTTCAACCAGGGGATGCTGTCCAAAAAAGTATCCTTCATTTTTTGAAATTTTATTTTAATCTTCGCTTTATTTTGCGAATTTCATCGAATACTTCATCATTTTCGTAATTTTTCAAATTTAATATTAGATATTTTTTAAAAATATATTTTGGGACCTTCGGCCCAAACGGATACTGCTTTCTGTACGTGAGGGTAAGAGTCAGAAATTAATTCTTGTCACTTAAACTCAACAGTCACTGAGATGGAAATCGACCTCTTCCACAAGGAATCCGCCTGTCCTATAAGAAAATCTTAAATTTCTCCAATTCTATTGCAATAAGCAAGCTATGACTTGTCTACCGTATACCACTCTTAGTTATTTCCGATCTTATATATTGAGAGTTTTTAGAAATGGATTAGTCTAATGATTCTCGAATCATCTTTATTTATTTCTTTTTTTGTATTATTAATAGTTCCTCGGGGAGAACAATTTTTATTCGACTAAAACTCGTCTGGATTTGTCTTTGACATGCTTCAACTGAAAGATATATCTACCAGGAAGGGAGTTTAAACCTTTTATCAGTATCCATTTCGGAAAAATCATTCATTTTAATTTTAATTGTCCCTTGAAACTATGCAACAATTTTATTTCATTCCGAGAACAATATACTTTCCAAAATACAAAATGATTTTTATAGAAATATTTGAAATAACGGATAATAATTTGAAAATTTAAAGATCCTCCTCAAATTTGAAGTCGATATTTATGAAAATGCTCTAAATATTTAAAATTTAAGGGATGCGTCGCATCCACAGCATCCATGGACCACACACCACTGATATATACTTATATATATTATATATATATTTTTTTATTTATTTAATAACTGAACAAAGGCACAGCAAGCTCAATTAATACCATGTGATAGTAAAAAAGTTATTACTTCCTACAATAATCTTGGTGACCAAGAAATATGTTTAATTAACTTAATTAACTAATTTAATATTAATACTGAGTCATAACTAATATTTTGATAAATAGCAATAGGAGGCCGTCCATAAATTACTTTACACAAATTTCAAGATTTTTAGACTCCCTGTGTCTTATTCTGTCCCATTTTCATTGAGCCCCCCCCCCCCATGTATTGTGACGTCACACTATCACTTTTATATACCCTATAATTTAATAATTGTGGAATTTTTACTTTATCCAATGCAAATGCAAATGAATGAAATGAAATTGAAAATCTACCTTTTAACAAAATAAAGCGCTGATTAGTTTTTGATACATATCGGCCCACAAACATTAGTACTTTATTTCAGTACTTTTTTAGTTTATTCTAAATATCTTGAAAATGACTTAATCAATTTCGATGAAATTTAATATCCTAATTAAGGGGACCACAAAAAAGGTTAAATAAAGTTTTTAGTAAAATTATATTTTAAAGTACTTTACTCTAGAGTAAGATAGTACTTTTTTAAAATTCTTTAAAATTTATTCATTTGATCGTTTTAATATAGCTCATTTAACCTAACTTAAGTAAGAGTGGATTGGCTTCTCTCTGTGAAATGCTAAAAATTTGGGAGGAAATTTTTAAGTAACCATAGGAACTGCGTTATTTTCTTATCCGTTCCCATTGCTGAAGACATAGAGGAATCGACTTAAAACCAAAAATAGCGATTGATTCTGATCTAATACTTGAGGAATAACAATTCTACATTGGATTTTTGACGTTTCGATTTTATTGGTAACCATGGCTGAAGACATAAAGGAATCGACTTAAAATCAAAAATATCGATTGATTCTCATCTATTACTTGAGGAATAACCATTCTAGATTGGATTTTTGACGTTTCGGTTATTATTGGTAACCATTGCTGAAGACATGGAGGAATCGAGTTAAAATAAAAAATAACGATCGATCCCTATCTATTACTAGAGGAATTACTTATTACATTCAATTTTTGATGTTTTGACTATTAATGGCAACCTCTACTGAAAACGTGGAAGAATCGACTTAAAATCAAAAAGACTAAATTCTTTTTTGGTAAACAGCTCAAGCTTTGAAAGCTGTTTTTTTGGCTGACGAATTTTTTCGACTTATTTTTTGTTCTATTAAATATTGGCTCGTTATTGAAACACCAAGTTTATATATATCTATTAGTGTATATATATTTTGGAATTGAATCAAATTATCCAACCGAGCAGAAAAATGAGATATGTCAATATATTTCTAAAGAACAACTTGTCTTTTTCTTAAAAGAAAAGCGGAAAAATATCTTTACTTGAAATGCTATCAGACTAATTAATATAAATCGTTTGCTTCTTTTATCTTTTGTAAGGCAATTTACTCAATTGACATAAAACTAATTTGCTCAACGAAAAACCCTTTCATTTGACCATTGAGAAAAAATATGAAGGCTAAAAAGAGCTTATTTAATCAATTTCTTTTTTCTTTAGAAAATTTAATTTTGTTCAAATTCGAATTGATTAAGTAATACATATCTTCTGTAAAATAATAAAATATTATTAATTAACGTTTCTAACGTTCTCTGCTAATTTATTGTAGCTTCATCAGGCTCTTGATCAAATTATTGAGTTGAAAGTGTTGGTCTGTCACAGGATTCCATTGCTACTCTAAACAAATATTGGTGTTATATAAGTAAAGGTATTGTGATTGTTATACTATATATATTTCAGTAAAATCCGGTTTTTAGTAAGAACGGGTTCTTATTAGTTAAAACGCGTTACACTGAATACCGTTGTGGCAACTAGAATTTACTGATATTCGTTGAGTTTGGTCCAAAGGTCTAGAATCTTCATTTTTGACCTTCCTCCTCATTTTGGGAGTTTCAAAAAAATTTTAAGCAAAAATGTCAAAAATTACATCCTCTCCAACTTGACTTCTAATGAGGATGTAATTTTTGACATTTTCCTTTAAAATTTTTTTTGAAAATAAACCCCAAAAATGAGGAGGAAGGTCAAAAATGAAGATTCTAACCCCCTCTTACTAAAAATCGCTTTTTACTGCAACATTTATAGGTATGTATTCTAAATGGCAAGAAAAAATTGAATGACAAAGTGTGTGAAAATAATTTGATCAAGAGCCTTATTAAGCCACAATAAATAAGCAAAACGATTGGTCAAATTAAAAATAATTCACTAATTTTTATCTAAAATCAAAAATAAATTATTTCTTCTTTATTTCAGACTATACTTCCGAAAGTTGTGTCTTCATCTTTGGTCTAATATAAATATATCACAAGATTTATTAAAATGTCGACTAAAAGAATGAATTTAATCCTAAGAAAGCGAGAAAGTCTAATGTCTGGAAATCATGCATAGCCTTGAACTGATGACTTTACGATTATAATGGTAGACAGGTAATTTATAAATATATTAAATCATCAACACATCTGTAACACTCTTCCTGCAACATATGACCTTCAATCTTTCAAGCCCCACATCCACAAGTACCTTTGACTCTGATCCAAACCCTGATATTTATTTCTTTTCTTCCGCTTTTTCTTTCCACGATGCAAGGGTCCACTTCGGGCGACAGGGATTTCATCTTTTTGCATTAATATCATTAAATTTTTTTTAAAAAATACGTTTTTGATAATGTTGTGATATGCCTTTTCGACATGTTACATAAGTCTACGTGAAAGCATTAGGCTTATGTAATTTCGGAAATAACAAAGCTTGACCTGATTATAATGATACTTATGCGATGAGTCTCGGATAATCAGGGCGGACGACATACGATCGAGAGGCCTGTTACATATCTGGCTACCCTTCCTCTGTACTCATTCTCAATAAACCTTGTATTAAATAATACATCTTGTTATAATTATTTACCAACCCCTAACCATATTATAACAATTGGCACCCTCACACAATATATTATAACAATAAGTATGAAAACATTTGTAGTTTCTCTAGATTTATTTTATTTACTTTAGTGTTTAAGTTCATAAAGGATACAAGAAGGAATATTTTGGAAGTGAGATAAGAGAGAAATGGGTACGGTGAAGAGATTATACTAATATTTTTCCAGGTAATGGAAGATATGAGCTGTGAGACTTGAGAATTGCAAGGGAAGAAGTCAAATCTCCAGATTAATAATCTAGTAATGATAACGAGATTTGCTGACACTCAACACCACTAAAGAGAATAATTCAATCAATGTCTTTCACATCTTTAATCCTCCAAGACTCTTGGATATTTCAAAGTCCTCTTTTCTCTTCCATGATCTATAAAAGTCAATCTTGATAAATTTTCTATATACTCATCATTTAAAAAAATACATTGTAGAATATATTAAATTTTCATTGAACGTGTTTGTTAATTAAAAGAGAGTATTTTATATTTTACAGTTAGGTGGAATTTTTTCTTGCACAAAAGGTCTGTCATATTTTCTGTCCGAATTAAACTTGAAATAATAATAAACTAGGAAGGGTTGGCGCTTTGCTTTATGTAAACACCATGAATTTTCGAATTTCCATGTTTACAGCCGTTAAAATGGAAAGCGGAAAAAATTAATTTGATTTTCGAGGTAGTTAAGAAAGATGGGCTAGCTGTTTTCCAAAGTAAGGGGAAATGTGAAAACTTTTTATGCCAATTTAATAATAATATAAAAATATATAGGTATATGATAAAGAGGGAGATTTCTTATAAATTGTTATTCAACAAGCTTTAGAGTACATAACATCAAATTATAATTCAATTTAAAAGATTTTTTAGTTACAGACATATATTATAAGATACTTTACATTATAAAAGAGAATTAAGACCTCGACGATTCATATTATTCATATAATAAAATCATTCATTAATAATATCTCTAAAATATTTTTTTTTTTGGGGGGCGAGAGGTGAAAACTTCTTTAAGGTTTAGTGAATCAGCATTTTTTTGGTCAGCCAGGTAGAAAGTTAAAACTTTGCTCAAAAATACAACTTAGTAATAAAAATGTTTTCGCCAGATTTTATCTTATTACCAAAAACCGTTCAAAAGAAGCCATAACTAGCTGATGAGCTAAAATTTGACATAAATCTTGAATATCTCTGTCAAGTTTCATCTTTTTGGTTTACAAAAAATTGTCAATTCCTCAATATTGTTGATAATATAAGGAGTCTTGGAAAAGATTCTCACATTTTTCTTTTAAAATTATCAAATGTCCGGGTTTTTTGAGGGTACATTGCCCCTTTGACACACGTAGGTAGATTTATTTTTTAAATTTTAGGGTATAAAACACCCAGAACACGCACTCGGCAGGTAAAGCTAGTAAAATTAATTTATTTAATGATTTAATTTAATTTAAATTATTGTTTTACATTGATTGAATTTCAGTCAAATGCATTTTCCCATTCTTTAACGAGTAGCGATTTTATGGTTCCAGGTACGTAATGATAATAATTTTAGAATAATGGTAATTTTAGAATAATTTCTGACCTAGTGAAACTTGTCTGCACCTGTTTTTTTAATCTGTATATTCTCCTGGATAAAAGATAATATGAAGGAGAGAGATTGTTCTATCCGTGGACTTTTTACAAAATAAATGGTCTAAATTTCTCTTAACGATTACAATTAATATCGAATTAAATTTGTATAAAATTTGACAGTGAAGCACAAAGGCCTTTTATACGCTGAAAAAGAGGCCAAGAGAGAGAGACCTAAAATCTTTAGAATATAGTTCCTCTCTATTTCTAATGATGATACATTCTCAGTGAATCTGATTTTGAGAGATGAGAGATAATAAATAAATAAATAATTATATGTTCATTTTGCTTAGAAATGTCTAAAACTAGGAGGAATATAATTTTCTACCATGAATATTTTTTCTCTCTGTGTGAGTGTAATCCACTTAAGATACTTACGATAACTCAAGAACAAAATGTCTTAGAAAGTTCGTTCTGATGTCAACATTTTTATATGTTTGTATTTTCAATGCAAAGAACTGATTGAATTTTAGGTTTTCGATTCAAAAATGGAGAAAATATCGTTTCTTGACTGATTTTATTAATATAAAATCATGAGCTAATAAGCAGGTGCAGCATTAATGTATTTTGATACTTATTAAATTACAAAAACTATTATATATTAAAATTAGAAAATTGAAATTTTCCATTGAAAGTTCCCTAAAACCTTAAAGGCTACTTTGCGAAATTTATTCTAAATGGGATAAAGGGTTTAAATTTGTAAGCCCCATTAATTTTTGGTCCGATTTCAACCCAAATTTAATAAGCAATTAATCTCATGAAATGTTGTTTTGTTACCTTCATTGGTTTTTAAGATAGACTGTACACAAAATTTGGTAACACGCGCACTCACTACGATATTTTGACAAAAAAATTAATATCTCATAAAATATAAATTTTTCGATGTTCTCTATATATCGTATACTAAATGAAACAAATAAAATAATAATAACTTAAAAATAAAATAAAATTCACTAAAAGGTATAAAATAATTATTATCTTATTTAGTTACAACTAAACGACCAAATATTAACATGAAATTACTTTTTGAAGTCGGTGCCAAACATATACATTTTATGAATCGCACTCGACGGATCTTACTTAGTACGTTTGGCGGGAACGCTCGCTTATAGGTATAGTTTCTTTGGAACCGACTTCAAAAAGTAACTTCATGTTGATATTTGGTCGTTTAGTTGTAACTAAATAAGATAATAATTATTTTATACCTTTTAGTGTATTTTATTCGATTTTTAAGTTATTATCATTTTATTTGTTGCATTTAATTTTTTTTGAAGTCGGTTTTATTTTTTTTTTTTTTATAAAAATTATATGCTCCAATTTCCTTTTATTTTAATTTTGTTTTTATTATTATTATTATTTATTCATCTTTTTTTCGAGGGGAAACCCGAGAATCAAAGAGCT
>JALMQS010000149.1:7825652-7939279 GCA_024734495.1 Forficula auricularia
CCCCCCCCCAAAAAAAAAAAAAAAAAAATATCTACGGAAATAAATGAGACGTAAAAAGTAATAGGACATTTTATAATCTTGTCCACTTGTCACGCTACTGCTCTGATTATTAATTAGGGCCTTTAGAGCCTTTAGGGTGCTTGAGCAGCAAAGAGTTTCATGCCGGAAGGAAAGATAAAGAAGAGAAAGACAGGAAAAAGTATGGCATTTTGAAGGAAAAGTAATGACACACTCGGCACCCCCGGGCGGTATAGAAATTGAATTATAATTCTTTATAGAAAGATAAGGTATAGCTACAGAATTATTCTCTTTCCTCTTTAATTCATAAATTCAATTTCCTTATACAAAATGATAAATAGCTTAGTAATTAAAATTCAAGAAACTCTGAGGAACTCCAATATCAAATTATAAGTGTCCGTCTCAATAAAGAATAAAAAATATATTTTAATTAATGAAACAAGATTTTAATGAATTTTTAATAAAGCAATCTGTAGAAATGTAAATTTAAAAATTCATTATTAATCGATAATTTTTAAAAAATTAATATTGAATACATTTTTTTATTAGATATGTAGCATTTAAAGCTTGAATTTTTGTTACTAAATTTATTAAATGTTGAAATTTTGTTCAAATAACACATAATTAATTAAAAAATTTTATTGAACAGAAATAATAAATAAATACAATATAACTACGTCGATCAGTCTATTGTGCGATCGTTCTTAAGAATGAGAATCCAATCCTAATTTAGGTTGCTCACATTTTTTTTTAATAGAAGTTTTTCGGTTGAAAGCTCTAGATTAAAATCTCATCAGAATACACAACTTTTCGATACCTGATTTTTGAATCGTTTTAAAATGCTTTGAAGTCAATCAAAAATTTCAATCGAGAGAGTTAGGCCAGAATAGGTGACTAAATGTTGAGTATTCTGTTGAGAATATCTCATTTAAAATTTTTTAAATTGAGCTATCGATTAATATTGATATTTACAAATTAGTTTATTTTGTATTATTGAAAGTCAGGGATACTAGTTAACGAGTAAGTAAATGCTTTGTTTTTAAGGAAGAATGAAGTTAGGGAGCTGCGTTCAAGTATTATGTAACACCTTTTGGAAGTTTTGTGAACCCCCGTTTAATGTGTTACGTAATACTTGAATGCTCCCTTACAAGAATGATGAATTAATGGGAGGGAGAAATTCGATCATCATTTTCAGTTAAAGACTTGGAGAAGAATTTGTTCTTTCTATTTGGCACATAATTACAATCAATGGAATATTGAAAAGCTAACAGCTGGTAGAACTTTAATATTAATCATAAAAGATATGTAGTTTTAACGAAATTTAGTTTGAGTATTTCAATTTCATGGTCTATTAGAATCCTTTGTCAAAAATGAAATATTTCATACCTATAGATTTTTTAATTTTACTTTTCCCTATAATTTCGTAAAACATAAAAATTATTAAAAAAAAAGTTTTCATTATTAATTCATTTATAGTGTATTGTAGTTGGGTGCCGAAATGAAAAAAAAATGTATATCGGTGACATCTGATAGGGATATTAAATTAAAAGTTAATTTATTGGTAGTAACTTATGATTAAAAAAAATTCCAAATATTCTCTCTCTTGGGGGAAGTTTTATTAAATTCCTAAAGTTGATCCTCTCAGGGTTAATACAAAGTAATAAATCTGAATTCATTCTGTAAAAAAAAATTAAAATAACATACCACCAGGGGTGAATAGGAAAGGGTAAGGGCATATGTCTAATATATAAACCATGAGAGACTATATTCCCGAACATTAATCGAGGAATTTTTCAAGAATATGATAATGACCGCTCCCTCAGTACTTATTCACTACGGATATATGAATGCTTCACTTGCAAAATTGATTGACTCTATAAAACAAAAAGTGGAGAAATACTATGAAATACCTAAAATAGTTTCAGCCGTTTTCGAGATATTTCGAAAAAAAAGAAGGGAAAAACACTTTTTTCATGCACCATTACAATACTTGACCATACCCTTTATTATTTTTTTATATTTGATTGAAGAGTAAAAAAATATATGATTATAAAATGGACAAATGAATTAATAAAATTTCAATTAATAAACAGATATTTATTAGCTAGTCTTAATTGAAAATTTGCCATTGAGAAAGGGAGAAATTCTCCCGAAATTTTTGGGTTTAATTAAACGTTTAAAGATTTGTATTTATTTTAACAATAAATAATTTTTTTTTTTAATATTTTCAGCTATCTTTTTTGATCAACAAAATCGGTAGAATTAGTCTATTTTATCTGCGGCCCGGGACAATTTTTTATTTCAAATGTGGCTCGTGCAAGCCAAAAGGTTGGAGAGCCCTGGCAAAGGTAGAGCAAGCTCCTAGCACTTCATCAAGTTCAAAAATCAGTTTAAAATTCTGGTTCTCTGATGGAGAACGTATCAGATTTTAAGATGATAAGAACAGGTACTACACTTTGATCTTAGCCAAAAGGCCTGATATAGCTTTTAGACGATAGGTGCGACTTTTTTTGAAAGAGTATATATGGGGGCGTCTTACCATTTTACTTTATCCAATGCGAAGCAGATAAAGTATTCGAATCTGTCTCGCACCAAGCAGTAGTATAAGAAAAATATTGAATTATTAAATATAAATAAATAACTATACTAATTAAAATCTTCAAAATATAGTCTGAATTTAAACTTGAATTATGACGTTGGTGCGCCTGTATTTAGGTAACATATTGAGCGCAGAAGAATGCAAGCTGCGTAAGAGCTAGGCGAGTCCAGTTGATGGAATGCTCCAGAGCATATGGTATGGAAGCTATCAAGTATGTATGAAAGGATCATTTAAATAGGAAGGGAATAGAAAAGGTAGAGTTTACCATATAAACATTCGGGTTTTCCCCATTTGCTGCCAAAGTTCCATTTTATTAATGTGATTTTTATTTTATCCAATGGGATGTATTGAAATCGGTCTCGCGCCAAGCGCAACTTAAAAGAGTCCTCCAGGTAAAGACTACGGAACCCATGGTCACAAATTGTAGTATTCATTTAGGTTAAATTTTAGCAGGTGACGGTTTGCGAACATAACAAAATTTCTACGGACTTAGTACTTAGTTATTGAAATTCTGATATAAACACATAAAAAAAGAATGTTAGAAAATCTTTTCCCCATCTTTTCTAAGCACGAATAAGCAAAAAAATAAATCAAGTGAACTCAATAGCCCAGGATAAATATTAAATAATTCACACTATTTTTTTCTCTTTATTGTGTTTAGAGATGTCTGAAACAGCAAGAATAATCATTTATATTGTTGTTTTTTTTTATTTCTATAAGTGCATATCAGTCCGTTTGTCTGGATTTGGATACCCACAAAAACTCGAGAAAAGAAGTTTGTAGAATTGAGAGATTGTTCAACTTCTAAAACATAGTTGGTACTGATTAGATTTTGGACTCATTTGCTTCAAAGCTTCAAGTTGAAATAATATATTTTTAACAATATTTTTTTTTTTAATTTTCATAAGATGTCATGGGGAAAGACATAAATAAGCATACAGGTTTTTTTACACCTTTTCCATTATTTCAAAACACACCAATTGTATTTCAGAATTCTCAATTGAATATTAGAAACTCACAAAAATGAATTTCAGAAACCTCAGTTCAATTTCAGAAAACCCAAATTTTATTTCAGAATTCTCATTAGAAACTCACAAAAATATATTTCAGAAATCTCAATTCAATTTGAGAAAACCGAGGGGTGAACCGCGATTGGAATTAGGTGTACATGCCTTTGGAATTATGTGGAATTATTTTGGAATTAATTAGATAATACCCCTTCATCTACTTGGAAATGAAAGTGGAAGTGGCAGTAGGTGTACACGATATTAGGCCGCGGTTCACACCTCGAGAAAAACTGAAATGCATTTCAGAAAATGTTTATTGTTTAGTTAGGTGTTTATATAATATTTTTATTTTTTGATTTAAAATTGACATTTTCAGAAATATATGTGAGATTTTCTGAAATTGAATTGAGATTTCTGAAAAACAATTAAGCTTTTCTATTTATTCAATTGAGAATTCTCAAATACAATTGGGATTTTCTGAAATCTGAAATTTACTTGATATTTTTCTGAAATAAAATTGGAAAAGGTTTAGAAATAAACTGTTTCACTAATCGTATCCATAATTAAATTTTTTGAAATGAAATCGTAGGGAGTTGGACAAAAAATCAAATGTAAAACAGAGTTTTATCATTTAATGTTCCGAACGTTTTGTCAATTTATTTCTGACATCTTCAGGGGCTGAAATAATGAAACAAAGACAATAAGACAAAAAACATAACAATAATCTTTTTTGTTAAGGGAGAATTGTATGGGTTCTTGGTCAAACATTTCAAATAAAGTGTAGAAAATTTTGAAATTATTTTTGAAACTATTTAAAATTTAAAATATAAAATACTAGGTAGGTTTCACAAAAATAAAACACAGTGTCCTTTGTGAACTCCTGAAAATGAGCTTATACCCCGAAATATATACCTATAGTCGTGCTAAACAAGCATCTGAACTTTTATTTTTGTGAAACCTACCTAGTATTTTATATTTTAATTTTAAATAGTTTAAAAAATTTTCCAAATTTTCTTTAATTTATTTATAACAATAATTATTATATACTTTTTTAACAAGGATTAGGTTAAATTGAAAGTTTTTTTGCCGAGGGTATCAGAATCTTCGAATCGTTAGAAATTTTAAAATCATATAATAAGAAAAATTATTAAATAGTAAAATAGAACTACCTGAAAGCTGTATCTTAAATATAGCCCCGAAAATAAAAACCCCAATACTTCCACCTACAGCCAAAAAAATGAAAAATGTATACACGGTAAAATTATAATTTGCCCAGACACGTGTAAAAACTCACTTTCCATCCATACATTAATTCCTGTGAATCAATTGTAATAGACTGATGAAGAGGGCAAAGCCATCGAAACTATAGTCTCGTTATAAATGAAATTTATAATTCCAGCAGAAAACACTCTTTTATTGTCTCCTTCAAGGATTAGGTTACCACATTAAATGATACAAATCTGTTTTTAATTTGATTTTTTGTCTAACTCCATAGGATTTCATTTTAAAAAAAAAGTTGAGAAATAAATTTTAAATAGTTTATTATATTTAAATTGAATATTATTATCTACTCATCGGCTGCTCAATCTCCATCAACCAAAAGAAAATTTTTGGAAAAAGTACTGATTCTTGAAAAAGTTTTTACTATTCCCCCAATTAGTTGTATTTAAAACGTTAGTATAAAAAATAAAATACTATTTTATATGCATGAATCAATAATAAAGGCAAGAGGAAGAGGAAAGGGACGATGTTGACTTCCAGTTCATTCGCGTCCGTCACGTGATCGTCCTCCAAAAGTGATCTTGTTCTTTTGGAACGAGTTGCAAGCGACAGCCACCCGCTCATATATCATGAGTGTTGTATCTCCGTTGCTCTGACACTACAATACTATTATAGCGTGAGGCTGCGAGTCCCATTGCGAGCATGTGCGCTGGTTGAAAAGCGCCATTGCCAAGAAAAGAGAAATACCACTGTCACTTTTTGTGTTCGCATGTCAACTTCTAAAATATGATTTGAGACGTATATTATATGCTGCAACACGAGCATCGCCTCGCATCTTGATATTTCTAATACCAAGTTTAGCATCCCCATGGGGTTCAGAAAAATAAAAAGCAACTTAATGTTCTTTTTTTAGTACTAGAAATATACTGTGAGGATCAATTTCAAATTAATAATTGAAAAAAGTTACTGTTCAAAAATACAACATCAAAGTCAAAACAGAGTTCGTCAAAGAGGTTTTATTTGAGCTTATAATAGTTGGTTTCTAAAGTGAAATCAATGAGGTTGTTCTCTGATTGATGCGAATAAATAAATAAATAATCTCGAACCAAGATGATTCTTATAGAGGGTTGCATTTTATTATTATTGATGTTATATATGTGTATGTGTGTATTTTTAAATGTTAATATATATGTATGTCTTAATATCGTAAACTATATATGATGAATATAATTATGTATTTGAACAAATAAATAACTCAATAAATAAATAAAAATAAAAAAATAATAATATTAATCATCAGTGTTTTTAATTAGAAATATCTTATCTGTTATTTCTCATGTGTTCAAATACCCGATTGGATTTGTGTAAATTCGTTTTGTCGTAATAGTAAGCAGGTAACTGAACAAACGACAACTTCGTTGATTTCTCTTTATAATTCAACCATCCTGCTACTCTCAGAAAAATATAATAAAATATTTTTAGTTGATTTCTACTTGATAACACTAACATCATTAAGTGAAATTTCGACACCTAACTCTTTAAAAATTAAACACTAACATCTCCTGGCAACCCTTAAATAACCTTTTGAAATGAAATATTTTCCAAATGAAATGGGCACGCGGATTTGATGGGAATAAAATGTGTTTCTCGCTCTAAGGCCTTCACATGGTTTTTAACTCATAAAGGGATGATTTGGACAAATCAACTGTGCTAATCTAGAAAATGACCCTCAACTATGCTTTAACCAATCGTTCAAGATAAGTACACTTAATTTTAATTAAATTACTATTAATTAATGGGGTTTTTTTCGTTTCATGGGTAAGCGTGGAAAAAAAAACATTCCCTTTGACAGTTAAGAGATGTGAATGGAGTACTATTTCTTCCATGACTTTTTTACGTTTAGAGTAGTTAATTTTTTATGAAGGAAAAACCTCCATATTAATATTTTATGAAATAATATTTTTTTATCATTTTAATTATATAAGGTAATGATATTTTATTATTATAACGAACCGATTAAAAATATACATCCCCTACCTACGTCTATAGCCTTTGGATATTTTCAATTTTTATTAAATTTTCAGAACTTATTTTTTTCCTCTCTATTTTTCTATGAAATCATCCCTAATTGACCAAGTCGATATTCATTATTTTATAAAATATTTAATAAAGGAATTAAAACGAAAAATTAAGCGAAGAAAAAGAAATCAACCCTTATCGAAATACTGAGAAAAAAATTAAAATATTTTGTGAAATTATTAATTTACGAAAATATTCCACCAACTTGTTTAAAAGTTATTATTTTTAAATTAACATGGGCTCTTATGGTAAAAGGAGATATCAATAGATATATTTATATCGCTCTTGGGATTTTTTTTTTAATTTTACTAATAGGTATTTACAAAATTTCTTTAGGATTTATTATTAAGGTGTCATTAACAATTTTTTCCGTTCACTTGTTTTTATTTTTACATCACTAAATCATAGTAGGTACTTTTTGTTAGATTGGTGTATAGGAATAAGCTATCTCACTATCTCAAATCATAAGTTCGACGACGGGACTACAGAATTAATTCAAAAACTTCCAATCCACTGGTTATGCTTAGAAATATTTAAGCCGTGGAAATTTTTTTGTTGTTTTTGTATATACATTCGGTTACCTATAATAACTCGAGTATCTACAGAAGTTCGTAGAAAGTTGTGTGTCTAGTATAGAAATGTTTGTATTTTCTTTTGGGATGTCTAGTTTCTAAACTTCCAGAAGAAAGATCCAGAAAATAATAAAAAATTCAAATCATTATTAAACAGCTGTAGCCAATGGAATGAAATTCGGCATGAAATTTTATATGAATAAGTTGCACCTTTGTAACAAGTTACAGTTTTCTAGGTGAATCGTTCAATCACCAAAATTTGCAGAGGGTAGCGTGTCTTAAAAAAATATTTCTTATAATTTTAATTTTTTAATTCATATATTCATAACAGAAATTATAAATTTTGCTTTTTTTTTCATTTTTTTAAAGAAGAAACTTGACTTCTTTATATATTTTTAAAGCGTAAATGTATATACAGGTAGATATTAAAAGTTATTTACATCTTTTTTGAAATCGACAGTATTCTCATATACTAGCAAATAATATACGATGGTAATTTTAATTCTTTCAAGGAACTGCACTCAAGCTTCCGAGTTAAAAAAGATTTGCTCGAGCTCATTTGCGATTCAGGAACATTAACTAAATCCCAGTTGGCTGTCTCTTCGAAATTTCAAAAGGAAATTCCTTGCAGATATATCATTTTATTTCCAAATACAAAGGGTAGAGATATCAGAGATTATGAAATCAAATAAATAGATATAGTATAAAGGTATATATAGGAGCACAAATGATACAATTCTTGTATTTTTTTTAATCTCTGGGGATTATATTTGCTGTATCACACAGCTATAAAATGCTAGGAATTTTAGATAGGTAGGTTTATAAAAATAAATCGTCTTTTAAGTTTAGTCTTTTGACTGGTTCGTAAATATTGATGGCGACTATTATGAAAAAGTTTATCTATAATAAAATTACGATAAGCGTGACATCTCTTCTAGATATATAGTAGAATTAATAATTATATAAAAAATTATGCGAATTCGCCTCTCCTGACATCTATTGGTAGAAAGTTATCGGGGGAAACAAAATTTATTCTCCCTTAAGAATAATAGATTTATTTTCCCGTTAAGCGCCCTTGATTTTCCGCAAACTTTAAAGTACATATTATGTTTAAATTAAAGTAAAAAGCCGCCAAGTTAGAGTTCGGTACATAACCTAATTAAATATATATATTGATATATATATATACAACGGATATTCCAAACCGCTGGACCTAAAGGACTGAAATTTTGATAGTGAGTTCCTATAATGACATGGATAACTAGTAAGAAAGGATTTTTGAAATTCTACTCTTATCCCTGTCAATAACCAAGATTTTATCAACCATTTTTAAAAAAAAATTGCTGTCTAAATCATTGGGTACAATCTTCAGGAGTGTTTTAATACGATTGAATTAGTTTTTGGAGACGGACTAATAAGTGAATTTAATGGATTTTGATGAAGCATTCCAAGGTTCAAAAAAGAGAGATAATTAAAACTATATTATTTATTCAAAGACGACGTTTCGGAGATTTATTCCCTCCTTCTTCGCTGACTTTACAAAACCCCGAAGAAGGAGGGAATTAAACTCCGAAACGTCGGTTTTGAATGAAAAAATACTTATAATTATCTCTCTTTTTTGAACCTTGGACTGTTTCATCAAAATCCATTAAATTGGGTACAATCTATAAAAAGCCGATATCTAAGAAAATGACATTTTCCATAAAAACATTCATATCTCAAAGAAAATACTTCAGATATCACAACTGTTCATCCATCCCGTTTATATACAAGAGATGAGGGAAATTCGTTTATTTTTTCATAAATTTAAGATGTGGTTTTGGAAATATAACAGACTTCTCCCAAAGTACTTGAAAACGAGTCCGGAAATAGGTGTCGTGAATTCTGATGAGTTTCTTCATTAAAAAGGTGAAATCTAGATTATTTAAACCGAAAGTTTTTTTCGATAAACATACTTATTCTACTCATTTTGCTCTTTGTGGTGATACTCAATTCTCCTGGATTAAAGGGCAGACATTTAAGCATCGTAGTGAGGCTTAAGTAAGTTGGTAGCTCTCTTTTACGATACTTTTATTAAGAACCCCAAGTCAGTAATCTAGATGCAAGAAGGCGTCACACCACTAAGTCAAGATCGACTCAGTCTCCTATCATAGTTAGAAGAGAAGGAATTTCAGAAGTGGGAATAGAGTAGGGTCTTCGTGTTGTAAAAATATGGCTGAATAGTATTAGATAGGGTTTTACGGACAGGGAAAAGAAAAGAGATGAAAAAAAAGACTTGAATATAAAGGGTCAAATTGCCGATAGAAGAAGACTTTAAATTTCCAAAGATATCACGAGGGAGAAAGAAAGAGAGTTATATATTAAATCCAAGTCATTATGGATAATGTTTAATACATGTAAGAAGGGTTGTGTTCACCTCCTCGGAAATCGAACTCAAAGGCCAAAAATAGCAATTCGGACCGATTAGCTACCATGTGAGGTGGACCCAGATTACATATGTATTTCGCTAAATATTTCACTCAAAGATTTAATCTTCATTTGTAAAATTAAGCGATTCTAATTTTAAATATGTACATAACCATCTATTTAGTTTAAATAAAGTTGGCTGAGAGTTTCGAATTGAGAATTTCTTCAAAAATCAAAGGTCAATGAAATTGCTATTGGTTGAATATAAAAGTTCAAATAGCCGATAGATGCAGACCTCAAATTTTTAAAGAAATTGTTATTTTCGACATTCAGGTTCAACTCGAGGGTGTAAGTGAACTCAACCCTTCTGATATATAATGAAAATTATCCATGACAGCTCGGATTGAGTAGATGAGCCACACACACACGTAAATGGCTGGATCTCAAGATCTAACTTTAAAAATAAAAAAAAAAATTAAAGAGCTGTAAAATCTAGTCAGTGGTTTATGCCGAGAGATTAAAGCTACTGTTTGGCTTACTATAGGCATTAAGAAAAATTTGTGAAGAATATTCAATAAGAGGATTCTTCGGAGATCAATAATATTGATATAATTGTACGTGATGAGATGAACATTTCGGTAAATTTAATTAATTATTAAAAATTAAAATCTCATTATTCGTAAACATCGCTTCAGAATTATTTTATTTTCTTAGAAAAGAGCTTTTAATAAGAGTTTGTTGGACGAGGAAAAATATCGGAAACCTTTATTAATAGATGTGGAATGGCCTGGAACGAAGCTGTCAGTTTGCGAGGAGCTTGATAAAGTAAAAAGAGGCAGTAGAACAGTTTGCAATGGGAGGTGAGCAAATTAACGAGTGGGTGGTGGTTTGAAATATATTCCAGAATCATTTTCACTTATTTAATATCCATTCGATTTAAAATCTAACAACTACTTAAACATCTTGATAAAATTAAGGAGAATATTTTATTTAATGAAACGAAGGAAAATGTCATTTGATTTTAAAACAAAAACTTCTTAAATGGAATTCACTAGCAAAGGATAACTAGATCCTTTTAAACTTCAAATTGATACCCAATAATGTGAAAGTGATTAATTCATTTGAAGTTCATTACTCAAAGTTTTAAATTCACAAGTGAAATCAATGTGGTTGTCCTCCTCTTGATGCAAATAAACATATATCTACCTTACAAAGAGAAACAAAGAGGTTGTTCTCTGCTTGATGCAAATAAACATACACACATACTAGAATATATCTCTTTGTGAATCAACAACTCTGCTACTCTCGGCAAAACAAAAACTTTTCAATTAAATATATCTACCTATATATATTATATGTATATATGTAATTTATTTGTTAGGGACCATAGTTTTGATGGTTTGAACCAGGGATGTTGCGAATATTCGCATCCGCATCCGCAATAATCAATGCGAATGTTCATGCGGATGCGATTGGAATACAAGTTGCGACAAGAAAGAAATTGGGCGGGGCAAGAAAACATAAAAATACTCAAACAAAAATGTTCAGGACAGACTGAATCAACCTCATCTCAAAGTGTTCCGAACAGATTGTGTAACGCAATGGAACAGTACGTTTTATATGTTCAAGCGTTTTTCAACGGCAAAGGATGCCCTAAGTCTTTACATCAATGATAATGAGATTAACCCTATTTTGCCAGAAGAATGGAAAATCATTGAAAGTTTTATTCAATTACTGAGACCTTTTGAGGAAGCCACACGGGAACTGAGCAGCTCTCACGCCCTTATTTCATCTGTGATTCCAATAATTCAAATGCTTGAAAAAAAAACTTGATGACTATTTAACAAGATCACAAGAGTTTGATCCGATTCGCCAGGCCGTCACAACTCTGAAAAATGAACTTTCAACAACGTCTTCCAGCTTGGGAGAGAACAATTTATAAACCATCGCCACCTACTTAGATACTCGCTATAAGCACAAATTTTTTACACCGGTGACTGAGGAAAAGATTAAAGACGACATTTTGATGATGACAAATTCTGAGAATGACGTTTTCGGTTCTCTTAATGTCAATTCCGATGGGGCTAAAAGAATGAGAATGACTGATTCCACGGAAAAGGATATGGAACAACTAGGACCAGAAACATCAAGTTTCGTCAGAAAGCCATGCTTAAAAAACGACCTTGCTATTATGTTAGATTCGTCAAGTGAAGATGAGAGTCAAGAAATACCAGAAAATTGTAGCACTGAAGCTGTACTCAAAAAGGAATTACTTTCTTACCGCACTAAAAAAAGAGTCAATGAGGATGAAAATCCTCTTAAATGGAGGAGTGTTCATCGAGAGGAATTTAAGATATTATCACCGATAGCACGAAGATTTTTATCCACTCCACCAGGCAGTGTTCCTAGTGAACAATTATTTAGTAGCGCGGGTTTAATTTACGAACCTCTGCGTAACCGCCTTGAATCAGAAAATGCGGCAATAATTATTACACTTTATTAAGTATAATTATTTTTAACTATTTTTAACTATTTTTAACCTATTTTTAACTTCACTTACTAATATGAAAATTAGTAAGTGAAGTTAAAAAAAATAGGAGCATTATACTTAATACTAATTATCATTAATAAAAATGTTAATAATTACTTTATCATTGTTTTAATTCTTCATTCATATACTATCTATATATATAAAATTAAGGATTTGTCTGTACATTGGTCCAAATCACGCCAAATTTTGGTTGCACACGTTTCAAGCAAAGTTATGAACGAAAACACCCTCAACAAAATCCCTGCCTGTCTGTATGTATGTATGTCTGCCTGTATGTTTCCGTGGGTTCCGCGAAAAGTTGCTCACGATTCACGTAAAAACGACTGAAAGGATTATTATGAAATTTCATATTTAAATCAGATATCTTCTAACTTACGTTTTTAGCTATATAACGTTTTGATATTTCAACCCCAAAAGGGGGTTTGGGGGGGGGGGGGGCGCGCACGAATGAAAATTATCAAATAACTCCTAAACTATTAGCTCTACGGCAAATTTTATAATGAGCAAAGTTGTAGAAGATGTGATTTCGGACAACTTTTGTTTAAAAAAATCCCCCCCCCCCCAAAAACCACCCAAAAAAAAGGGGGGGTCAAAATATTAAAATTCTTGCTCTTGGACCAAACTCAACCAAATTTTGTATACATAATCTGTGGGTCACTAGAAGGCTAGAAATGCAGGGTGGAGTGGGGGGTTCAGGTGAGGGTCCAGAGGCGTCGTGGGGTGGTGCGGGGGCTGGGGTGGGAGGTGCTGGGTGGGGTCCAGGGGGCGCGCCCCTGGCTAGCAAGAGGGCCGCCGAAGGCGGGCCTTGCAGCTAGTATTTATATAAGATCTTAAACATCCGCATCCGCTGATGTGAGCCTTCAAATATCCGTATCCGCGATGTGAAAAAATCGGCATCCGCAACATCCCTGGTTTGAACTTCATCATTCGTTTTTTTAATTATGAATATTCTATCTGTTAGTTCTCATGTGTTAAAATAGGATGTAGGTAAAATAGTTTTGTAATAATAGTAAGCTGGATAATGAATTAAATAAATTCAAAGTGTGTTTCACAAAAATAAAATATATATAAATATTGAATTCAATATAGAATATGTTGGGATATTAGCCCATCTTCAGTGATACCAAAAAAAACTACGGTATCTCCTGTGGATGGGCTAATCCCCCTAAATATATTGAGCTGAATATTTAAATATATTTTATTTTATTTTTGTGATACTCCCTTGTATTTATTAAATTCAACCATTATTAAAAATATTTATTTGAAACTCTGTTCTGCACCAGAGTCGATCAGATTTTAAAGATCTGTGTGTGACTAAGTCAACAGTCAAGTTTATAATTTGATTCTTTTGGGTTAATTTACTAAGAAGAGAAGGTATAGTACTGTATGAAACAGATGTTTAAATAATACAATGAATTGTAAATATTTTTTTATGAATCTAAAAAAAAAAAATAATAATACCATATATATACATTAACAAAATAATGAGTTGTTGAAGTTCGCCTTGATTTTATGCAACCGATTCAACAACAAAGGACAGAAGTAGAGAATGAGCAAGGGGAAAGCTAAATTAAAATTATTACATCTAAGAATAAATAAATTTATCACTCGATTTATAATAAAGATCTAACTCTAACGTATAAGTTTCAAGCTACCAACAAGACAACACTTTTGTACTGCGGGAGGGCGCGGGGGCGGGGGGGGGAAGTAAAAAAAATTAAAATTATAAAATTTTCAAACTAAAAAAATCCAAGAAAAGAAAAATTTACCTACCTACTATAAAATGAACATAATAATAAAAAAGAAAGTTATTATTTCTTTCGGGGCAAACATTGGGGGGGGGGGGGGTTAAAAAAATAGAACTATTAATATATGTCCTAGAGCCTTTTGTACAAAATTTCGCATAAGCAGCCTATACGACAATACGAAAATGGCTTACTTTGAAATTGATAATGACCATATTAGGGGAAGGCAACTGGAAACCACGCCTGTGAAAAATTTCCCCCAGGAAAATTATAATGGAGACGCTCGATTGAGTATGGCACTTGAAGAAGAAGAACAAATATAAGTTACTCAATTATTTAATTTTTTTTATTACATAATGCCTTTGAAGGGGCGATTTTTATTTTCATTTTGTTTTCTTTTGAGTACGAGTTGAGTGGGAGTAAAAAAATGTTTGGGGGGGAATTAAAAAGAATAAACTTTCCTTCTCTTCGAGAAACAAGCTAACAATTTTTGGTTGCTTTGGTGAGAGAAAGTAGATAGACTCTTTTGAAAGATTCCAGAGCTCATTCACCCTCCAACCACCCCCAATTCAGCCACATCCTTGTCTTTCTCGTGTGATTAGATTAGCCGGGTGGATTTTAGGTGAGCGTTAGGGCAAACTGGCATCGGAGAGAATTTCCAAAAGAAAAGCTCACCTCAAAACTCATGAAAGCATCAGCAGAGTTTACAAATTAGTTTAACGTTCCCGGCTTATTGACAGCTCACAGTCAGAGGTGGTAAAATACTCTTTAGAAATATTTAAAGCCATATAATATACGAGATTACACGTGATAAATTATTTACCACAAGTATATTTTCAACATTAATGTGGTATGTTTATTAAGATTAAAAAAAAAAACGGAGCAAAATGTTCAAATAAAAATACATAAAAGAATATACCAGTATATGCGTTATAATATCAATTAGATAAGGTGTTCGTAGTTGTTTGAATTCTATAATTGAAGAGGATGTTTTAGAATTTCAGTTTTAGCGCGTGGAGTTTTTTTCATCTAATTGATCTAATTGATATTGCTATATTCTTTTATGTACAGTTGTACACCCCGTATTATTAAATATTAATATATATATATTTAAACGCATTTTTTTTGTTAATTACCTTCGGGAAATAAATGCCCATTTTAGCCAGTCGTCACAGTTATGAAAGTGTTTGTGTGTGTGTGTATGGAACTGTGTGAAAATTGGAGTAGGAGCAGATTATAGCCGGTCAAATATTTGGAGCGAGCCGGGCTTGAACCCAGGCCAACTTGATTATAAGTAAGGTCTCTACCCACTCGGCCGAGTTGACCAGGCATCATCATTTTAAAATGCAATAAAAAGTAGAAAATATTATTTTTTCTTAATATTTAAAATAATTTCATGGATACATATATACACTGTGGTGCAAAAAAGTGGAACACTTAGAAAAATTTAGTTTTTTCAAATAATTTTCAGAGCAAACATATTTTATTTAAATTTTTAATACATTCTGTGATTGTACATATATTTTTAAACAATTTTAGAGTGAAAATAATGTATCACTTTAATTTAAACTCTTTAAAATTAAATTTATTTAAACTAGCATAAATTTTCAGGTTTGAAATTTGATCCCTTTATTGAATTGTATTAAATGATTATCGTCTAATATAGAATTAAATTGAATATTTTAATGTTTATCAGTTCGATTTGAATATCTCATCTTTTAATTTCATTTCATTTGAAATATTGTCCAAGCATAATTCTTCTAAAGACCGAGGAAGTAGCTCAAGCTGTAGCTCTAATAAATGATGAAAGATCGTATCGGTAACGACTTAAAGCATCGTTTGGATGTATCCACAGAGCTGTAAAACGATATAGAGAAACAAACTTTTATGCCAGGAGACCAGGATCTGGTTAGAGCTTCAAATAAGAGAGATGACCGATTGGAGCTATTGAGGGATCGGCATTGTACAGTAGCTCAAATTCAACAGCGCTTCTACAAACTCGATAAGTCTGGACATTCAGAA
The DNA here is from genome assembly GCA_024734495.1 of Forficula auricularia. Taxonomy (NCBI): domain Eukaryota; kingdom Metazoa; phylum Arthropoda; class Insecta; order Dermaptera; family Forficulidae; genus Forficula; species Forficula auricularia. The sequence continues at coordinate 7,841,873 of JALMQS010000149.1, forward strand.
TACGTCTGCGGGAATTAGGGTTGATGTCAAGGAGACCCACCAAAGACCCTCTTTTGACACCGAATCACCGAATCAATCTAAGTGTTCCACTTTTTTTGCACCACAGTGTATATCGTCACCTTAGAGTGTAAACCTGCTAAATGCATTTTTTATCATATATGACATATTAAACCGTTCGAAAGAAAAAGAGATGCAACATCATCCAAGTAAAACATCTACTTAAAATTATGATCGTAAGTTGTAGTAAAAAAAATGTGAAAAATAGTTTTATCCCATAACAACAACATTAAATTTTGTTTGTTTTTTCTCTGCCCTGTAAAATTTCCTTGTTGTGAGCAGGTTTACACTCTAAGGCGACGATATGTTATTTATATTTTACATTTCTCAAGAGATTTTTTTTTTGACAATGCAGAGAGATGAGAAAAAAATCTAAAATTTATTTGCTGTTTTATCCGACACATTAAGGATTCAGAAACAACGATGATTGATTGCGTTTTGTAGAATGCTTGTCGTTATAAAAGGCACTCACTCGTAGAAATATATATATATATATATACATCATTAATACGTTTTGGTCTATTGATAGGATTGGATCTAGTGACAAGTTTAGTTAATGGCACGAGTCTAGATAGCGATGCATCGTTATTAGTGGTTGCAAATGGCTCCTTTGAAAAGATGTCACGAAGTGCGATCCTCCATAGTTCATCATAAGCATAACTAACTAACTGTACGCTTTTCAAATAAATGAGGGCTTGAAAATCTCGCCAATAGCTCAAGCTTAATATAGAAAAACTTCGTTGATAATTTTTAGATCATTAAGCATATAATATCATATAAATAAATAAAATTGTTTGAATTTAAATTTGAAAATTAGAGAAAAAATAACCGCTATGAAGATCAGTATCCTGAGCACAAAATTAAACATCGTATGTCCTTGCTGAAACTTGGTCTAAGGTTGAGATTAACAAAATATTTTTTTTTTACTACATTTCCATTCATAAAGTTCGACCGATCAAAAACTCGACATATAGGTAATAATTTATCGATTTATTTTTCTGTTTTTTGCATTTCTAAAGCTAATAATCCCAAGATCTAATAAATTCTCTCTCTCTAAAAAAAACAACATTTAGCACCAGAGCAAACTTTACACTATAATAAATATTCGCGCTCTGCGGGTATCGGCCAGACATAGTGGAGAACAGGAAAATGTTTGAAATCATGTTTTGCAGTTTCAGACATTACTAAACAGGTAAACTAGAAATCAACTGGTGTGTTCACCACACGACTTTCACATTTTCATTTATTTGAAGTCATCGCGACACTACTAATTTACACCCCCTTCCTTTATTTCGTTTTTTTTTGATTTTCTCAAAAACGGTCATAACGATTTTTTTTAAAAATTGTGTATTTATCAAGTGTCATGAGTAAATAGTTGTGTCAAATTTTTAATCCGATTGAATTAAAGGAAGGGGTTGTAAATTAGGAGTGTCGTAAAATAAATATTTTAATCGTTCATATCTCGCCTTCGGAAAGTCACAGAGCCTTGAAATTTGAAACTTAAGCTATCTAGAGGCTACAAAAAGTATAGATGGCTAAAATAGAAAAACAGCAAGTTGATGTTTACGTACGTAAGAATTTACCCCTCCTGCGTTTCGCAGCCATAAGTCTCTGTGATAAGAAATTCGAAACTTAAGCTTGATATAGGCTAGGATATATAGAGTATATAAAATATTTTGTCATATTAAAAATCAACCCCATTCATACCCATGAAATAATCTCATGTCTTTAACCAGATAAAAAAAAATGTTATAAATGCGGTAAATTCTACACCTTCCTGTTAAAATGGATTTCAATCTTCTGGTTGCCTGGAAATCTTCCATCTGCTCCAACTATCCAAAGATATTTCTTAATGGCATAGAATTCAATTTAATTTTACTAAATAAATCATTTTAAAAAGTTCAATATCTCTACAAAACTTTGTGATTGTTCTTCTTGTAGAAATTGTGATTGGTTTTCTAAAAGATAGAAGTATTTTAACACAATGGTAATTTTATTTAGTAAAAAAAAAATGTACTTTTTAAAAATATTTAAATTATAAGTCTTTAACAAAATCGCTATCAGAGAGGGTGGGGAGTCGAATTTTGCAATTTTTTTGGAAATGTGGCGCGGAATAAGCATTATTGTGAAATGAAATAAAAAAATATTGAAATTTTTAACGGATTAGATTTTGAAAATGTAGATAAAAAAAATAGTTTAATAAAAATTATAATACGTAAATATAGATAGATTTGGAAACACGGTAATTCTAATTAAAATTCTTAAATATAAGGTTTTGGCTTGTTTTGTTGGCTTTATTTTTTTTTTATTTTATTTATATTTAAATGTATTTTTGATACATATATATTTCAATATTTACAAATCTTAATACTAAATTTATAATATTTCCAAATATTTCTCAATAGAAATGTTCAACTGTCCCTCTTAAGATATATTCTAACTTGGTTCTTAAATTGAATCAGACTTGATGCATTTCTTACTTCAGCTGGTAAAGAATTAAATTCCTCAAGTCCTCTAAAATATAATGAATTTCTTGTGCTCTCTTTCCTCGCCCTCTCAATAAATATATTGTCTCTAATTCGCGTCCCATGGTCATGGATCTCATTGACCAATGTGAAATTCAGATAGGCTGGCAGCTGGCTATGATATAATTTATATACAAAACACATTGTCTGTAAAAATAAGAATTGCTTCACATTCATAAGTCCTAAGCTTTCGAGCATACTACTTATTGATGTATATCTGTCACATTTTAATATAAATCTCATGCATCTATTTTGTAAGAGTTGCAACTTATCAATATTCTCCTGAGTGCCAAAATATAATATTGTAGGACAGTAAGAGAAACTAGGACTAATTATAGTTCTATACACCTTAATTCTAGTGTTCATATTCAAATTATTACAAGCTCTACCAAAGTATTGCACTTTTCTGTTTACATTCTTCAAGAGCTCACTATGATGACTCTTAAAGTTCAACTTCGAGTCAACCACTACTCCGAGGTATTTAAATGAATCCACATATTCCAAATTTACACCATTCAGATAGATTGGACTTAACCCTTCTCCACCCACCCCCAATTGCATTACTTTAGATTTCGTACAATTTATAAACAGTTTATTCATATTTAGCCAGTCTTCCAACTTCCTAAGGGTTCCATTCATTTTCTGACAAGCCCTCTCAACATCACAATCCTCCACTGATATTAGTGTATCATCGGCAAACAGATTTATAAATATATCATCATTAATACAGTTACAAATGTCATTGATATATAATACAAACAACAAAGGCCCAAGAATACTTCCCTGGGGGACACCAACACTATCAGTTTGAGGATCGGAAATCACATTATTAATTTTTGTAACATGAGTTCGACCAGACAAATAACATTTAAACCACTTCACTGCACTATCACTAAAACCATATCTTCTCAATTTCACAAGAAGTAGATCCCGATTCACCGTCTCAAATGCACGCCGAAGATCCAGCGAAACCGCCACCACCACATTTCTTGGGTCATCGATCCACTTCTTCCATCTTGTTATTATCAACTGTAAAGCTGTCTCACATGAATGCCCCTTTCTGAATCCCGATTGATTTGGAATCAAAATATTATTCCTATCGACATAATCAAGCAGTTGTTTGTGCATTACAGATTCAAACACCTTCTCTAAGAAGGGAAGTGAATTAACAGGCCTGAAACCATCTGGTTCCAGGGCGTTCCGTTTCTTTGAAATCGGTATAATTACTGATTGTTTCCAAGCCTGAGGAAACTTGCTGTCTCGGATAGACATATTAATAATTTCTTGAACCTTTTCCAGAAGAAAATCCCCGCCAAGTGAAAGAACCTTATCATTGACAATATCAGTAGATTTTTTTTTATTCAAATTCATAATTGCTTTAACTATATCTTCCCGGTCGATCTCCCTAATTACAAACTCTTCCGTTTGTTCGCCTTCGTCTAGGTATGGATATGTAACATAGTCATTTTTATCCTTGTCATCTATCAACTTCAATATACTTTCTTCAACAAACTGATTATACTTATCAGCAATAAAAAATTCATCTGTGTATGTTTTTCCATCAAATCTCATTTTAGCTATATGGTTTTGCTGTCTCCAGTCAATAGCAGTCTTTATATTCATCCACATATGTTTAGAATTTTTACTCTTTTCTATCTCTTGTGCATAATAAGTCCTCTTTTTTGCCTTTATTTTTGATGTAACAAGATTACGCGAAACCCTGTAGATGTCCCAGTGTTCCCTTGTATTAGTAATGCACGCGGCTCTATAATTTAAGTCACGTCTCTTTGTCAAATCTTTAATTTCCTCATCATACCATTTCTGAAAATGACTAGGAATTATTTTTGATTTCACTGGGGCCACAGTATCAAGGCTTTTCTTTATATTCAAATACAAACGATCGATAAGAAAATCAACATTTATATCATGGTCATTCAGATTCAGCCAGGGCAAGTTCACCAGAATACTCTGAATATTTTCGGGATTAACATCCTTTAAATTTCTAGTTTCAATCACTTTATCCAACGGTAATCTATATGAGTTTCCTGTTTTGTCCGACCCATAAATCTCTATAATGGAGTGATCAGAGAGTTTCGGGGTCTTAAGTATGTGTGTCGAAATATTTGACTTGTTAGCAAATACCAAATCGATCTTTGTTTTGCTATTTTGGGTTATTCTTGTAGGCTCTCCAACCAACTGATGTAATCCTCGTCTTTCCATTGCTGATATTAATTTTTCTCCATAATGAGCATCCTTCAGCAAGTCAATATTAAAGTCTCCCATTATAATTAAATCCTCCATAAGTATCTCATCCAATATATCATCGAATATATTCAAGAACTCCATCTTGGAGCCAGATGGGGATCTATACAGACAGACAATATTCAATGTGCAATGTGGCTTCTCTTCAATCATAATACCAAGTACCCATAAATGTTCTCCAAAGGTCTTCTCATAAAATACATGATAATTAATTTCTTTCCTGATATAGTACAACAGTCCACCAGTATATCGGCTATGCGAGTCACATCTAACAATGTCATATCCATCCAAGCTTATCTCACTATCAAAAATATTCTCCGTCAGGTGTGTCTCATTTAACGCTAGTAGTATAATATTATTTTCTTTTAAAAATTGGAAAACTTCCTCCCTCTTGGATAATAGACTCTGAATATTAAGGCAATATACTGACGGGTTAAATTGCTATTGAGTATAGGTAGTCCTTTCTTTAACACCTCGTACAATCGCTTCATATGCTTTACACGAGCGACTCCAGGTTGTATGGGCTGTATCGAGGTTTAGGTCCAGTTTAGTATTTCTCTGAACACAGTTTGTACATTTCATTTTTGTACTATTGCAGGCCCTAGTCGCATGTTCTTCTGCGCAAAAACCACAAGTAGGCGTCTCTCTAGTACAAAAACTTATTCTATGACCGAATTCGTTACACCGGAAGCATCTAATCATGTCGAAAACCTCATAAATCCTGCACCGTTCAAATCCAACAGACAGCCATTTTCTATCACTCACAGTAGCAAAAGTTTTCGGATCCATCTCGATGCATATGTCAAAGTGCCCATCTCTTGGTTTAGTCTTAAATAAAAATTTTACATTAGCCTCCTGACCAAGGCCCACATCATTTTGTTTAAGAATCATTTTGACCAACTCATCATCTGTCAGATTTGCCTCATTCATAATATCTTTTATCTTCAGTCTCGGCAGCCTTCGCTTGGGTTTGCTGAATTCGATTTCATCTTTAAATTGATCACTTATCATGCCAGTAACTTTAGTTAATTCTTCTTTATTATTCGACCGGAAAATAATAGTTCCATCGCTCCTCGAATTTGTGACCTTTACATCATTAAAAAGCCTCGGTTCCATCTTCGAGATAAGATCCTTTCTCAATTCAGTATTAGTCTTGTTTGTTTTCGTCTTCATAATCATGACATCTTTAAACTTGGGCCTCAATATTGGTGCAGTGTCACCCTTAACCATTTGGCTATCTGCGGTCACTTCCGAGATACATTTTTTATTTTCACAGACACTGTCAATGACATTCTTGCTTATAAGTTCATTTCTAAGTTTCTGATTTTCAGCCATAATAATGTCCAACTTACTCTGCATAAGTTCGTTAGATTTAGACAAATCGGCCACCATCCGGATAAGCCGATTGATCGAATTCTCATCCACCTCAATTAGATGAACATCATTAACATTAGAAGTTGACGACTTAGACATAGTGCATGATTCACATATCCAAGTCGTTTTTCTCTTGTGGAATCCTCTAGGTTCCACTTTAGCGCACTTATAATGATATTTCTTCTGGCACTCTGTACACTTCGCAGTATTTTTATTATCCAGATTCTCAGGACACAGCACACAATGAGACATATTTAAGATAATTAATATAACAATAATATAATATAATATAACAATGAAAATATACTAATATATTCAAAAATCAAATAATATTTTTGAAAATTTCTAAGAAGAAAAATTAAAAATAAGAAAAACAGTGAAAATGTTTAGAGTTTTGCATAGGCCAACCACAGCACTTTACTTATGATTAATATTGAGATAGGCGTAAAAATACCCTTAGGCTTTTTTCTTTTTTCGATTTTTTGATAAGTCATTAATTAGCTACAATGTCAGTAACTTTAGAGGGTGTTGATGAAGTTTTCATTAAGCATTTTATTGGATTCTTAAAAACGAAAAGACAGGCCATTTTCTTTGGAGTGAAAATGAAAAATATTCATGGAGATTTAATTTTGAATATTCTTTAATAATTATTTCATGTCAATTAGGGGAAGATAATAAATTTTTTCTCTCATTTTAAATAAATGTCATCATTAAATAAGTTTGACGCTCATGCCGAGTTCTCCTTTTGAACCGCTGTGAAATAATTAATGAACCAAACAGAGAGAGAGATTAAAGAATATACCCTCATAAATAAATATATAAATATGTATATATGGATATTAATTAAACAGATTATACTTTGAATAGTATATACTTACAGTTATAGCAGTTAGTAGAATAAAGTTTTCTCGAACTCACCTGAAATAAAAATAATAAAAATTAATTTTATACTATATTGAATAAAATTAAAATTAAATTTACACTTCATTAAATTTCACATTAGCATGTATTGATTCAAAGCTTAATGCAATTAAAAAGCGTGAAAATAGAATTTTCCCATATATATATAGCCATTTACCAGACTTTATTTTATAATCAAATAATGAGTGAAAAATGACAAAATAAATTCGATTAAAAATCGATTCTTAGGAGTTTGAAACAACAATTTATTTAATCATACTATCTATGTACTTTTGATGTTAGATTATTGTGATTTGGATGTTGACAATTAAACGTATAAATGCAAAGCTAATACCAAACCCTATTGGCCATATCTGTAATCCCTAAAGGAGTTCGCCAATTGGTGAATAGCAAACTTTCTTCTAGAGAGAAAAAATTTTTTTTGTCAAAGGAAAATGGTGTGGGTTCTTGGTGAAACATTTTAAATAAATTAAAGAAAATTTTGAAAAATTCAAGAAACTTTTTAAAATTGAAAATATAAAATACTAGATAGGTTTCACAAAAAAATTTTTTTGAGAGAAAAGTTGTTAGTCAAAGAAACTGAAAGTCAATAGATGTCAGGGGTGAATTAATATTACCCTAATTTATTAATTATATATATCTTGATTTTTGCCAATGTGAACTATCATTTGAAAATATTTTCATTTTCTGTAAATAAATCGGAAAAAAGTCCCAACGAACATGGTTTCAAATTTTCATTTAAATGTGAATCGATAGAAGTACATTAGTTAGATATTAAAAAAAAAAAACTTTGATTCTATAATAGTTGTGTTTTGTAAAAAATAAATTAATGTTCGTAAATTACAAAATTAATTTAATGTAATAATTAATTGATTAACTAAATAAAACATTAAATTGAAAGTTTTTGTGCCGAGAATAGCAGAATTTTTATATATTGAAGGAGTGTGTCTTCTGCTGGAATTATGAATTTTATTTATTTATAACGAGACTATAGTTTCGTTATAAATAAATAAAATGTATAATTTCAGCAGAAGACACACTCTTTTATTGTCTCCTTCAATAAATAAAACATTCTCTATATTTAGATTTGGTGATCTAGAAAATTTTTGGGCTGGACTCCAAAAAATTTGTTTATTATTATTAATATTATTTTTAGCTTATTCCTGATAGATGGGATTAAAGTAGACTCTGGCTAACAAACAGGTCATAGAAAAGAAAAGTTGGCAAATGCGTTTCCGTCCAACATCAGGTAGGTAACGTACCTGGAATTAAATAGCATGGGGTGGTTATAAATTATAAACTCATGATGAAAAATGTAAAAGTCTAAAAACAGTATAAAAAAGAATAGTTTTCCTATTTCCATATATTAGTAACTAATGATTAAATTAGATACTGTTTTTAAATCAGTGCATTCATTATATAGATCAAAGAGATTATTTTTGCACATTATTAACCTAATACAGGGGTCGGCAACCTGCGGCTCTTTCAATGTTAATATGAGGCTCTCCAGAGCCAGATTTAACCAAACTTCCAAAAGTCATGCAAGGCCATTGATATAACTATCTATTATTCAATAATTATCGTTATATTATTTGATAACTAATTTTATTAATCTAGAAGAGCTAGCTAAAATACTTTAATATGTTTTGTGCCAAACATTTGTATGTTTTTATATGAATAAATATTATTTCATATTTAAAGCTATTTATTTTAAATCAAAAATCAAATTCATATACCTAATCCTAATCAAATATCATAATATTGAAACAAAAATGTTAGTGCCTCTTAAAAAACTGGGAAATTTTGTAAATTGTAACTTTTGGCTCTTCCGTCTCAAAAGGTTGCCGAATGAAAAGTATATAAAGAAATAAATTTTTGGTAAAAGCTTTATTTTAAAATTAACACAAAAAATATCTTCATACAAAATGTATGGAAATATTTTTCCCAATTAATTTCAGTGCATATATGCAAACTATTATTGTTTTTAGACTCGTAACCACTCTACAAATATGAACGGAACTAAAATTTTAGGTTATGTTTTTTAATGTGACTGTCCACTCGCACTACGAAATCTCTATATGGATACACACATTCTAGCCGGATCGTTTCCAAACCATTGTGCTTATATCCCCTCCACTAAAAATAACCGCTAATAATATGTTTTTTTTTTTTTTTGTTTTTTATCAAAACTAAGAGATAAATAATTTCAATTTTTTTTAAGTTACTCCGAATATATTATTCTAACAAATATTAGTTTTTCATCAAGATGGTGAAAGGCCTTCAATGAAAAAAAATAAAATAATGATCATTTTCTCACACATTCCCTATCTACCCTATGTAAAAATGTCATTTTTAATTCCAATTATTTCATGTTTGGTGTGGTAAATAGTCTTCAAATTTTAACAATATGTGAATTAGGCTTTTAATGACTTACATTCCAAGTTTCAAAGACTTCTTGAATTTTTGCATCTGTGAAATAACTACCTTAAAGTGAAAAATACTTTCTTTCTTTCTTTCCAGCTCCTACAATAAAATATAAATATGTTGATAAAATTTTTAATAATAATGGATAATTTAAATTAAAATATTGAGCATATTTTGAAAAATATTGGTAAATATCGTGAAAAAAATGTTATATTCGAAATCAGAATCAATTGCGTGACGTCAGAGGTCGGCTTGAAGACTTATCTCCTTTTTTTGAAAAGTTTTTCTTTCATTTTTTTTTTAATTCGATTTTAAATTAAATCTTAAATATTTTTCTGCTTTAGGTTATGCATTCAAAACGGACAAGTAACATTTCGGTTGCATAACTTGCAGGCTCTCCCATAAATTGGCTCCTCGTTTATACTGCATGTTTTGCATTTTCCATGTCAATTTGATTATTTCATATTTTTAAAAAATAGTAAATAAAATATTTTTCATGAGCTGGATTTGAATTTTGATTATAAAAAAAGCCTAAAATTTATATATATATATATTTTTTTTTAATAATCAAATTGGAAATTAATTTACAAAAATTCATTCGAGTTTGTTAAGATGGATTCTTTCGCATATTATTCACATCCCAGTGAATTTTTGACTGTAAATTATTCTAACTTTCTTTTAAAGGAAACCAATGAAATTCCATCCGCTTTAATGGATTAAAAGTTTACAAAGTTTCATCTTTCAATTAACGTTCTTAATAATCAAATATATTTATGTTAGCCCAGTAATTTATATTAATAATCTCTTTAAAAGGGAAAACTATTAATAAGAAATAAGTTGAAATTTTGAAACTCGCAAGGGATCCTTTATTTGATAATTACTATGAAGGTGTAGTAGAAAGAGAGAGAGGAAAATGGCTATGCGAAATGCAGGAAGGAACCGAATGCTTGACTGGATAAACGGAATTCATTTAATCACTCTATTAACATGCTAATTCTCGAGATAGAAAATTAATCTCATGTAGTCAAGAATTAAACTAGTGGGCAATATTCTAACTATCCTTCAGGGAATAAAGGAAATATGTTTCCTAGAAAAATTACTCGAAGGCATAGAAGAAATGTTGAATTTCTTCGTTTTTTTTATTGTGTTATTAAAGTGTTTCAAACGTAGAGAAAAATTATTTTTTACTTCTCACGTTAATATCTGAAAGTCGTAGAAAGTTCATTCTAGTACGAAAATGTATGAATTTCGAAAAGAAAAAACTAATTAGATTCAGGCTTTCTATTTTCACAACTTTGGTTTTAAAAATGCAAAAAACATATTTTTTTAGATGAGATTTTTTGAGATTTTCCCGCAATGCCATGGAAAAAGGCATAGACGAATAAATGTTTCATTAAGAAATAAATTTTGATTAGTATAATATTATAATTAAATGAGAGGACTTTATCTCATAAGTGCCTTTTTTTATTAAGATATTAATACAAGAAGTTGCACTAAAAAAGTACAACCTAGTCCGGGATGGTCACTTCTTCCATCGTGAAATTGGAATTGGGTGAGAGTTGAAGGTATTTTTGATTGTGGGCCTTGAAAGAATTAAGGTTATAATATGTCATCAGAAAGTAGAATGGGGGAAGAAAGTCTCATTGCTTAGAAGTCATCGGGATAAACAATTGGCGTATGCGTTTGTTTGGTTAGTATATAATATAGAATTTAATCGTGAAGGGGTGTTTAATGTTGAAAATCGTATCTGGGGCACTATCTGAGGAATTCGCGTAAAAAGTTATCTAATATTAAATTTTAAATTACAACTAAGAGTAATGATTCAGATTAATAATATGTAAGCTTTTTTCGGAATAGAACCTTTTTTTAAGGGGGGGCTCCACATCTCCCCTTATAGTCTTCCGATCCTCCCACTCATGGTCCGGTAGAGTGGGTCAGGGTGTGACCACAGCAGAACGGTGTGAAACCTTAGTATCCTGCGGCCATGAAGAAAATAATAAAAAACAAAAAGGAATACCGCATGTCGTCCAAATAATATAAATAAATAAATACACTGGGAAAAATAAATAAATAAATGAACAAAATAAAATAAAAAATAAAAAGTTAGAATATGTTACTGGGTTTGAAAAAATTGTAGTTAAATTAAGAAAAAATAAATAATTTAAAGAACAGATCAATAAATAAGTAGACAGGAAGTTATCATAGTCAAAGAATTAAAAAAAAAAAAAAAAAAAATAGACAGGAAACCGCCATGGTCAAGAAAAATAAATAAATATTTCACTGGGAATATTATAGTGAAATTAATAAATTAATTAAGATATTCAATACTATCACGGCATTTCGGTTCCTCTAGAAAATTAAGATTTTCCAATATTATCACGACGTTTCGATTCCTACTTTTCAGACCGTCCTTAAAACTATGTTTGACAACGGAAAAATAAGTAAATAAAATTTGAGTGATTTCAACTCTAGGCCCGCTCGGAAAACAGCCATACTTTTACCTGGATTAGTTACAGCGATTTCGACTTAGTGCACTCGCACCGCATTCTGAGTATGAGCACTTCGAAATTTTCCAGCAGTAATATCAGGTGCGCATGCCCAGTAAGTCCAAATGCGATGCGAGTGCATTAAGTCGAATACGTCATTCTAGTGATTATTCACTGAGAATCATGCCATCATGAGAGAATATTTTATTTATAGGCAGTTAGTTTAAGAATTACACTCAACAGACAATGAAAAAGTAAGAATTGTTTTTGTTTTTTGTTGGTTTAATATGTGGCTTTGATTTAAATTTCGAAGCAAATCCCAAATGGGAACCGTTCAAACTAGTGCCTTTTGGCCTCGATTTTTTTACCCCTTGGCTTTCTGTGTTCGCGGACTCTCAGTGGCATTCCTTTCTCAATTTTATGTCCTTTCCTCTTTCTTTTTGATTTTCTCATTCCCTTAGCGCCCTTCATTTGCAATTTATTCCCTTCACATTGGCACCCTCTCTTTCAGGCTCCTTTCTATACAATTTCTTTTGAGACCTTTTATGGCCCTTCTCGCACTTTGTCCATTCTTCTTCACCGAGTACAATACTCCCCTTCGTCTCCATTCTTCCTTCTTCAATAATTGTTTTTATTTTGTTTTATTTCTTAACGGATTATCCAAAAACATTTTCAGCATTTTTTTTTATTTTTGTTCTTCATAATTAATGTGACAACATTTTGAGATTTTATAACTTTTAATTTGATTTGACAAGGGACTTGATTTTTTTTTACAAGAAACAGTATCAAATTTATTTTGGCAGAACTGATTTTTACAAATATATATTTCGGCTAGGCTAAAGATGACAATCACAATTTCTTGAGAGGCGTTATTTTCACAGACTTGGCAAATTTTCATGTTGCGTAAATCTGCACGGGCACTATAATTGAATGTAAACAAGAGTTTTTGAATTTTTTTGAAAATAGATGAAATTTTTCAAAATTTCAACATCAAATAGAGGCTCAGTCACCACATTATTGATTTAGAAATCTAAAATAAGAAGAATTGAAGGGCAATTTTTATCTTAAATCTTAGTAGAAATATTTGTTTTACATTTCAGAAGGGTTGGCTCTTTCAGAAGGCGTATACGAGTACTAAACTTGCGTTCCGAGTAGTTAGCTATTAAAAATTTATATATCTAGCTATATATTTGAAAAATGGAGTTGTTTTGATGATGATAGTCAGATTATACTTGGTACTATAGTCCTAGATATCTATTTAAATTTTCAATTCCACATACACAGGGTCATTTTGATTGTAGGATTTTCGTTTCTCTCGATGATAGTATGCATAAATTAAATTGTTCAACAATTGCTTTTCTTTTCTATATATATCTCATGTTGGAATTAATTTGAACAATAAAATTACTAGAATAAACAACAACCTGTCGGAATGCCAAGGAGATATATTACTTTATATGGAATAAATTAAAGAATGCATCTTCTATTTAATATAAATATTTTTAATTTATTTTAATAAAATTTAGGGAACGCGGTGTTGGTTTATAGTGAAACATTGTTAAAATTAAATTAGGTTGGAGTTGGTGGTGTTTTTCTCCTTGTGAAACACCACCAACTCCAACCTAATTTAATTTATTTTAGACTATAGGTGACACATTCTTTCATTAATTTATTCCTTATCATTAAAAAGTATGTTCTCGTCGAAACAATATTCTATTACTTGGATTTATAGGTATATATGCCTATATACCATATATGGTATATAAAACCTTTTATTGATTAGAAAAAACTCCACGATTAAATCACAATAAAAAAACGAAAATTTCTAATGAGCTTGGTACATTTGGATACTATTCAAATATAAATGTTTGAATGGACTTGAATTGAATTTTTTTAATTTAACCAATAACAGATAACTAATAAAATGCAACTCTTTTTCAGTATTTCAAATTTTGTCTATTCTTAAATAATTTAATGGAGATACAAATTAGATTAAATTTTTGTATATTTTTATTTTATTTTAATTTATATTGAAAACGTAAAAATATCGGAAGTCCATAAAAATGTGGAAATTTCAATATATAGTATTCTCGAAAACATTTCTAAGCAAGAGTGACGAAATTTGGTGATATTTCGAAAGTTGCTTTGCGTAAAATAGTCGGAGATATATGGGAATAGTATCATAAAATATAGTATAAGTGTATGGGTTTCCTTTAACTTATTATTTTGTTGAGATAGCAATAGTGCGTCACGGAGGAGGCAATCTACGCGGCAGCCAAAGTGATAACTACACACGAGTTTCACACCTCAAACAATTTGTGGTAACGAGATTAAAGAGTGAAGTTAGTCAATCATCATTAAATTATTTCTTTCAAAACGTATTAATATTTGCAAAGAAAATAGTCAAAACAGTACAAAATCCCCAACAAAATGGGCCGTCTTTGAAAGAAAGTGAGCAATCGAAAAGCTGCATTTACGATGTCAAATATGTCACAAAATGTTTCTCACGTATTCAACGTAGCTAGATAGATTTTTCAATATTTAGCATTTATCATGAAATATATGTATTTTTTTTTTTTAATAAACTCAATTAATAATAAACTTTTTTGAGACACATGTTAATTCCATATGGCAAATTTCTGTAGGTACTTGGGTCGGAAAGGGTTAACTTGACACATCATTCGGAAATCAGCGTTTTGAACAAATCAAAGCAGTTGGCATAAATTTCATACATTAGTAATTGTTAACTATATTAGATATGATAATTTTACATTAGTGGCGTGCGGTCCACGGAGATAAAATTTAAAACGTCAAGAGTTTTCGCTAATAAAACGTTCCGCGAGCGCTTCGGTTGAACGTTCATTTTCAACTATGAAAAGAATTACGTAAAAACAATCATCAAAAGTAGCCAAGGTGAAGATAGACTATCCACTCAATCTTTAATTTCAATTGAAAAAAACTAATGATAAATCTCTGATATTTACATGTAAAAAGAGTAGTAATCAAAAAAAGATCCGGGCCTATGGCGGACGGCTTTTTCACATTTGGGTTCGATTCTTGAAGGAATGATGGCACCTTTTCTGACATGTAAGCAAAACTATCTCTAATATCTTAAATCAAACGAAGAACATCCTCATTGATGAAACGTCTAACGATTTGGATGAAAATCATGGGTTAGGTGTGGTTTTGGGTCAAGAAATAGATCTGTCGGGGTCTCATTTTTGGGCAACTTTAATTTGATTGTTTTTTTTCTTAATTTAAAGTAATTATTCATAGGTGGGTGTGACAATAAAAATGTATGAATAATTTTTAATAAATAATTTTTTTTTAATTTTAAAACTGGCTAAGGGTACATTAGCAATATTATTATAATATATTAAAATTAGTAAATTGAATTGATTAGAGGTATTTTCTAACAAAGACGGAATGGTAGAACTCAATGCTGAATTGATTCAAAGGGATGCCCAAAGATAATGAAAGCCACAAATTTCGAATAAAAGAATTTATTAGGAGGTCAAAATTCAACGATTCGGAAGATCATCCATCCTTTTTCTGGGTTTAAATGATCCGGGTAGCAACCTACCTGCTTATTAATATTATTTTGAATTGCATTTAATTTCAAAACTTTCTTCATAGATATGCCTTGATGATGGCAGGAGTGGGTCATAACTTTGAAAAAAAAAATTTTGGTTGCAAATAAAATTCGACCTTTTTACCTGAATTCAAAGTCTTAAAATAATATTAATATAGTGGTTTTAGTTTTTTAGCTAAAGCCAGATACTTCGTAAATAAAAGTCTAGGAAAGCTGTCCGCCTGTATATATGCAACCAAAAGTCGCGTCTGGATGGTACTAGCCTACTCTACAGGCGCCCTTATTAAATGAATATTTTTCATAATGTTTAAGATTTGATGGCCATGAGATGATTTCCTATTTTTCTAATTATCAGTACCGGCGCTAGGGGTGGGTTGGGTGAGTGCCCAACCTGAACTCCTTTCAACAACGTCTTATCTCAAGTATGGGCGATTTTCAGTTATGCCTATTTTCAGAATGCCCTGAAAGAGTATTATATCCCTGCAAGATCGTCGTCAAATATTTAACTCAATATTTAGAAGCTAGGCCAGAATTGTCGTTTCTGCATTATAAAATATTTCTGTGTCGTTTAATGCAAGAGTGTATTATTTCATCAGAAAAAAATATTGCGCACGAGGTAAGAGCATTTTCCTATCTTATTTTTGTATCAAGAACGTGCTATTTTGTTTTATGTCAGTATTGTAAGAAAAACGAAAGACGTCCTGTTATGGTTTATTTTGATTTATGACTTTCTTGCACAGTATAAGTGAGAGACATCGATTGTACTTATGACTTATTATACTATTGTCAATAAAAAAAGTGTACAAGAATGTCATAAATCAAAAGTTTAAAATTTAAATTTTTTATACTTATTCTTCTTCCAAAAGAGAGAAAATATCAGAATTTATTAAAAAGATCTGCTGCATAGTAAAACGTTCAATTGGAGATTTAATATTTATTTTTAATACATTTTATTCTATTTTTAACCGACTTCAAAAAAGGAGTCAGTTCTCAATTCGACTAATTTTTTTTTTTAAACTTTAAAATCATTCTCCTGAAAAATCACGTTTTTTGTGATATGACGTTGTTGAAAGAAGAGAGCGAGCGAATTTTTCTCTGATAAATTGAGCATTTTAGGTAAAAATATTGAAAAATCGAGTTGATAAAATAAAAAAAAGGTAAACCATCACTTTCACTATTATAGACTTTATATAATAAAAATATACTCCTAATAATGATAAATTATACCTATTAATATAATATAAACTATTAAAAAAAGAATATCTAAATTATACAATAATGTGAATTACTGGACATAATGCACATTTATCCTGCCTACCTCAAGGCTCACCCTCCAAATTTTTCTGCTTTCCCAACAGAAAAAAAAGGTGGCGTCGCCACTGCCCACATATAAAAGGAGAGGCTTCTTAGTATAACGACTTCTGCGTGTAAATATTGATAAACTTTAGAATTTCTCCAGGAGGGCAAATGAAATTGTAATTCTCTTAAATTTAAAATCTAATTCATTTCTATTTTTCAAAATTATTATCTATATATATAAAAAGCGACTATTTTGGTAGATATTTACTTGAATTTTATTCTAGTAGAGTAAACAACTTTTTAATTTAAATTTCCTTTACAGAACAAATGACAAAAAAGACAATGACTTTGGCGAGATGTCACCCCGCCCCGCCGGGTGCATAAAAAAGACCCGCTCTCTGGACCTCGGAACTCGGAACTCATTAAGCCACCGTGAAGTCTGACCCTTTTGTAATGATTACAGGACGAAACCCGCAGCCCACGGAAACTCTTTCTTGCAAGGGCCATCAAATAGCAAGTTAGAGGGTGTTTGGTCTAACTCTCAATTTGATCTCCGAGTGCTCACTAAATTAGCAACACTCGCACAGAAATAAAGTGAACTTATCTCCTTTACTTTAGAAATAAGAAGCTTGATATTTTATCGAAATTTCATTCGAAATTAATTGCTCTTTCTACGTTGGCTCTGTTTAAAATATTGAAATTAAAATTTAATTTTGGAAACACATTATCAAAGAAAATACTTAATCAAAAGTTATTGGAACTTATTAATTCAATTGTGGAATGGTTTTCGAACTTTCTCATTTTTCAAAGATTTTATATACAGTGAAACCTCTCAAATACGAACTAATTGGGGCTGTAGCCTGTTTGGATTTCAATTTGTTCGGATTACCCGAAAGCAGATTCGACAATTGGAAATAACTGATATCAAGTGAAAGATTAGGGGATATTTTTTGTTTTTCTATTATTATTTTATTGTTTTTTCAAAGTGATTAACCTAGAGAATTTCAATAACTAACTTTTACAGTTTTTCAATCCTGGATGACATAAGTATGTAGACACATTTACACTTTGTTAGGTATCTTAACTGTACTTCTTTGTTAATTTTTCAACTAATTATGTAAAATAAGGTTATAATGTAGAATATATACATAATTGTTTTATGACTAAATAAATAAGTTTCTCTTCTTTGGGCTCAGATTTTCGGGGTTCAGATTTGAGGAGTTTCACTGTATTGTAAATTTTCAAACATACAATGAATGCTTTTAAATTAAAATTATAAAGTGAAAAAAAGCATTTATCAATTCGTTTATCTCTAAAATTTTTACGGTGTGGAACTCCTTTTCTGGTTTCATATTTTCCGATTCCAAGAGTCAGCTCAAGTCCATTCTCCGAAATTTTTGCATTTTCTTGCTATCTTGTGAGAATTGATACTGATGTTCCATCCTTATCATATCATTAAAATAAAAAAATCAATAGAATCGGATTATATCTGCAAACAGTAAACATTAAAAATCTGTGTTATTTCTGATCCGAGGAACCGCAGATATTTCAGATTAAAACGTTACGTATGCAGTCTGTGGTCTTAGGGTAGAGAGTATGACTCACGACCTCTTGGGATTAAGACATTACGTTACGCTACGCTAAGGCGTTACGCTTGATGCTATTGGTTAGTGGGTAGGGTAAATTGATTATCTTATTGATGTAAGGATATAACATGGAGTATTAATCACGACATTCTGGATATTAGAGAGCAACACCTGAGCGTTACGATATCTACCTGCAGATCTAAGATTTAGGAATATACTTCAGTGTCTTGAAGGTTAAGATCTTACGATAGGCCATTACGCTCGCACCTGGGAGTTATTTTTAAAAAAACTTATGCGTTGGATTTTATCTTAAATTTGTAAAAAAAAAATCCCTAGAGATTCGCATACAATATTTTCAAAATTTCAAATAAAAAAAAAAACATAAAACAATATAAATATTGGGGCCAAATCTCTGTGTCTAATGATATCGAATAAGAAATGCCTAATAGGGGCTTAAACGGCAATTCTTCAATTTATATTGGTGTGTGAATTGAATTTCTATTTTATAGTTCTGCGAATAATCGTCGCTTTATTCAAACTAATCTGTAATTGGGTGAAGATCCATCACCATCCATAGAGCTATTCATTAATTCATTATAACTGAAACCTCATATAATATTCTATTTTAATAATCATGGTATTACGAGTATTAGTACTTTAAACCTTATCCCCCCACGTGCTTTGAATTATATTAAATTTCACCCGGGCTGTTCATTAATTATATTATTATTATTATTAATGTTGTCATAGGTGTATAATAAAATAGGAAAAGTTGTTTAAATGTTTGAGATTAAAATTAAATTAATTATATTTCATACAAGCAAGTTAAAAATGAATAACTAAGGGAAAATAGATGAGACTTGACCAAAGAGAAAATTTCAATCACTCGAGTCATTTCATTCAATTTTCAAAATGAATGGTTATATTTTTAAATAAAATGTCTTTTCTGTGGTTCTTTGTTTGATTGTATTGTTTAATAAAAATTTATCATTTACATTATATTTATATCCTTTCTAACATTTATATTGACGTTTTTTTTTGTTTTTTTTTAAATCGACTCTTTTTAAGCGCCTTCCCCCCCACCCACCCCCCCCCAAAAAAAACAGCCTTTTTTTGGCGCTATCTGCAGTTTTTAGAGCCTTTTTTGCTACAAATCGTGCCTTTTTAGGTGCCTTTTTTTGCGCTCTCTAGTTTGTACCTACGTTAGACATTTTTAAATCATTTTATAATATACCCAACAGTTCCCAACGTGGACTTAAAACTAAAGAAGATTTAAAATTGAGCCGTTCTGGATACAAAATACATTTTTTTTTGATAATTTAAAACGCCTTCTGTATATTTTCAAATTGAAGAAGTAGTAATTATGTAGTGGTACATTTATCTATCCCTTAGTATGAAACAAACAATTTCTTATAATTACTATATTATATCTTGATCAACATTCTTAATTATTCCTCTTTTCATTTGAAAGTGAATTGAGATTTTACATTTTATTCTCGAAGCCGTATGATTAATTAATCACTTTTCAAGAAAATTAGCTGGCATTTAGTTATAATAATCAAATTGGATTCAAAGAACTTTTGTCTCTTGCATCTTCACTAAGATTAGATTATAATGTTTCCCGATGGAAGCCTTCATTCAAAAAGCATTGCTCGAAGAGCGTTTTGCTTAAGGAGGTTCGGGACAACAGCTCTATCTGGTTGATCTACGAAAAAATCTTTTTGTATTTCTACAGAGTGACAACTTCTGAATACTAAATTTTTTAATAAAATAATTGTTAATAATGAGGTGTTTTGATAATATTAATAAAAAGAATATTGAGATAAATTTTTTCTCATTATAAAAACATTTATTTAACACAAAAACGATTTCAAGAAATAGAGTTGAAATTCTACACTAGTGTTTTTATTATATTCTGTTGGCTGAAAATAACTTTTTGTTTTTACATTTATGAATAACTAATTAACTAGACTGTCAAATCTATTGAAAAATGTATCATTCGATTAATAAAAGTTGAATTGATCTGTATAAATTTGTTGAAAATGGTATAATTTGTATAGACGTTATAGGCCTTTTAAAAACTTGGTTTACTTCCATGTGTTCGTCCGCCTCCGTGGTGTAATGGTCAGAGTAACTGACTGGCAACCCGGAGGTCTCGGGTTCGATTCCCGGCTATACCCAGACATTTTTTCTGTAAGTATAGGGTCTGGTAATAAAAATTAAGTGGGAGATAAATATAACCGAATTAATTTATCGCGCGGAGAATTTACCACTGCTCGAAGCCCCTAAAACCTTAGTAAATTGGATATTGAATTGTATCTAAGTTTCTGAGATTGGCTCGTGATCCCGGCTTCTTTTCCTTCCCTTCTGCTCTGTTCTTTTCACGATGGAGGGGCCAGCCCATACAGACCTTTAGGGGATCCACCTTCTGGTGTATCTCCTTCTCACATCAATATCATTGAAAAAAAAAAAAAAAAAAAAAAAATGTTAAAAGAACAATTTTCAATAATTTATTTATCGGTAATGGGACAGACGATCAACTTCAAATTTTGGGAATAAATATTTAATACATCAATGATTCGATGGTAAAAATTGAAGAATTTTCTTATAAAAATGATAAACAGTCCCGAACCCCTTTAAGAAAGTGTCTGACTGGATTCTGATACCCATAATACAAAACAACTCGAGAACGATCAAATTATCTAAACCGAGCTCTGATGTTACTAATTTAAGTTGTAACTTTTTAATTTTTTTAATTTTTCAAAAAAAATTCAGGTTCTTAAAATATGGTATTATAGGGAGAGTATTCCGAGAACACTTTGTGGACTCATAATGCTTACCTCGGACGTGAAAATAAAAAACATATGGGAATAATGTTTAATAGAATATAAGAATAATAAAAAGCGGCCAAGTGCGAGTTGAACTCGAATCCGAGGGTTCAGTACCTTATATCCAAAATATGTTAGATATCAAATGTGTTCTTATATGTTGTTGATAAGGACAGAAATGATGTTTTTGTTAAATCTTTTCTTATTTTGATGTTTAGTAGTTAGGAAAAAATGCTTCCAACCGAATTCGACCGGTGGTAAACTGGCCCATTAACCTTACATGGTTTTAGTTAAGATTTTTCTAAAGTTAGTAAGAAAATTACTATTTTTTTCCTTTGTATAAGACAAAACATTATAACTCTTAAAATAATTTAGATATCAAAATCTTTCTAATTTGGTGTTCATAAAAAGAGAATTATAATTTTTTTTTTAAATGAACTTTTACCGAATTTGAAGGAAACAATATTAACATTTTTATACATTTATTATTTTCAAGTTATTTCAAAAGTCAACAATATTAAAATAGAAAATAAAACAAGCATCAAAGGACCATAATTAACATCAAGGAAATAAACGCACCAGGTTAAACTCTTGCGAATGTCTTGTGTCTATTTACACAAAGGCTTATTTACACCTGCAATTTCTACGCTTGCCATTGAACTGCTACAATGAAAATTAAATATGTTGTTTAGAATTATTTTATGAAAATTTCAAGTTTTAATATCAAAAAGTTTCCAGAACATCGCTAAGTTTATTTTATTAAGACTATAATTTAAAAATTGCTTCTTATAAAAAATATAATCAAAAGAAATAATAATAATTAAATCAAATAGAAGCTGACATTGTTGATAGTAGTAGTCTTTAAATTTCTAAAAAAAAGGCCATTTCGAGATGGAAAAGATATTTAAATATATGTCAGAAGGGTTGTGTTCGCCCCCCCCCCCCCCTCCCCGGAAGGATCGAATCCGAATGCTGAAATTAGCAATCCGGGCAAAATGTCTTCTTTGTAAGGTGACATATTTTCTAAAATATCTCACTTTAAGATGTCATCTTGATTTGTAAGATATCATGTCTAGTGATTCTAAATGTAAACACATAGCCATACCATATAATATTATATATATTATATAGTTTAAATAAAGATATGTTAACCCGGAAATTTTACAAAGAAAGATTAGATCTTTGAATCAAATATTAAGAGCGATACACATGTCAGAGTGTTCCACCTCACAAGGTATCCGATTGGCCTGGATTGCTAATTTTGGCATTCGGATTTAGCACTAGGGGTGGATTTTAGAGGGGGTGAACACAATTCTCCTGACAGATAATGAAAAATTATGCAACCATCTCGGATCTGACGTGATTTTCTTAGAAACAAGTAAATCATTAGATTTGAAAATAAACTAAAATTGACAAAAATGTCTTCTATTAATTGTTTTAACATCTTTTTTATTATTATTATTATGAAGAGAATAACAATAAATAAAGTTTGTATTCGCATTTTCAAATGTCTTCTATAAATTTTCGCAAAAATTCAATTTGCCGATAGAAGCAGACTTAAAATTTCTAAAGAATTCACGAGGGATTGTCGCCTACATAGTCTGTGCTGTTGTATATAATGTGTGTAACATGTCAGAATGGTTGTATTCACCCCCTTGAGATTTAAACCTGAGTCCTAAAAAAGCCGCCCGGACAAAAGGCTACCTTGTTAGGCGGACCCATCTGATTTGGAGAAAAGGTTCATCTCGATTTATAACGATTTTAAATTGGCAATGTGTTTCATTTTAGAATCACTAGATCTTGGGATTTTATAAGAACTAAATATAATTGTATTTCTTCTTCTTCCAGTAATATGCTCGATTTCAAGATTTACTATTACTGAGGAGAGCATCCTCTTCATACTAATTTTCCTGGGGAAATTGTTCACAGGGAAGATTTCCCGTTACCGACCCCTGGATTTCTTGAGGCGTCTTGCATTTTTTACAAAGATGAAAATTGTTCTGACTGTAAACTCGATTAGAAGTCAAATGCCTTAACCATTGGACTATTGGTGCCTCAATTGTATTTACGATAGTATTATTGTATCCTTCAGTAAGTTCATAGAGAAGGTATTATTTATTAGCACAAATTTCTTGAATTGTTATCAAGAGATCTCTGTTTCCGAGTCCTTACATAACGTTACGCCCTTTGGCCCTTTTTTATCTTGTTCCATTGGGGTACTTTGACTTGAACCTTTCCGATTCTCGCACATTACCCTCTCGGTTGTTCGTTTCTTTTCTTCAACTTCTCATTTTATTTCGGTGCACCCATACCAACCCAATGCAGCATCCAATATATTGACTATCGCAACAAGACTGCAAACACTCGAATCAACAAGGAAAAACGAAAGAGAAAGAAAAGAAAAAATTATATTGAAAGGTTCCTTGCGTGTGCCAGAGGGTTTTTTTTAAAAAAATAAAAAAAAAAAAAAACAGAGCGATTGGTTTTCCATATTGATGTGTATTTGCCATGGATTTTCGAGGTGTCAATTGAAGTAAAAACTCTAGATCTAGCACACCAAAAAATGAAAAAAAAAAAGAATATTTATTTGATATCCAGGCAATATCGCAGAAAAAAGCATGGATAAGATTACTGTCAAACTTTAGATTTCAAACATTTTTTACATGGAAAAGGAAAAAACGGAAATGGTGTGTAACAAATATGGATGATCACTCTATTTCAGAATTCGACATTGAATTATTTAAGGCTAATATTTTTCAATTGTTATTTTATTTACACTAATCCATAACTTCTCTTTTATTCTAAATATAATATATGAAATACTTAAAACTCTCCCATACAAATAAGATCTCGTGAATAGCATATAGGTAAGTATGTATCTGAATCGAGACGTTTAATCTTAAGGATGTGAGTTTGTTATTATCCAAAAAAAGATGGAATTATTTGAAAATTAACACTTCACTTTGATTAAAAATTTATAAATTGTAATTAAGAGTTAAGATTTTAACATTTTAAAACTTTATAACTTTATAATCTCAAACGGTCGATAAGCTACGATGTTATAGATATGTTTTTTTATATATCAGAAGATATCGTCCCCTTAGGAGTGGAACCTAAGCGCCAATCTAAATTAAACCATTCTTATTGCCGATAATAGTACAGTTGATTTTATAAGAAAAATCATTTAGGGCAGGGGTGTCCAACCTTTTGGCTTACACAGCCTACATTTGAAGAAAAAAAATTGTCTCGGACCGCGGATAAAATATTATAATTCTATTGATATTTTTTGTTCAAAAAAGATAGTTAATAATGTAGAAATAAGAACTTTATTATTTTTTAGCTCATAGTAAGATTTTACTTTTAATAAATTTTATACTTGAAAATAACTTCTATATGTTAATAGATACCTACATACTTACAAAAAGTGATATTATGTATTAGAATTTGTTTATATGTTTTCCTGGCTAGATAATTAATATAAAATTCTAATAAAAAGACAATATTCAATTTTTCTTTCAGATCGGTATCTAATTGTTGTTCTAGAACATTGAATCAGAAAGTTTACAAGTAGAAAATTTATTTCTAATGAAAATGGAGTCGAAAATAGACAAACATGATGATTATTTTTTCGGAAATCTTGAAATCTAGTTCCAGATTCAAAATTTAAAATGAACAATTTTATCTTTCGAAAACTTCACAGTAGATTTTCAGATTTCATATTTTGGAGAAAAAAAAATATCAGGGCAAATTGTTGTGTTTTCCAGTACCTATGTCTACATATAAATCTCAACGTTTTAAGGAATTTTAAGACTTCATATTGGGCCTCGGGTTCGACAGACCTGGTTTAAATCGAATGGGATTAAAGAAGGATATGAGGAATGATAATTTATTTTTTAAAAGGGTCACGGATATAATAATCCCTGACTATCTATTATTCACGTAAAAGGGTGCAAAGATCTAAAAGACAAGTACTGACAAGTTTTAGTCCAGTAGAGAAATTATCAATTAATTGTGATTGTTCTAGAAAACCCCTCTCCTGTCTCCTTTTGTACTAGAACTATAGACTTCGTTAGTGTCGTAACATATAAATTACTGAAGTAATAAATATTTTAGAAAATGAAAATATGAGAAGAAGAAGAATTTTTAAATATTCGAAACTTCATTATATTTTTCATCTTATATATAATAGTTTGGCTTATAATTTTGCTTTTAGCAAATTTTATTCTTGGAAAAAGCTTCAAGTATTACAAATGTGCATTTATATTTCAAAAAAGGGAATAAATATATCTCTAAATCTCAATGCTTTAAGGAAGTTTATGATTTTATGTTGCGCCACACTTATTGCAGCCCGCGGGCCACGAGTTGGACATCCCTGAATTAGGGTGTTCGCGGCTTGATCTGGATGCTATAGATTACGAGTTATTACAGGCGTGTCTCCCGCAAGCCCTCGCAGTTCGGCCCTCCGGCCAGCGTCTCGGATCCACAAAAAAAATCAAAAAATTGGAATAAGCCGGTCAAGCACGAATCGGGCTCGCATACCGAGGATTTCATATATCGACTTCAAAGTCGAGCTAAAAAGAATAAAATAATTTATGTTTTTAGTCAAATAACTTGCTTGATGTCTGTGGTATATTTGATCTATTTTTTCCCCCATTTGAAATGTTTAGAGGAAATTATCAAATCAACATGGAAAAAATCTTTGAAAATCGAGCTTTGATTTCCAACATAAAGACATTTATTAAGCTTTTAAAGGTCTCGTTGGAGAAAAACATCTTTTTTTCTGTTCATTGAAAAATTCTGTTTCCTTAAAAAGTGAGAAAAGAGTCAAACTGACACTCCTTCATCTTCGGTCTAATGTAAATATTTCAAATTTTTAGTGAATTCATATATGATCAACTGACAATCAAGACAAGTCTTTATTAGCGAAAATCACGATAGGCGTAATAACTCTTTGAGATAGAATTAATAAATAGATTTAAAATTAAAACGAATTCCCCCTCTCGATATCTATTGACAAAAAGTGATCGGAGAAACAGTATATGTTCTCCCATAAGATTACATTTCCTTCTCAGTTAACTAGCAGCTCTGATTTTAGCCAATTGTCTAAAATAAATGTCAACAATCAATCATCGACTATAGGAGAGAGACACAGGCTTGAATCCTGTCGGGTGCTCAATTCATTTTTTCCTTTTCAAAAAATAATAAAATAATTTTCTAACGGTAGAATTAACATAAGAAATTATTTATTACATTGTTTAACTTTCGCGGTTCAAATTGCTTTAACAATCAATCATATTTGTACTTTAGAGATTTCCGAATACTACTGGTTTCATACCGCTGTGCAACACAATATCAATAACCAAAAAATATAAATATGTATAATATTTTACGAAATAATTTACTATAATGAATCAGTCATTTCAAAAACCACCCAAGTCACACAATCAGAGCTTTTCAGAAATCAAACTTAAGTCACTGCTTTGTATGGGTTTACCTTTAAGAAAGTGTTCGCGTCAAAAAAAGCATGTTCGAAAAAATCTTGACTTGTGGTTTTTGAAATGACAGATTCATAATATACCATATATTCATAATTTAAAAAAAAAATAAATAAAATAATATTAAATAATTATTGATATTCAACGAATCTCATAGCTGACGCCCTCTTATACTAGATATTCACTAAAATGAGCCCGTTTTTGAATCCTTAATTTCTTAATTTAACTTGAATTATTTATATTAGAATAGTAGGTATAAGCAGTTTTATGAGATATTTCGAAAATATTAAATAAAAAAATTTCCTTTCACGTTTTCAATAGTCTCTCATACTCCATATGAAAAAGTAAAGAAAAATCCTATTAAATCATTCATATTTTTTTTTTGTTATAAAAAAGCGCTTGTTTGTCTATTCGCTTGTCGATGCTATTCAGATTCTCAATAGCGTGTTGAAACTTACATGTTTAGAATAAAATAAAAAAAGCAGAGCTTTCGGCGTTGCCTTACATGAATTATGAAAAGTGCCCGGAGTCATATTTTGGCCTGTCAATGGCATTATGTTTAGTTGGGCGGTTAGTATGAAAAGCACGATCAAGCTTAGGGTCCTTTGGGGTTGCTGCAACATATGCCGCTCTTTTCGAGGGATTATGAATATTTTTAATGGGGAACACACACAATGAGAATGAAATAAGTAATTCGGTCTAATCTCATTTATCATTTTTACTTTATTTTAGCCTGAAATCTTTTAATAATCCTATTAATCGTTGCTAAAATTATTTTATTTTAAAATCAGTAAACGGACATAAGTATTCTTAAACATTAATGAAGACGCAGGATATTAGGCCTAGTTTTTTTTTTTTTTTACAATAGTCAGGTATGAAGGAGTATGAGGGGTCTCTTCCAGTGATCTAAATTCTAAATGCGTTATTGGGTACACTCAGCTTGGCAAAAGAGAAATATATTGTATTCTCTCAAAAATTTTCAATTTTTAACCAACTTCAAAAAAAGGAGGAGGTTCTCAATTTGACTGAATTTTTTTTATGCCTATGTTACTCGATTTCTTCGCCAATTGTGAACCAATTTTGATGATTTTTTTTGCATTGGGTTCAGTATAGTTTCCGATTGGTACCATATTAATGACAAAATAGCGGAAATCTCCAATTCATATAAGCAAATAATCGAAATTATAATAAAAAATATTTTATAAAAATAAACAATCTTAAAACGTTCATTTAAAACCAGCTAACGTTTTGAGATAATTCCTCTATTTATAAATTGAATTTTACTATCATTTTGTAAATCTTTCGGGATGCATGCAAGGTATTATATTATCTTAAGTCTCACTATTGTCAACATCACTAAAAAGAGAAAAATATAATAATTTTTAGAAAAAAAATTAAGAGAGCTGACTTCAAAAAAATTAAATTCAACAAATAAAGTAATAAGAAATCAAAAATAAAATAAAATGCACTAAAAGGTGTAAAATAATTATCTAATTTAGTTACAACTAAAAAATTTTTACATGAAATCACTTTTTGAAGTCGGTGCTAAACATAAACATTTAATGAATCGCGCTCAACGGATCATACCTAGTACGTTTGGCGGGTAATGAAGACAAATTCGCGTAACCTCGGTTATCTAGTTTCTTTAGAACCAACTTCAAAAAGTGATTTCAAGTAAAAATTTCGTCGTTTAGTTGTAACTAAATTAGATAATTATTTTATATATTTTAGTGCATTTTATTTGATTTTTGAGTTCTTATTACTTTGTTTGTAGAATTTAATTTTATTGAAGTCGGTTTTTTTTCTAAAAATTATTTATTTTTTACATATTTATGTTAATGAGATCCAAAATTTTTCTTCAAAGGGTTTGACTCAGAGTTCCTCAAAACGTTTATTCAAATCCAAAACTTTAGCAAATGTAAGTGAAATTAAAAAAAAAAAATAATAGTTAAGAAAGGAAAAAAAATTATATTGGATGTATATGGTGAATATTTTCCAAGATTCTGTACTCTATCAGCAAATTTTGCTAAATTGGCAGTTTGTGTTTGAATTAGAAAACTGAAACTTAAGACAAAAATATAGTTTTTAAGGAATTTGGTGTTGGTACTTGGTGAAACATTTTTTAAAATTATCGGATAAAAAATACTTCCTTATTTTTATTATATACAAATATTTAAACCAGTTTTCGATTCATTCAAGAGCTCGTCATTTAATGATTAGTTTTTTTTTTTTTTACATATTTTATCTGAATCTAGGACGCCGAAAATCTAAAAAGTTCTATTTTTTGAAAATACAAACACTTTGGCACGAGAATTAACTCCTTACAAACTTCACATTTCGAATATCATATCTATTAACATTTATTAGGCGGATAGAAAGAGAGCAAGGAAAAATATATCTGAAAATTGTTTATCTTCGCATTTTAAATATTTCTAAAAAAGATTATGTAATAAAAATAAAAATCAATTTTCTATGAACTTCGAATGAGTATCCACTGGGTAATAAAAGAGGAATTTACAGATACCAAAACAAACTTTCTACCACCTTCTGTTTTTAAGTTATCGTAGATATCAGGATTCAGACAGGCTCACACACGTAAACTCGCGTGTATCAATAAATCGATATAAAGTTTTATTTTTGCAGTTGTAGAAGTCAGATTAATTATGTGAAAGATTTTTTCAGTTAGGGTACCCATAATAAAATTAGAAAACTAGTTAAAATTTCAAATTTTGAAACCAAAACCTCGTGAGAAATCTAGAAAATTTTATACAATTTATTAAATTTAATCATGGATTGCCCAATTTGAAATTTTTCCAATTATTATATGTATTTAATGAGAATTATTTTATCCTCATTCAAATTTTGGGAGAGAAATTATTAATTTCAAAAATAGCTGAATCGGTTTCTGAAATTCTCTATCTTCAAGAATAGTATTTTATTTATTTATAAACTTTATCATGCCGAACAAAATCAGAATGGGAGAAATATTTATGTTTAATTTCACTTAATCTTGATTCTCCATGTACATGAATTTTGAGTCTATTTAGTTACGATGATGTAATTTTAGCTATTTAGAGGTACTTTTTTATTTTTAAACTTAAAGTTTTAAGGTTCTATTATCATTTATGTTATATTTGGTTCAATTGAACAATCTTAATGTAACTTCTTAGTTTATATTGTAAAGTATATGTATAATCCATAAAACGTAAGCTGATTTAATGACCATAATTCTTCCTCAAAGAGAAAAACGACCACGAAAAACAAGAATATAGAATACTTGTTTTCTCAAGAAAAATAAAACGTCTTATCTCTTTTAGTTTTTTAAGATTTATATTTATTGATATTCGAATCAATGTCTAATAAAGTTACAACAAAAGTAACAATGGTAATTTTCTAGAATCTGAGATCATTGTTAAGTGTAATTGGGGATGTATTGTGCGAGTTTCTTTTGAATGAAACTCCAAGACAAGTGATTGGCTTTCTTTGGAGCAGTGAACATGAAAGTATTTAAACAAAAGCGAAAGGGGCTAAACATTTCTATAGACTACTCTTAGGAAAGGAAACAATAGAAGACATTTGTGCAACTAAAAACATTATTTACTCCATTAGAGGTAACTATATAACCAGATCTAAGTTATATAAAGTGTAAATATAATAAGCATATGTTAAGTTTTATAAAATTAATCAACACATATTTAAATAATTGTTGACAAAATCATCTGTATCATCAAATCAAAAAAGAATCAGAATCCCGGATAAGATCTAAGTCAGATGTTCCCAAACTGTGCTCAGCGGCTTTTCCACAGGTGAGCCGCGAAGCTTCATAATCAGAGCCACCCAGAAGCGGGGGGGGGGGGGGGGTCAAAAGCCCCGGGGCCCGGATTTTTGGGGGACCCGGGCGGGAGGTTGATTTTTTTTTCTTACACTACACTAAACTATTGATTATCTGCGAGGTCCATAGAAAACAAGAAGAAATAGAATATTGACATATTTACAAATAAATAAAATATTTTTAGCTTTTAATGAAAAAATACTGGTAACATTTTGTTCACACCCGATAGCAAAATGAGTTTCGTCCTGGATATGAACAGTTTTTAAATTACCATTACATTACTGTAGTTTAATTTAAAGTTATTCAATATAAACATACAAACATTTATCCCAACATATAGAGCATTATACATTAGAAGGGACCCATACGCATGTTTGCCCAGAGGCCCGGAATTTCTCTGGGTGGTAATTATATTATATATATATATATATATTTTATATTTATTTATTTATAATTAATTGCCGTAAATTAAAATTAAAATCAGAAAAAGAATTGTATATATACGTATAATTTATTTTCACTTAAAAAAAAATAATAATTATAATTTTTTTTTTATTATTTTTTTTAATGAAAGTAGGTAATATGTGAGAGGTTCCTCCTTCGTTTGCGTAACGGATCATAATAAAAATTTTGACGAACGAAGGCGTTAAACCAGCCGAAATTCGGGACCGATTGCGTGCTTAGTGCGGGGAGAATGCACTTTCATGGGCACGAGTAAAAGTCTGGTGTGCAGATTTCAAAGAAGGGCGTCAAAAAGTTGAAAATGTGAGTCACCGAAGACGCCCCCGCTCAACAATGTTGCTGCTGTTCGCGAGCTCATTGAAAGAGATCGTCGCCCCACTGTAGCAGAAATTAGTAATAAAATAGGATTTAGTTTTGGAAGTGTACACACCATCATCCGAAAGCACCTGGAATTCCGAAAAATCTCAGCGAGGTGGGTTCCACGCCTGCTTACACAAGAAAATAAAAATGCGAGAGTTGAAGTTTGTCAGACACTTCTTGCTCGTTTTCAAAAGGAAGGGCAGGCTTTTTTGCAATGCATTGTGACGTACGATGAAACTTGGTTTCACCACTACACTCCCGAGTCGAAAAGGACCAGTATGGAGTGGAGAGCAAAGGAAAAGCCAAGACTATCAAACGCCAGGAAGGTGATGTCAACGTTTTAAGCCTTGATTTCCTTCACGATCGTCGCATAATAAACGCTGTAGACTATTGTGGTATTCTTGACCAGGTTCGAGCTGCATATGGGTCAAAAAGTCGACGTCAGCCCATCCGAGACGTCCTGCTTCTGGATGACAATGCAAGACCCCACACAAAAATTGTTTGAAATGCATTGGAATACACTTGACCACCCTCCCTACAGCCCTGACCTTTCAACCATGCGATTTCCATATGTTTGGGCCTCTCAAAAAAGCACTTGAAAACGATCAAGAGGTTGAACAGTTCGTGCGCAATTGGATGGATACCCGCCCGAAGTCATTCTTCGAAATCAGCATGAAAAAAATACCTGTTCGATGGGAAAAATGCATTAATAAGAGGGGAACTACGTAGAAAAATAAGTATAAAGTGTGTTTTCTTCTTAAATGTCAAATAATTTTCAAAAGGCTCGTTTATATTTGAATTACCCTAATACTAATTGAATTAAAATAAATTGGTCTGTAAAGTAATTGTCTTTAAAATAATTGTGTCAAAAACGCCAAAGATACAAATCCAAATAGGGTACGGATGAGTATGAATAAATAAATACATTTTTGCACGAGGGGTGAACCGCAATTGGAATTAGGTGTACACCGTTTTTGGAAATACTTTGGAATTCATTAGATAATCTATTGTCATCTATTGTCTTCTACTTGGAAATAAATGTGGAAGTGGAAGTAGGTGTACAAGATTTTAGCTCGCAGTTCACCCCTCGTTTTTGGATTTTTGGAGTTTAAATTTCAAAAATTATTTTGTCCGATGCTCTGGTTAAATTTGACTGGAGGTCAACCAGGTTTTAGAGCTAAAATTTATATCAGATAGAATCTATACAAATTTGACTTTAGTTGACTGAACACAATTCTGACGATTAGCTGGCTGTCAAAGATATCGAAGGCAATTGACCGAAAGTAGACAATTATTGAAATAACGATTAATCTCGGGAGAATTAATCAAATCCCACGATATCCGCACCTTTCGGAGAACTAAGAGTGTTACCCTTGGCGAAGAACGCAGTTGCCATTGGCATATATAGAAATATTTCTATGTCTTTAGTACATCTGGAAAATGCACTGGATATGCTATATTATGTCATTAGACATATATAGTCCTGATGGATCCTATGGATGACCCACCATTACGGACTATCCTTTTAGTATATTCAGTGGGCCAAGAGGTGCTATGTTATGCCGGCAACAGGATGCAGCAGCTGCTGCATCAAAACTAACTATGGTGAACAAATCTCTTGAATTTATCTGATAAATTCCAAAAGAGATAAAATGCTATGATATTACATTAGAAATATCATAAACACGATTGTTTCTACAAATCCTACTACATCGACTCTGTCGATTAATGAATATATAAATTCATGAATATATCACTATCAAATGATGATGATATCATGTTGCATAAACAATTATGCAAGAATGCATGTATTGGAATGGTGACCTACACATCTCGGCATATATAGAATTTCTTCTATCTTTTTAGTATATTTCGGTTGATCCTGCCAGGATATGCTATTTTATGTCTATGACATATATAGTAAGAAATACTCTATCCTTTTAGTATATTCAGACGCGCTGTTCTGGATATGCTTCATTATGCCGAGATGTTGGTGGCTTGAACCAAATACGCCGACACTGTGGGCTTTGGCCTGGTTGAGTGGTGCGTGCGGCCGGGCTGATCAATGACACAGCAGTAAGCCAATAATTCACGGCGCATGGTTTGATGGTGGCCATGCAGATTGATAAGCATAAATAAGCTGTCATTCTTTGATGATAATTATAACTATTTCATAAGACAGTAAACAGTAATAACTGTAACCAGCAGTTGAGGGCGCTGCTGGAAATTGCTATCAATATGAATAATTCATAACGGCCGATGAAAATCACCGGTAGCATGGTGATGGCTACAAAAGCTGGCCATGATTGATTCCGTGACTAGCTCATCGGCTTCCACGCTCGGAGCACCGCGGTGTCCACGTATTCAGGAAGTGACAAACCTGCAAGCCGAAATTGGTGTTGCTCTGGCATTAGCTAACGCGCTAACCAGTGCATCACGTACTGGGACTGTGGGAAGAGAGTCCGAATCTGAAGAGGTGGAGCATGGAAAGTCATGTGCAAGAGAAACCTCGAACAACCATACCAAAGGTTGTTGAAAACAAATGGTGCCATGGGGAATGGAGAAAGCCCTAGGGACGAAAGTTCCTAGCTCCATTCGACTGAGGTTGGACTCGTGGTGGCACAAGGATTCGTCTAGATAGCTGTTGTTAACTCGCCAGCTGTTGATAGCTTCAACACTAGCGAGGGTGGAATATACGCCCGCTATATTTCACGTGTACCTCTGCGTACACACCTAAACCCTGATTGATGCCATTCGTGGTGATTTGTCGATCTTTCGGGGTACACATACGATACGAGAGTATGTATGCGCTGGTTGCGAGTGCGTGTGAAGGCCTCATCGCTATAGACACCACTTTAAACAATTCAGTGCGTCATTGCGCTGTCGAATCTTTGGTTTAGAATATAACCGTGGTTAAGTGGGATCATTATAACACAAGGTTGCTATTTTGCTCTATTAATTCATTTATTGATATTAGTTTATTTATTTGTTTGTTCATACATTTTGTATTATTTGATGTCTAGAATTTAACAAAGTATGTACTTCGAATTGTTTGAAATTTTGAATAATCTATACTATAGGCTACCCCTCGATTGTGTTAAAATGTGTTCCCATTAAATGCAATCAGTTTTATAAAGCGTATATTGAATATTTACTTTTTAAATAAAACTCACAAAGTGAATTAAATAAATGAAATATAAAAAAAAAATCGAAATTAAGGTTGTTTGCTTTTTGTTTTACTTTTTTTTAAGAGGAAAATTGTTTCAATAAATGCTATTTGTTTATTATATTTACAAAGAGAAATTATATAAAACAATACTATATTTACTTTAAAAATTTGATGGTATTTTTAAAAACAAAAATATATATCAAATTTATATACATACATTAAATAAATAAATCTTATCGAATGATTTGGTTAAAAGGGAAAAAACGGTTTTATTGGGTACGGCAATAAGGAGGACCTAGTGTTGAAATATCTCACTGATTATACTTTAAAATTTCTGAAACGTGGGAAAAATAATTTCCAAAGATATTTTTTCTGTTTCTCTCTTCGTGTGTGCGTTTGGACACCAAATCCATACTCAAGATAATTTAAGGATGGAAAGCTGCAGACATTTTTGGGGCCGAAATATTTGTATTTCCAATGCGTAGAGCTGATTAGATTTGTAGCTCTCTACCTTCAGACTCCAAAATGCAGAAATGATATTTCTTAAAATGATTTTATTTAGATTCTCCAGTGTTATGCTAATAGTCTAAATATAAACAGGTGTTTTTTAATTTCACTTAAATAAATTGATGAAATTTTTTTTTAAACTCCCTAATAATAATTTAATAAAAATATTATTTTATAATAAATTTAAATCATGATAAGTTAATAGAAAAATAAAGTTTTGTAACCGCAGCCGTCCATCTATGGAGAGAGTAGCATGTTTTGTAAAAGATTTCATTTTGCCCTCTAATTTACTTCTTTAGTAATATGGTATATATCTTTAAAAATTTATACTCACATACTATTTTAAGAAATCATTTCATTGGGCTTTGATGATAGTTACCTGAAAACGAAAAAAAAATCGAATTAGTTGGAATCTTTAAATAATATATATTTTAAAATAATTACTTAAAATTATATATATACAAATAAATTACAATCAACAGTTAGACCCTCTTCACACTAGGCAATTCTCAGCTGACGCAACTGAAACTCGACTATCGTAAATTTGTGCTGCCTGTGCGTAGGAATACCCACCATCCAATGGATTAACCATTTGAATAACAAAATAAATTACTGGAAAGAAGCAAATTCAATTTATTTATCCTTAACAATAAAAAATTAATATATCCAGTACACACTAAGCCAGCAAAATTCTTACAATTAATTTTATTATTAAATCTCCCCTGAATCGCTTTAAAGTATTCTCAGTGTGAAGTACTAAGTCGCCTGTGGGTATTCCTACGCACAGGACACACAAATCATTTGTTTTAATTTTTTCTTGAAATAAAACAAATGTTTAAAAAAATGTTAATTTGTCTAAGTTTTGAATAAAATTATTTTTATTATTATTATTATGAAAGTAAAAATTTTAATCATAATTATCATTAAAGGAGACAATAAAAGAATGTGTCTTCTGCTGGAAAAATAAATTTTTAATTTATTTATATCGAGACTATAGTTTCGAGAGCTTTGCCCTCTTCATCAGTCTATTACAAGCAAAGCCCTCGAAACTATAGTCTAGATATAAATAAATTAAAAAAATTATTTAATTTATTGTCTCCATTAAGTTATAAACATTCTGCTACTCTCAGCAAAAAGAAACGTTCATAATTAGGTATGATTCTTTGCAAAGTTTCAAAACACTTAAAGAAAACACTGATAGAAAATTATTAATAAATTATTATAAAGGCTTAAACAACTACATATTTTTGCTTTACAAGGAAATTGTATTAAAATTAGTACGGCAAGTATATTCAAAATATATATTGATTTTTTATGGTTCATTTGGATTTATGGTTTAATGATTTTTATATAAATTATTATTAAAATATTTTTTTTTTAATTTATGTTTAAAATATTCAATGGACTATTTTTTTTTTTTTTTTGCTAAATCTAAATTAGGGTCAAAAATTACCTCAAACAGTACATGTATGCAGAACAGGAGGATTTTAAGATCAAATTTATTGGTTTGAATTGTCAACTAACGATTTTGAAGCCAGTGCCTTGTATGTGCAAGGTAGGCAACCAATAGGCATAGCTGTCGAATTGAATATAGAACTTACAGGGGCTTCCAAAGTTGCGTTCAGAAGACTGTTCAACAAATTTTCTTATCCATAAATCTAACAATGGATCTTAGTAGAATTTTATACGCTGATTCTCACGGTGTTTTTTGATTTCTTACAACAGATCAGGGTTTTGAGATGTTTTTTGATCTAAACACCAAAAACGGTAATTTAGGTTGGTCTCTTGTTGACTCTTGTAAAGCCATAGGAAATGAAACAGCAATATTTGAAATGAAAATATTTTGTTTCCTAAATAGAAAAAAGCTTCCTCTTTGATTTTCATTCTACTGCCTGTTTAGCTTAATTAGAACTTAATTTCTAACTAAATAAGCTGATGCGGTAATCTACATGACTTTACCATACACCTAGCCCCTCTCTTATATTTAATATTTATTAAAATAACCCCCCTCTCAATCATTATTAGTAATAGAAGATATTACTTCTTTATTTATTTCATTCATAAATATTAATAGATTTTCAAATTAATCTTAATTTAGGCCCCTATTATCCTCGTATTATAATAATATAGCAACATCAAGTGGAAGCTTTTCAACTTGTCTTCTTGAGCAGCTACTCCAACTTCCCACCTAGTTCACAAACTGTACTCAACCACTCTCATAATTACATTGAGAAATATTGCATATACATAATTATTTCTCAAATTCATGGCGAAATTTGTCATTTATTTGAGAGTTCCATGATGAAATTGGATTAATCGCTTCATCTTATAATTTTTTAAATTTGAAAGCTTATAGTGTTTGTATCGTTATTTCACCCATGCCACGTCCTTCAATTATTTTATTTAGAAGAAGAAAACAGTTAAATATGCTTCAATATTCTTAAATAGGGTTTTCTTGGATTTTGATTCGCAAACAAAGCATGCAAAGCATTCGAGAGAGTTGAGGCAGTTAATCGGAATAGGCGAACATTGAACGGATGAGGAAGAAGGAGCAGGTGGCCGAGATTGCGCAGGCAGCAGCAGCAACAGCAGTAAAAAGAAAAGAACAAGAAAATAGAAGAGCCATTTAAGATGATTAGTGGGGATAGAAAAAATGGCATAAGCAAAAGCAGAATATCAAGGAACATCATACAAAATGGTTTATCCATTATACGTTATATCAGGGAGTCAAGCGGGCCTAGTAGTGAATTCACTAAAAAAAAAAAAAAAAATCTGAAATCTGAAGAAAAACATTACAAATTTTCTACTGTGACTTTTATCTGTCTGTGTATCTGGCTGGGTTCAAATACCAACAAAAACACAAAATAGGAAAGTCGTAGAAAGCTCTTTTAGTAGCAAAATGTATGTATTTCCAATGCAAAAAATAGATTAGATTTTGGGCTTTCGCTGTTCAAAGATGAAGAAAATATCATTTTTTCTTAAGATAATTAAAATAAAAGAATAAATATCTAATAGATTATTATATTTAAGGTCATTACTAGGGCCTGGTAAGAAAACGATTTTACTTTTTCCTCCATTTGGATTATTCAAACGTCTAGAGCAGTGGATCCCAAACTGGGGGCGATCGCCAAATTGTTTAAAATAATAAAACTGATTTATTATTTACACATTAAATCAAATTAAAATTAAAGATACAATGAAAATGAAAAGGGGGTGATAGGTGTTAGTCAACCTCCAGAAAGGGGAGATGGGCCACAAAAGATTGGGAACCACTGGTCTAGAGTTAAGTAAACGATAATTATTTTTGCAGATTAAACTACTAAGGATAAAATTTTTTAACCATTCAGGGCATATTTCAATGTTTAGTGAAAATACTTACGCAAGTAACTGTGATTCTCATGAAATTTTAAATAAATCATCATGGCAATTGAGAGGAAAGAAAAGGGGAATCGTTTCTACTCTCTAAGTCGCATTATGTCCATGCGCTATGGAGTCTCATAACTATTTTTATTATTTTATTTAAAATAAATATACTGTATACTTATATTTTAATAAAAATGTATTAACCTTTAGAAGGTAATTTATATATTTTACTATTAAAATTTTTAGTTTTAGGTTGATTAATAATAGGGAGAAACCATTCGTAGTTCATAAAAGGGAATCAATTCAAACATTCGGTAAATACTTGAGCAAATTTACTCAATCTATTTCCAATAATAGCCTAGCGTCGGTAGGATAGGCTCCGCCTTTGGTAAGCCTTGGAATCGCATCTAAATGTACCATACGCGCTGTGCTGGAAACCGCTGAACCTCAAATAGGAAATTGCCCGTCAAGAGGGTCGTTTGTCTACGGAGCTTCCCGTGGGACAAGACATCATTTATCTATGTCTACACGAGCTTACATACAATTTCCCTGTTTGTTTTTTTATAAATTATACCTATTCAATAATTTGATTTCTAGAATGTAGAAAAGTAAATAAATAAATATTTTTAGATATAGGTATAGCTGGTAAACTTGTATTTTTGCGATTAAATTTATTAAGGGTTGAGATTTTGCTTAAATCACACATAATTAATTATAATTATTTATTGAACACAAACAACAAATAATACAATATACAATTTTCATTTCCATTTTTTCTAAAATCGGAGGGATTGCTTACTCTTGAGAACGATCGCAGAATAAGCTGATCGAAAAGTCCTAGTTTCAATTGTATTATTTGTTCGTGTTCAATAAATAAATAATTATAATTAATTATGTGATTTAACCTTCAGACTGCCAACAGGACGAATGTGTTCCATGAAGGAGTATAAATAAACTATAAATAAACTCTTAAATAAAAAAATTTAAAATTGGTAGTTTAAGCTCTAAGGGTTAAATAAAATTTCAACTTTTAATAAATTTTAATCGCAAAAATAAAAGCTTTAACAGCTACAAATATTTAATTTTTATTTCTTTGTATCTAGATATAGTGAAAAATTCAGAAAATCAAAAGAAACTGAATTATTAAGAAAAAAGCAGAAATCGCGCCAAATGTTTAATAACGTTAGTTAGGCAACAAATGCTTTCAACATGCCGAGGATGTTAATATAATTTATACTTCAGAATACATAATTAGAAAATCTTCGGAAATGGTGTCCAATTTGTTTTTTAATAATCAATATTTAAAAAAAAGTGTAATTTATTAAAAAAACATTTTAGAAAAACTTACTCTATACGCTTCTGCAAAGTCAACAAGTATTGATTTCACATGATATTATTATTTTATTTTTGCTTTGAAACGTGGAGAACTAAAGCAAGTATTTTTCTGTTTGTGTGTACATCTGTGAGTCTGGATTAAAATATCCGCGACAATACAACAATAAAAAGTCGTAGAAAGTTTGATTTGGGACAAAAATATTTGTATCTCCGAAGAAGAAATTATTCCGAGGATTGAGTGGATATTGATGAGGCAGTCCAAAAAAAGAAGAAGGAGGAATTAGTCTCCGAAACGTCGGTTTATGAATAAAAATATAGTTTAAAATTATTTTGGACTGCCTCATCAATATCCACTCGATTTCACTTACCAGTCCGTTTTCAAAAAGTACTTCAATCTTATTCCGAGGATGATAATATCGAACAAGTCATTATATTATGTGCGTTTTAAATTTATTAAAAGTGTACCGTGTGCACTAGTTTACGTCTCTTAATTCCTATGAAAGACACTTAAACATTTTCACTTTATATTGTCTTAATAAATTAGAATAGTAGTCATTTATATTCATTTGCAAAATGTACAAAATAGGTTAAATTAATTTTATACAGACAGTTGACAAGATTTGCTAAAAAAATAAATAAATTATTTTGTGGGGGAATATGCGAGAAGAGGATTCGCTGAATAAATTGGGCCTCAGTTGGCTAATGGCGAATTTACATCTAGATTACTTGGGCTCTCGCCCTTCACTCACACACTTTGCTTTTATATCTATCTTGAAGTAAATATAAACATGAAATTTCACTTGTCCATTAATTTTATGTAAAGTTCTTTTATTAAAATGGTAGTTTTCTTTTTGTTTTGTTTTTTATATATGTTTAAAATTTTTGTAGGAAATTCCACCCGGGCTTCTATTATTATGCTAGGGATATTAAAGAAGTTACTCTCACAAAAAATAAAAAATAAAAATAAAAACCCTCCAAAAAAGGAGGTATATAACTAAGACTATGAATTGTAAGTAATGACTTTACAAGAATTTTTATTTTAAGAGAAACAAAGAGCTAAAATAAAAATATAGAAAGTTAGCAAATAATATTAAATAAAATAAAATAAATAAAAAAATTCTCCACGCGGTAGTGAATATTTGTTAAAATAAAAATATTCATTTAATGACTGTTGCTGTTCAACTTTATAAAAAGAAAATTTTTAATAATATGCAGAATAGTCAAAAAATGAATAAATATAAAAAGAAATTATTCTTGT
Source organism: Forficula auricularia (assembly GCA_024734495.1). Taxonomy (NCBI): domain Eukaryota; kingdom Metazoa; phylum Arthropoda; class Insecta; order Dermaptera; family Forficulidae; genus Forficula; species Forficula auricularia. The sequence continues at coordinate 7,883,008 of JALMQS010000149.1, forward strand.
ATTATACTCCAAAGTTTATAAACTTTTCGTTTCGAGAATGTTATAAAAATATCATTAGGCAATATCAGGGATACATCCGATATGTGGAATAATTCAGGGGCTTTGGTACTGTCATTAGAATTCAGGGTAACCAAATAACATAAAATAATTGAAATTTAATATTACTCTTGGATATTTTAATTAATTAAGATTTTAAAATAATACCTAGTCATATTTTCCATATTTGGAAATAGATGGAATGATATATTTTTTTCACAAAAGAGAAACAAAGGGGTTGTCCTCTGCTTGATGCAAATAAACATACGTATATATATAGGTATATCGAAATTATATATCTGTATATATATATATTATTTATTTGTTTGAGACTATAGTTTCGAAGACTTGGTCTTCATCATCAGTCTTTTTTAATTATAAATATTATTTTTCATTGTGTAAATACCGTATGGATATTGAAAATTTTCGATCTTTACTTAGCTAGAAGCCAGTTAAAATTGCCGAGGGGGCAAAATTTTAGGGAGTTTAAAATTCTAGAGGCTGCAAAATCTAAAGAACGATTAAAATTTAAAAATCGATTTGCCTTAGTTTTTATCTGATTGTATTAACAAATTTCAGCAAAGTATTTATAATAATTATTAAATTCCTTAACAAAAGTTTTTTAAGAAATTTTTTTTAAACAAACCATATTTTTATTTCTAAAACTGAATTGTTTTTATATTATTAATAGATTATAGAAAGCTAACGTTCGTTTATACTTTAATCCCAAAAATATTTATGCTTTCCCGGTTAAGCTGTAAAATATTAATTTTCGATGTTTAATTCTTTTTTTTTTATTTATAGTGTGATTAATCTCAATCTATGTAGGGGGCCCCGAAATAACTTCTAAATTGTTTTCCAATTTTAAATGAAAATGAGGTAAATTTACAGATATTGAAAATCTTTTTGGTAATAGTTTAGAAGTACGACTCCATCTATTGTTTCCTATAAAAGTAAATTCTTCATTAAAAATGTAATATTTTACAATTTTTTTTCATATTTAATTTATCAAATCAATAAAGCGATTAAAAAAAATATTTTGAAAAAAAAACACGAAAAAGTACCTATACAGAACATAACAGGTGAAAGTTATTTAAAAAATTCTATGACACTGATTTTATTAGTTATAAAAGCAACGCAAATATTTACAAATCGGCGCTCTTTATTTCCACTAAAGCAATTGTTTTTATTATAAAAAAAATTGCAGTAAATTTATTTAAGTCCAAAATTTCTAAAATTATTTCAAAAATTGGTGCAAGAAATTGATTAAGAGGAAATAATAGTCCCATATCGAATGGGGCCTAGGACGCTGTCGAAACTAAATCCGCCACTGAGGAAAACTGTTGCCTGCTTTAGATGCTCGGAAATTTTCCGATAGTTATTTCATATAGAAATAAAGAACAGCTTATTGATGTGGCAAGGTTGGAAAGCTTTTTAAGAAGTGTCCATGCGCAAGATGTTTGATTGTAGACTGGAATCTTCAGCTTTATGTACAGCTTCAAATACGCGCATCAATGGTGGCTGCGTGCTTCTCGAACAAAAACTTAATAGAGAAATGCTTATTTTTGCTTGGCGCTATCACGTGTAAGAATTGGTATTAAAAAGTGTGTTCAAAATGAAATTCAGTCAAGTGCCTACAAACCCTGGTAGTAGACTCTAAAAAGTTCTCTATTTCACGTTAGAAATTTATAAATTCGGATATTATTTTCACTTAATATTTGACAAAAATCATCTGCATTCGATTCGCGATCGAATCAAATACAGGAAACTTGTGATTTTCTAAAAATTCCGAGATTTTATTAAAAATATGCTATTTTTTTCTAGATACAGCATAAACTTTTCTTTCGACAATTTTGCTTTGACTTTATCTAAGATCAAATTCCAAAGAATTTTCTTATTTCATAAAGAGAAATCAATGAGTTTTTTATTTCCTCTGGTAAATTCAAATAAACATATATAATAACGAATATAAATGTGTATATATAATATAATTAATTTGTTAGAGACTATATAATCCATGAAGCCAAGACCCACCCAGGGTTGTAGAGCCAAAGAGTAAGTAAGTAGAGACTATATAGTTTCGAAGGTTTGATCTTTATATCAGTCTTATTAATTATAAATATTCTATCTGTTATTTCTCATGAGTTGAAGGCAAACCATGCAGAGGACAACCTTATTGAATTCTCTTTAACAAATCTACTACTCTCGGCAAACAAATTCTTTTCAAGTGAATTCTTATTTATAAATATTTAAAAAGTTTTCTTTATGTAATACTTATAAAAAACGTATATTACAAAAACATACAGAATATATTATTAATTATATTTAAAAAAAACTAAAAAACATGCTTCTAAAATGTACAAAATAATGTATACTTAATCAAAAAGTGGGGCGCAGAAACTTTTAATTAATTTCGACAAAGTGCCCACCTTTTTGATTAAAATTACATTATTTTGTATTTTTTAGAAGCATTTTTTTTTTTTGGCTTTTCGGCCTTTGTAGCCATAAGCCACTTTACGATACTATATATTTATTTTTCAAATTTGTCTCTACTCCCGGGGTCAGATTTTAGCTGGATGCCTCGAGTCGGATTCGAACCCGGGTCCCCTGGTTAGCTCGTTGTCATGCTACCGCCTAGCCTACCCGACCCCCCCTTTTTAGAAGCATGTTTTTTAGTTTTTTAATATAATTTTTTTTTTACTTTTTAGTCTTAATTATTTTTATAGAGAAAAGTTTGCGGAATTTAACAGAATGAAATGTATTTATTTTTATTATTTTTATATATTTTTTTGGCTTTTCAGGCTTTCTAGCCATAAGCCAATTTACGATACTATTTATTTTTATTTAAATTTGTCTCTACTCCGGGCTCAGATTTTAGCCGGATGCCTCGGGTCGGATTCGAACCCGGGACCACTTGGTTAGGAGGCTGACACGCTACCACCTAGCCTATCCGACCATCCCATTATTTTTATATAATTTCATTTAAATTGAGTATGTAAACAATTATTTTTATAGAGAAATGTTTGCGGAATTTAACAGAACAAAAGTCACATTGATAGCTACATAGATACATACAGGCGAAGCTATTTATAAAGCATGTAAAAATTAGCAACTTTTTGCATGATTGAAATTCTACTTGAACAGTTAAGACATTTGAAATCTTTTATGTTAGTGTTATTATTCGCCTTGGTAGTTAGCTTTGATTTGCTTGCGAATATTATCCAATCCTCAAGTTTATTATCCTTTGTTTGTAGATATGAATTGAGAGATGATAAAGGTAAACTCAAAGGCAGCGAAGATATCAAAGCAGACCTGCTGTTTTAATAAGCCCGGGCGAGGTGTTGTCAGTCGGTCTGTCTGTCGGTCGGAACTCGTACCGGGGAGAGAGAGATTTACCCAATTCTTAGCCACCATGAACAAACCCTGTATTCATAACCGATTCAGGAGATGGCTCAAGATCCACAGATATCTTTATACATCTCGCTTGTATCAACAAGGAACAACTTTGGGAAATTCACGTTTAATATTCAGGATTGTGTATGTACCCTGAGGGAGCGATCTCTGGAGGTTTATTTACAAGAATTACTAAGGAATGTTTTCATTCATTTCAATATCAATTTTAGGATTGTATGGTAAAGTATGATTTTAAAGAAATGAGTTTATAGTGAAAACGTTTTCCAAGACACAGTAAGCTCTCTGTAAATTTGGGTAATTTGATCTTTTTTACTTTCACTTATATCAATTTTATAGAATGGAGTTTAAAGTGAAAAACATTGTAGTAGGGGATGTAAATTTAACGAAAATTTCATTTACCAGTAAACGATGAATGTTTAAAAAAACGGTTAATGGGTAAAAACTGGTAATTTTTTTTATATTTTACGGACTAAGAATTGATAATTTAAAAATTTATTTTTTGTCAAAAAATAATATTAATTATTTTGATTATTTATGTCCATCGATTAAATTAATAGAGTTGTTGTAGGAAAATAAGGACAATAGTTGGATACTTATGCAAATAATTTTTATTTTTTGCCAACGTTTCGTCAACTTTGTTGACTTCCTCAGGCTCAAATAAATTAACTTCCTTCCATATGTGTCATTTTATCAATATTCCTTCTTAGCAAACATATCAGGCAGTCATCAAATAGATTGAAAATATTTTCTTTTCTAAATCTGATTTAGAAAAGAAAATATTTTCTTTCTGTTTGATGACTGGCCCTGATATGTTTGCTAAGAAGGAATATTGATAAAATGACACATATGGAAGGAAGTTAATTTATTTGAGCCCTGAGGAAGTCAACAAAGTTGACGAACGTTGGCAAAAAATAAAAATTATTTGCATAAGCTATTGTCCTTATTTTCCTACAACAACTTTATTATTATTAATAATAATAATTAAGATTTGTTTGCATCATACGAGTATATGGAATTTCTAATAAAAGAAATTGGTTTTTTATATACAAAATAGTTTAATTTATTATTTAAGCACTACGGGTTATTGCATTACATATATTTACTATCAATCACAATATGTGATCAGAAAAAAGAAATTTAATCGAAGGAGTTTTTTTTTTTTTAATTTTAAATTGTTTATTAAAATAGATCTATAAAAAACAGATAGTATTTAATGTTGTGTCTAAACAGTACATAATGTGGTATATTTCAAAAAGTTATAATAAACTAAGCAACCACCATTCAACCACCAAAGCTTTAATCAATTTGTAAAATCAATATCTAATCAGTTCTTCGATTTAGAATTACATTTTGGCAGCCAGATCGGATTTTTTTCCATTCTTAAATTAACATGGAGATTGAGAATTCAAATAGACAACAAAAAATTTATTCTTGAAATTATTTTTATCTACCTTTCAGACATTTCTTATCTAAGCTTGAGTAAAAAAGACTAAATTGAAAAGGGAAAATACTCAGTATTAATGGAAATAGGTTTCTGTGAAAAAATAAATAAAAATTGGGATTTTTGCAAATCTTTACGCTTCAAAGTCCGTTTAGTTCAAAAGGGTATTTTTTTTTTTTTTTGTTAATATCGAATTGATTTTTTTGCTGGCTAACCCGTTGGAATAATCAATGGCTCATCTTGAAATTAGAGATTTTGTTCAATTCAAGATTATTTAAAGCTGAAAATTTGAATTTTTAATTTTTTCAAAAACTTTTTTGTTAATTTTAATATGAAATAATTTAATTAGAACTTGGACATTAAAATCTATAAGATATTATACTTTATTTAAATACTATTTTTTTGATCATCTACCTTGAAAATACATTTTTATTTTCAAGTTATTTTTTTTTTTTTTAATATTTGAGATAGTGAAATTTCTCTTTCACATTTGAAATTTAAAAATACTTTCCGTTCAGTTTATCGAAGAATCTCCAACTCGTTTATCACTATGACTACTAAGGACTAGAATTCCCTCCGCACCTTTACCTTTCCACGAGAAACAATCTTCCCTTTATCAAGAGACGTATCTACAGATACCTTTAACTCCGACTAAACCCCTTTAACTTCTTCTTTTTTTCACAGAGTAGAAGGAGTCAATCCTAGCCTATAGGGGTTGCATTTTCTAGGTGTGCCACCTTCCTGCATCCATACCATCACTATATATCAAAATATTATATTCATTCTGAACTTACTATAAAAACTTAACAAATAATGTTTTTTAATATTAATTTTCCCAGCCTTCTTATTGCAAAGTATCGAATTCACTGTTTGTTTTTTACATTTTTTTTTTTTTTTTTTTTTTGTTTATTCTGAATCATAGAGAAAATTCATTCTCAAGCAAGATTTTTTCCTCTGTATCTGGATTCAAAAATCCACCCTGATTCAAATCAGAAAAGTCGTAGAAAGTACATTAAGAGTCCAGAATGTTTGTATTTTTACAATGAATAACAAATTAGATTATGGGCTCTGAGCTTAAGAACTTCTCGTTGAAAAAAGCATAAATTTAGAAAAACTTTCACGATCAATAATTCTTCCTCTAATTAATATCTGTAAAAATCAGTTGTCCCACGGTCCTTCCAAACTAAATTTCAGAATTCCATTACACATTCCAAGATCCCTAGAAATGTTCATAGTTCCTCGTCACTCCACAAACTTTGGCAAATCCAATTCAAAAGACAGAATACAAAGGCTGGCAAAAGTACTCAGCTAAATTTGATCTTTTTCTTTCTTTTACTTTCTCACCTCAACTAAAACGGATAATCCTGTCACACAATCTAGCCTTAAGTTACTGGCACATATATCCGTTAAGTTTTTCATTTTTATTTTTATTAGTATTTATCTCATACTCTAATTTCCGAATATTTTGGACTGGATTAATTATATAAATAAAAGTGTTTAATTTTACGTATACTTTTCTATTTAAAATAATTATTGTAACAGGATTATTTTTTTTCTCTTTCATATATGACGTATAGTATATCTATTTAACATGTCTTCGCCTTAGAGTATAAAGCTGCTAAATGCATTTTTTATCATATATGACATATTAATCCCGTTTGAAAGAGAAGTCGGTTAAAAAGAGATGGAGCATCGTCCAAGTAAAACTGCTACTTAAAATTACGATCTAAGTTGTAGAAAAAAAAATGTGAAAAATACTTTCTTTAAATAACAACAATATTAAATTTTGTTTGTTTTTTCTCTGCCCTGTAAAATCTCCTTGTTGTGATTTAGCAGGTTTACACTCTAAGGCAACGATATGCTTTTGCTTGTATTGGAGTCGTAAAAGCTATTAAATAAATAAATTAAAAAATCAAATTGTTATTTGGGAAGCTTTCGAATGATCTTAAATAATATCTTCTTTAAGTAGTTCTTTTTGATATGTTTGAGTAATAATAATATTATTATTCGGTTTAAAGGCGCGTCGGCGTCAGCTGCTATGGTCATTTTCGCGATCGGGTAGGTGTATTCTACTTGATATTTTCCAACTCCCAATAACTCGTCAGGATAACCTAAATCAGTCTTCGCCAGGACACAGTCAGGCAAGCATGAATGTATCCTGACCGATTCCATTGTGCTGGGATTCAAGATGCTTCGGAAAGGCCTCTAGGGACGGAAAATATATTATTAGGTTCTTCTCTCGATTTGCCAGTTCCAGAAGTCAAGTAGTTATGTATTGTAGATCGAGAGTAGAAGACAAAGACAAATAATAAACACTAAATATCAAGAGTTAAAGTTTATTTCGGTTTAAGAAGAAGAAAAGACTAAAAAAAAAATAATAATTTTAAATGGTTCAAAAGGCGGAACTTGGCACTGACAATGTGTCATGGACAGAATAGAGCTAGAATTCGCTACACATGTTTAAATTAATAAACTCCACCTCTCTGCCAAGTTTTAACATTTTAACTTAAACTGTTCTCTGATAAAAAATTGCCAAATGATTAAAATTAGCGGAGAGTGTCCGAATCATGAAAAATCTCCATTATTTTTTATCTTTTAAGATCTGATTTTATTCTAATTGAAAAGATGTTGTTTTGCCAAGTGTAGCAGAGCTGTTAATTCATAAAGAGATATCAATTAGGTTGTCCTCTGAATGATGAAAATAAACATAGGTAAATATGGTAGACCAAATATAGAGATAGATAGATAGATAGATTTGTTTGAGACTATAGTTTCGAAAGGTCGACCTTAATAATCAATCTTTTAATTAAAAATATTGTATTTGTTATTTTTCATGGGCTCAATTACCTGGTACCCTTTGGATATAGAAAAAATTGTTTTGTTGTTATAGTAAGCTAGACAATGGTTATGTGACTACCCTGCTATAACAACAAAACAAATTTTTCTAATTCCAATACGGTAATTGAACCGATAAAATATTTATAATTAAAAGACTGAGGATTAAGGTCAAACCTTAGAAGCTATAGTCTCAAACAAATAAATTATATATGTTTATTTGCATCTAGCAGAGGATAATCTCATTGAATTAAACTATTTATGATATTGTTCTACAATCTACATGATTAGAATTCTTACTCTTCTTCCGGTGAAATTAATTATTTTTTTTTAATATGGAATTGCAAGTGAGTACTTTGATATGTATCTACAAAAAAAAAATATAATATGGAAGACTCAAAGATAAATATAAATTATTGTTGAAATTTATCAACGAGAGCATTGAGATGATTCTTTAAAAGCTTTTTTTTGCAATGCCGGTAATGGTTTCGATGACCCTTCGGATTGAACTTTCTTTTTGGGAAAGGTTCCAAGGGATGCCAGTGGCATCTGTACCACTCTCATGGAAAGAGCAGCTTTTGCAATGGGGCAGGTCAGAGGTCTTGATGGTTACATCAGACCTGGCCTTGTGAGTCTCCCCCAATCCGATCCGAAGAGCGTTATGCCCTTTCACTTAACGGGGCTGTCGCGATATGTCAGCTCAACCTTCGTGGCCAAGAAAGAGATGGAGGAGATTTTTCAACCGAGGATAAAAACCATATATTAAAAAAACAAATCAAATCTATTCAATGAAAGAAATTCGAATTCGTGAAATGCTAATCCAATCAATTCGGCTGAGAGAAGAAAAAGAAAGGCTGCCATCTATTGGATTTCGCTGAAGAAAAAAAAGGTATATTTTCCAAATTGTTTATTGATTAATATAATAGGATCATAGACTTACGTTTATAACATTTTATTGTGAAATGAAATCGAGTATATCTAATAAAATTGTATAAAAGTATTCCAATTATTAACCTAATTATTCGGGTGCTTTTCATTTATTATATATTTTTATTTGGATTTAATAGTTGGTTCATTAAAGGACTATTTTCTATGTTATAATTTATAATGGACCAAATTTTTGCTATATTTTCATTATTTTTTCAAGTGGTTTGCCTGATTATTGATAAAAATTCAAGCAAATAAAGCTTTAGGGGGAAGGGAAGGGAATATTTTAGCCAACATCTCGTTAGGACAGGGGCTGCCGAAATTCTTTGCTCCTTCAAGAGTTTCTTGAATTTTTATCGACCATCTCTATTTTACTATTACGTAATTATAATAGGACAAGTAAAAATAGGATTATGTGACTTTCTTTTTTTTAATGCAATCGAATTCAATAAGCTGGATCCCACCATGAAGATGCGGCCCCTATGAATCTCCAAAGATCCCTGTATTACCGAAGAGAAAGAAGAATAGATCAAGAAAAAGGGTGGAGATGGTTTGTGGACCCGGGTTTTAAAGGTTTGAAGGTTATAAGTGCCGGGAGAGAGTTCCAGTTTCTCGAAGTCATGAGGACAAACGTATTGGCGAATGAAGAAATTGTTTATATGTTTTAGACAGTTACAGAGCTTGGGTGTATAATTTAGTATATCTTTTTAGATTGGCTTATCGACAAAAAGGGAATCGTTCTTGTAATACCTATATAAAATATAGAATTTAATTTAGATAACATATTTATTTACTAGAATATTACAAAATATAGAACGAATTAAATATTACATTTAAAATGATGTCTTATATTTTTCTATCGACTTTCCAATCGAACCCAGAGCCCGAATCAACCCTTAACAATGATATACGAGCTCCGTCCCATCTCAATTGGCCCACCATATTTTTTCTTTTTAAATAAAATTATGCTAATTCACGGTAAATTTAATTTAAATATTTATTTTTATTATCATTTGGAACAACATTTTAAACAATTTAAAACATTTTATTGTAACATTTAACTTAAAATTATTTTTTAATTGTTAAAAACATATTTTTATATAAAAAATAGTTCTTTGCCTTTCACGATTTTTTTTTTTAAGAATCTTTGAATAAGTGAAATAATCAATTAGGCTTTGCCTTTTTCCAACAAAAGAAAGTTTGTTTTGCTTATTATTAGTAAAAATGACTCGTGGAAAGGTTGTTGATGAAAAAATTCGCTCAATTATTATCAATTTATTTAAAAAGGGAAAATCAAACGCGGAAATTGGCGATCTAGTTAATTTATCAAAGTTTACTGTCAGAAATATTATTCGAGTTTATAAAACAACGAGTACAATAGATACAAAACCTCGGTATGCGTCGAAATCCAAAATATCTGATGATTATTGACGGGCATTGAAGAAGATTATTAGAAAAAACAGGTGTTCGAACTATGGTGAATTATCCGTTCTTTGGAGCGATGCTGTGGGGCGAAGTGTTTTAAGATCCACGTGCCATAGAGAAGCCCTTAAGTTAGGTTTTAAAACTTACAAGGTAATTTTATTGCAACTTATTTCAATTTTTTTTTTTTTTGTAATTTTACTAATTTTTTTTTAGGCGAAAGAAAAGCCACTCTTGACATTAAAACAAAAGAAAAACCGGCTTAAATGGGCTAAAAGTCACATTAATTGGAGGAGTGATGAATGGAATAGTGTCCATTGGAGTGATGAGTCTCGTTTTGAAGTTTGTGTTGTGGACAATCGAAGCAGAGTTATTCGTCAGAAAAATGAAGCTTTCATTTCAGATTGTTTAAAAAAGAAAGTAAAATTTCCTGCTTCAGTTATGGTATGGGGTTCAATGTCTGCTAGAGGTGTTGGAAAACTTCACTTCATTGATGGAATTTTAAACACTAATAAATATTTAGAGATTTAAAAAAAATCGTTACTTCCAACAATGGCAGATGCATTGCAGAATAATAATAATTTTGTGTTCCAACAAGACGGGGGGCCTGCCATACATCAAGAAAATCTTTAAAATGGCTTTCTGATCATAATGTTCCACTTTTGGAGTGGGTGGCAAACAGGCCCGACTTGTCACCAATAGAAACTCTTTGCCACACAATGAAAAAGCTATTACGAATACAACCAGCTAGAAACGTAGTCGAATTAAAACACAAACTTCAAAATATTTGGAATACTTTCACTCAAGATGAGTGTCAAAACTTAATAAGTAGGTTGCCCAAAAGAATTCAAGCCGTAATTAAAAATAAAGCCGACGTCACACAGTGGTAAAGGTTTTGGATTTTGTATGTTTTCCTTGTTTTTAACAATTAAAAAATAATTTTAAGTTAAATGTTACAATAAAATGTTTTAAATTGTTTAAAATGTTGTTCCAAATGATAACAAAAATAAATATTTAAATTAAATTTACAGTGAATTAGCATAATTTTATTTAAAAAGAAAAAATATTGGTGGGCCAATTGAGATGGGACGGGGCTCGTATATCGGCGCCTGGGGGCTCAATATTCACCACTTAGGATAAGAGCAATATTACTACTGACAAAAAAGAAAGGGGTATAGGGAGTGAATCTGAGAATGGTGTAAAAGATTTACAAGACTGAATCACCTATTAAAAAATAAGTGTTGCTGAGTGAAAGTCATGAGGTGTACACATCATATGTTTTTGGAAATTTTTATTATTATAACCAGGGGTGTCCATCTTCCTAGTATGGTGACTCCCCACCCCCTCCCCAGTTTCTGAAAAGTAACCCTCCCTCCTTGTACATTATATTTTTTATTCTAATTTTGCAACAATTCTCAACCCCCCCCCCCTGCAAAAAAATCAAATACGCACTCTCCGTCTTAATCCCCTCCCCCAGGGGTACCCCTGTTATATCTTTTATACTACCTATTTCATTGGGTATATTGATGGAGAAGAAGCTAAAGATGGGAGTGTAAGGCAAGTCAAGGACGAGCCTAAGAGGTATGCAACCATTTGCCCTTGCTTGGTGATCAGCTGCCGCCCTGACAGGCTGGCCTAGAAATCAATTGTGGCATTTACTTCATGCAAAATGAAATGATAAAAAAAAAAGAAAGAAAGGGAAATGCACTCGCAAGGCCAGCCATGCACCCTGCTTTGCTTTATCGGAGTCATTAAACATTGATCGGTTCGGTTTCCGCAAATCAAAAGCCATTCCATTCAACGTACATTTTTTCAATGAGAAAGGAATAAAAAATAATAATAATAATAATAATTCATTTCGGATTGAAATTTAAAGCTCTTTTATTCATTTGAAATTCACCTTAACCAAAAATAAATCTGGCCTGTTATTTAAATTTATTCCACTTTAATATCAAACCAACGTTAAAAATAAATAATTAAAAGTTGATAAAAAAAAAAAGATAAATAAATATAATTTAAGTAAAAAAAAATTTACGACCATACCAGCAGGGAGCGATAAAAATAAAACAGTTGTATTAAAAAATTAAAACAAATCCTAAGTAAAAGCGTTTCATTTTGAGTAAGGGTGCATTGCTGCGAGTATTACATTCGAGATTCGATAAACGATGAAAGGAATGATAATAGCAGGAATGAGTGGATTTGTGAAATATTTTTATTATTTTTAAGTTAAGCCGTTTCTAAACGCCGACAGATAAAATAATCACATAAAAAAAGCCATTCTTCATTTTAAATCGAAATACCTACATTAAAAAAAATAATAATCACAATTTTATTTAAAAATATCTTTACATAGAATATTTTATTTTATTTTTGACTCCATAACAAATTCGAGTCTTTCCAAAATAATGATGAAATATAATTTCTAAATTTCATGTTTTTATCATATTTAGTTTACGAACTACAATGCTCTGACAGACGGACAGACATACAAACATTGTAGCGACACTAATAGGATAATATGGGCCCGTTTTTACTTTTTAAAGGAACCGTAAAAATGAAATAAAATTCAAATAATAAAAAAAAATATTATCAGGCTAATTTTACACATACACATTTATTCACATGTTTGGAGAGTTGTATCATCTTTATGAAGAATCAAGGCCAACGATATTTGTGAAATGTATCATTATAAAAATAGAAGTCGTTGATTAGTACAACATAATGATCTTGTTTTATTATTAATGAAAAAGTCACTTGACTCAAAACGTAGGAAAATATCTAAATATAAAATTTAGAGAAATTCAGGCGGATGTTGCAAAAAGGTCCTTAAAGATAATTATTGAAAAAGTAATTTAACTTGACTCAAAATGTTGTTAAATAGCTAAATATATAGTAAAATTTGGATAAATTTGGAAGCATGTTGCAAAAAGGTTCTTAAGGATCATTAATTAAAAAGTCACTTAATTTCACTCAAAACGTTGTGAAATAGCTAAATATAAAATTTGGAGAAATTTGGATGCACTTTGAAAAAAGGTCCTTAAGGATTATTAATAAAAACGTCACTTAATTTGACTCAAAAAGTTGTAAAATAAATAATTATGAAATTAGGAGAAATTTGGACGTATGTTGCAAAAAGGTCTTTAAGGATTATTAATGAAAAAGTAATTTAATTTGACTCAAAACGTTGTAAAATAGCTAAATATAAAATTTGGGAAAAATGGGAAGCATGATGCAAAAATGTCCTTAAGGATTTTTTTAATTAAAGGATTAAATTATAAAATCTGTAAAATTATTAGGAGTTGATTTTAATTAATTTGGGGGTAGAAATATTCATAAGAATTCACTTTCATAATTATATGTACTCGTTCGTGTTGAATGGAACGATGTTTCCTCTACGCGAAACTCTTGCCAACTGATTCTCAATGCTCGGTGCATTCTCTTATATAACTGTACAAAGTGAAGAGAGGGGGAATGGGGGGGGGGGGGGGGGGAGGGAGTTGCAATATTTTGAAAAATCGTCTTCAAAATAAATATTTAGTTGAGAAAACTTATTTCCTATCTAGCCAAGTACTTAATTAGAATCTGCCCTTAAGTCGAGGGTGGTCAAAGGGTAGCAGAACCTCCCTCTCTCAACCCCAATTTAATCAAATATCTAATACCTACCTATATTTAATAAAACATTCAAAAATGTTTTTTGTGCTGATCAGATAAAACCGTGTTCACGGAACACGATTTTCACTGAACTCTTTATAATAAAAAACTAAAAACATACATTTAGTTATATATATTTCTATTAAGAATTTTATCAAATAATTATTAAGACTTTCCATTTTTGTGTTTTCGAGAGTATCGGATTCCAGACAAATAGGCAAACGGAAAAAAAATTACTCTTGAAAATGATTTTTCTCCATGTTCCAGACATTCCTAAGGGCCAGTTGTATGTCGGTTGGTAAAGTCTTTGTAAAAGTCGTCAAAGGGTAAAAAACATAGAATTCACCTTGTGCCCGACCGGAAGGCCAATCAGATGGCACGCACTTTCATCTGATTGGCTATCCTGTCGGGCACAATGTGAATTCAAAGTTTTTACCCTTTGTCGACTTTACCAACCGACATACAACTGGCCCTAAGTGAATTCGAATTTCGTCCGCCTGGTGAGCTTTTCTCTCCTTGTGTATTAGGAACAATATTTTCATACAAGATCGTTACTAATTTCAAGTACTCACCACTGAAAAAATTATTTTTTAAACGCTAGTTATTAATGGTGGCCATATTTGCCAAGAGCGTAGCATTACTGATTTCCACTTGGTAAAAAGTTTCGCGCACATCTATTGAAAATTAAATTATCGGCTCCGGCACTCATTTACACACATGCAATTTTAATTTAATGGAAAGTTTTTCCCTGTATTAGTTATTAGCCAATTTTAATTACTTACTTGTCTCTCTCGTTATTGATTTATTTAAATTATAATTATTTTGCTTCGGGTAGTATCATTAAAAAGAATAGTCAAACATTTAAAAAAATATGTCAATAAAGGATATTTTATATCATTCATCTAACGGCTATATTAATTAATATATTTAAAAAAGCATGTCTGCCAAATTAAATAATTTAATAAAGCTAGTTATAAGAACAAAAAAGAGAAATAGTCGTGTTTTGAAAAAGATAAAAAATGAATATATTTTAGTATGCAATTGGATGTTGATGAAAGCAGTCCACGGTGGTTGCAAAAAAATAAGACTACAGAGGTTTTATTATTTTACATTTATTTGTTAAACCGACGTTTCGGAGATTTATTCTCTCCTTCTTCAGGGTAACAAAAAGTCAATGAAAGTAGTTCAAATCATAATTACTTCCTGTCTCCTTTGACAATGCCAAAAAAACATTATAAAATGTTTTCATCTCGAATAGAAATAAAGTAAAAAGCAAATAACAAATAAATGTAAAATAATAAAACCTCTATGGTCTTATTTTTTTACAACCACCGTGGACTGCTTTCATCAACATCCAATTGCATATCCATACCAGTCCGTCTCCTAAAGAAAAACTCTATCAATATTTTAGTATAATTATATAGGGTAAAATATGTGTTTTATGTTTCTGTTCAAAGTCCAAAAATATAGCAAAAGTTTTTGAAAACTAACAAAAATGTGGTCCCTAACAAGAGAGGAAATTCGAATAGATAATACATTTTGTTCGTAAATGAAATTCATCCTAGAGACCACATGTTTTTATTTTTATTTTGTTTTTTATTTAAATAATTGGTTTCAGGAACTAAATGTTCATTTAGCCAAAGTTTTTATCTAATAAATTAGAAAAGTATTTTCTTTTAGAGACAGATTGGTAGAATTTAATGGAGAGAATTGGTTGAAAGGCAGTCCAAGCATAATGAAAACTACAAATTCCATTTTTTTTTTAATGGGACATTATTTTAATTTTCTTGAAAACGTTTTAGAGGATTGTTCTTCCTTCTTCAGGGTTTAAAGAAGTCAACGAAATAAGTTTGTAACCATCCTTCAAGTCTCCTTTAAGATTAATTGTGGTGGTCTGGTGTGAGATTTTGTCAATGACATTAATAGATGATTCTGTTAAGCCCTGAAGAACTAGGAAAGATTCTTCGAAAAGTAGGCTTTTAAAAAAGAAAATGATATTCCAATAAAAAAAGAAAAAATGATTTATTCGTAATTTGTAGTTTTTGTTATCGGCGGCTTTTTCATCAACTCTACATTGAATTCTGCAAGTCTATCTCCAAAATAAAATATTTATAACGCATTTAATAAAAAATGTTGTCTCTTGTTAAGAACGAATGTTAATTATACAGAAAATGCATTCTGAATAGAGATTCCTCTCTTGCTAGACACCACATTTTTATTCTATGATAAGGATGCAAAAAAGTCCGGTACCTATAAGTCAGAACTGATTCTTAAATAACTAAAGAGGTACTAAGAAAACTTTTAAAATGTTCAAGTATTTGACCTGATCTTGTTTTTAAGCCAATCGAATGTAAACTGACAAATGACAAAAAAAAAAATGAAATTTTTGAATACAATCCAAAGTTCGTCATTCCGCCAAAATTCACTTCTCTCATAGAAAAGCTCTTAAAAATAATAACCCTTTCCTATTAAAAAGAAAATTATCATATTACATTTAGTTATGTAGAATTTACTGATAGGGGTAATTTTTTTTACATCAACTTAATTAATCATTTATATTCGTGGGTTTTATAAAGGCTTCAAAGGCCATTCATTTAATTACCTGACTGTCAATTTGTATTTAAATGTACCTATTTAGCAAATTGAGCTCTATTAAAGGAATTTCTATTGATAAATGCGACTAATTAATTCATTAATCAAAATATGATGCATGCGAAGCGAAAAACTGCCCACTCATGAATCTATGTTGACATCCTACATTTTGAAATCAGCTCGAATCAAAATTCAAAGCAAATAAAGGAAAAGCAGAGAATAAAAGAAAAAATGTCTTTAAATATAATTTTTTTTAATTAAGAACGATTGAATTACATGCGATTTTTTGTTCAACTTGTGTGATGTTTTTATTTTTTTAGTGCTTTTCAACGATGATTGCTTTTCTTAATAACACTAACTTTGTTTATAACGAAAATACAATGACCATCATTTAATAGATGAAACAAGTGTTGATTTTAATATATGTGTTTTTTAATTTGTTAAAATATGAACAATTTTTAACAAATAAAGAGAACGTTTTTTTGAGGAGGAATTGGACACATTAAAAAAAAAAAAAACTTTTTGCCTATATATCTATCTATAGGGAGGTAGGTGGATTTTCATTCAAGGGATACTATCCAAAAAAGTATCCTTCATTTTTTGAAATTTCAATTTAATCTTGGCTTTTTTTTACAAATTTCATCGAATACGGCATCATTTTCGTTGTTTTTCAAATTTAACATTAGATTTTTTAAAAATATATTTTGAATATAAGTGTCGGAAAAATTAAAACACTTCTAGCTCCTTGAAGTCATTAGAATAAACGTATTGGCAAATCGAGTGGTTCGGCACTTCTCCAATTTAATTTCGAAGGGGTGTTGGCAGTCAGCAAATAACGGGCTACACATAAAGCAGTCTTTAGGAAAGATTATTGATTTTAATTCATCGGAGCACATGCCGTGATAGTATCTTTAAAATAGAGAATGAGCAGTAACGCTTCTTCGATGTACCAGTATGCACCAGATCACCTATTAGTCTGATAGCTTTTATTTAAAATCACTGTAAAATGAAAATAAAATAAAAATACTCAGCATTTCTGGGGAATTTAAAATTTAATTAATCAAAGCAACTTGTCTGAAATGATGATGACAGTTCTGATTAATGTGCTTATGATGATCAATTAGAAAAGAGAAGGGAAAAAAGTATACATGGCCAGGAGAAAAATAAATACACTAGTAGTAAAAATTATAATTGAAATTGAAGGGGCAGCTGAGCAGTGTGCAGTGTGACTGGATACGCCCAGCAAATACATCGATCTGAATCAGCTTAAAGAAACAATCTGCGAGGTGGACGGCCGTCTCTTTCTGGTTGCTTCATGTGCTTCATTTGCCTTGTCCTTTGAGATTCCCTCCAATTTCATAAATTGCAAAATCTTTACTTGCCTTCCCAAGCCCCCTTCACTAAGCCTTCCAGTACCACTTCAGTTTTCATTCTGGGCTTAATAATTCAGAAATAAAGTGAATATTAAATCTTTTTTTATTTTTTAGTAAATCCACTTCAAAGAGGAAAATCCTGGCATAGCCCAGTCAAAGAGCTCTCAAATATTAAATTGCAGCTTTTTTCATTTTACCGAAGAATTAAATTATTTTAATCATATCCTACCAAACAAGGTCGAAAACGATGAATATAATAATTTAATTAAAATAGATTAACTTTGGTTTTAAATTGACACGTTCTGATGTGGCCAACCACTTGACTTTACCATACAATTCTGGATGAGTTTGGTACAAGGGCCTATTAATTAATTTTATGACCCTAAACCCCCAGCCTCCCCACATTTCGGGCGGTTAGTTTTTGCATTTTTAGTCTTCTGGTAGCCTACTGAGTATGTATACAAAATATGGTTGAGTTTGGTATTTTCATTTTTTGACCCCCACTCCCCACTTTGGGCGGTTTGATTTTTCTTTTTTAGTGTTCTGGGGGCCCACTGATTATGTATACAAAATTTGATTGAGTTTGATCAAATGGCCTAGATTTTTATTTTTTGACCTCCCCTCCCCCCTAAGTTTGGCGCTAGAAAAAAAAATAGTTTCGTTATAATAGGTTCATCTTATAGTATATTTCATTTTTCTTGTTTTTTTAGTTTGAAAATATTAAAATTTTTAATTTTTAACTCCCCCCCCCCCCCCTTAATTTTGGGTCGATATGCACCAAAATCTAATCGGCTCTTAATCTCAAAGCACCAAAACTACGTGTGAAATTTGGTTTTGATATTTACACTAGTTTTTGAGCTAGCTCGTCCACAAAATTTGGTATCGCACAGACTGACAACTAACTAACAGACATTTTGACAAAACAGTTTTTTTTTTTTTTTTATTTATTTATTTATTGTCACCGGGAACAAAACCCATTTAGACAGCACATAAGTAAAGTGTTAGTAGGGTTAGTGAGGGAGCCGAGTTTTTAGCCGGTATAAATTTTTATTTGCCAACCAGGATCGAACCCTGGCCTTCCACTCCAACATCGTCATAATCGATCGATGCCGAAGCGAGGCCAGTGCGTTAGCTGGATCGGCTAACCCGACTCCCCAAACAAAACAGTTATTATCTCGAAAAATTTAATTTTTTCGATGTTGACTTATTAGAGCTTTTTTGTAGGCCGAAATGTCATGGTTTCGCCCAATTTTTTTAATCAAAATAGTTTCAGCCGTTTTTTAGATATTTCGAAAAAATTGCAAAAAAACACTTTTTTCATGCACGATTACAATACTTGACCATACTGTGAATGGTAAAGTAAAAATTCAAATTAGAAATGTTTTCTGTAATTTATCTATTATATGGTATAAAACTTTTGAGATTTGTACTGACTGTTGCCCATACCGTATACTGCTGAGGAAGCCTTTTTTTAAAAACTTGCGAAACAGCTTAGGATCGTCTGTACAATATTGCCGAGTATTAAAATGAAACCATATCATACAATATATACACTCTTTTATTATATTTCAAATCAAATCAAATCCCTCAACAACGAGTTCCTGTCCTTCAATGTATCCAAGTTCAACAGACACAATAATTATTTAATAGAAATTTATCACTCAAAAATAATTTTGGTAGAACTAATATTTTATACTAAAGTTGTGTTTTTTAAAAAGTTTATTTTTTTTTAATAAATCATCTTCTAAAAACGAACTCTGATATGGGCCAGTGAAAGAGCTTTCAAATATTAAATGTAGTTTTTATCTTATGATTTTTATTTATTTATTTGTTATTAATATAGAAATGAGAGTGAGTTCACTAAATATCTGCAACTTTTAACCCCAGAGTTGACCCCTGCATCGAGAAAAGAAGAAAGAAAAGAGGATAATTTCAGGATTTGGGGGAAATTATTAGCGTTAAATCTTCAGTATAAGAACTATGAAAGTATCATCTCTACATATATTATAAAGAAGTCAAGTTTGTATGCCTATATGTATGTAGATATGTATGTAGGGGCTAATCTAAGAAAGTAGTGAACCGAATTTAAAAATTATTTCATCATTCAAAAGCTTATATCTTCGATCTTATAGACTATACTTTATTATTTATATGTTATTTATAAGAGAAGCGATCAGCAGTAATTTTGCTAATAAATTCGAATTTTAATTCATTTTTCTTTGTTTATTTATAACAGGTGGTTGGATAAAAACAAAATAAGTGTTTGGACATTATTAATGGATTTAAGGGAAATTTTTCTTGACACCGTCGCGTCTTCCACCGTCTAGTAGCAGCTTCTCTATAATAAAGTAAAAGGGCATAAACGGCTGGAAGATTGGCCAGGGAATTGAGTGATTGAGTATTATATTGTCACTTTTCAATGTTATTAGATGGTGAAAGAATGCTTAGAAATACACCTCCACAGATACAAGCCAAATTAGTGATAAGGGAAAATCTGATCATTGCATAGCGTTAGAAGAATGGGCGTAAATAGCGTCAGGATTTGACTAGATTGCCAAGTCAGTCACATAAGGCAGTTTTTGCTGCAGTAGTTATTTGGTCATTCAAGAAGTTAGATCTCACACCACCTAACATTGATATTTTAACAAAATTACATTTATATCACTTCAATAATTTACTACAAAACAAGGGTGAAATTGAACAGATATAACATTTCAAATAGGCAGGGATGGTACAGAGTTTAGTGTTTGTGCTTCCGGAGTAGCAAACCCATAATCTGCCTCCTACACTGAATCACTCACACATGAAACACAAATAATAAAGTACTACATACCAGATAGCTAAATGGTCTAGTAACCGAGGGAAAAAATTATAAAGTATTTTAACAGTTGGATTGAAAATTTTAAATTAATAATTAATCAATAAAATTTTATAATAAGATAATTTTTGGCGATAATATTTTCATTTTTCGTTCCTCTGAATTTATTTTAATTTTAATTAAATCCCAAGCGAACATCTCAGAATGAATAAAGAAACTTAACTGAGCCTTATCACTAGTTACACCTTTAAGGATACGAATATGAGAGAAGCTATTATTAATATTAAATTTTTCAGCAGTAATACCACAACAGGTTTCAATTTGCTAGATATATTTTTATTTGGACGAAACCTTGGTTGTCACGACAATATCTATATGGCGAGAGCAAACTGTCATATAAAACGCGTAGCAGTTTGCTCGAGTCAATATTGTCATAGTACAAACATAAAGAGTGATAAAAATAAAAATTTGTTCCGTTCAAAATTGAAACATCGAATGATATTTATCATTGCAATTCCCATGTGGAATGCTGATTTGTTGACATTTTTAATATTCCCACTTAAATAGGTTTCAAATTATGACATAATTTATAAAATCTTTGTCGCTTACTTAACCTTATTCAATAATTAAAATTACTGCACTGACAGCTATGAAAATATATTTGATAAAAGTATTGACACAACTTCTGTTTCATGAGGAAAGTAAATAAAAATTATTTAAAAGGCCATGGTGTATATGGTATCTATATAGTTTACCTCTATCTAAGTGTTTATTTAATTTCATGTCCCTAGGAAGTTGAGCCCAAGTACCGCGGAGATGGCTTGACTATTGATATATAATCGCTTTTTAAATCCTTCTTCTAAAAATGATTTCTTTAGTCATCATTGAGATGTTCCTCAATAATTTTGAAATTTTCTAAAAATATCAACTTAAAAAAATGATTTTTTTAAGTACATATGTCAATATAATATACCGGCTAAAGTTACTAGTATGTTTTAAACTTAAGGTTTTATGCAGGAGTGGAATTGTCAAGCGAAAAAACAAGAAAAAATTGTTGCTTTCAAATGCAATAACCACATTGAGAAAATATATGGAATGAGTAATGTAATGCATATTCATTTGGGAATAGAAAAATTAATCAATCAATCTTAATAAATAATAGATTACAATCGAAACAGATTAATTGATGAATCGAATAATTATTGAAAAAAATAAAATATATTTAAATAAAAAACAATTAATTTTTAGCTATTCACATATCACATGAAAGCTTAAAAAGAAAGTTAACATAGGGACCAAAACAAAAATCGCTTCATTACGCTTGCGCCAATTTAATATGGAAGAAAACTCGTTAACTTCAACTTCACTCTGTTCAATAGGGGAACACTTTTTTAAATTTTACGCTGCTCAAACATTAGATTAAATAATTTAACATATCTATTAAAAAATTCAAATAAAAACTAAATTGTATTTTTTATCTAATAAAAAAATAATAGGTCAAAGAAATGCTACCAATGTATAGTATAATATTTAATTGCTTTTGATCTCTCTAAATCAAATTAATGAAAAAAAATAAATGAAAGAGGGAGAACGATTTCAATCTATTTTCCTATTCCTTTATCTAAATTAAAATGAGTAAAAAAGCCGAAATGTTCCATTGATTAAACTGCAAATAAAAATGATCAATGATTAGGACAAAAACCTAATTATTTAAATGAGTGGTGTCCGGATCCGGCTAATCTTGATGATTCACTCGTTGCGTTTGTTGGCTCTGTTTAAATGAACTAATGTCTCGCTCTCATTAGCCTGTCTCTAGATTTAATGAATCCCACGGAGAAATGTTTGCTCTTCGCTCAACACCACTTAACTAGAAGCGAAATAATGCATGGTTGTGAAACAGACACCTGTCTCAAGTAAATTTCAAAGAAAATTTTGACTTCCTTGGCAAAAGTATCAAAATGTGAAAAAATGAATAATTAAATCTTTGGAAAATTGAAAGAAAAAATTATACCTTTATATAGCGTTTGCAAAATTAGTTGTCGAAACATTTTCTATTCCTAAAGATTTATCATTAAAAATGTCTAGTATAGGAAGTTTCAACCTAAATGTCTTTTAATAAATAACTCAACCACGTATGTATCAAATCATGTAACTTTAAAGCCTATTTACAATTTTTTTGACGTGACAACGTCTTATAATTCGATGAAGCCGGCTGCACGCTCGAAAAAACATGACTCATCTGAGGCGTTCCATTTAAGGCTTGAAGTGCAAGCGAGAGCGCGGAACGAGCGACAAAGATTGAGGCGGGCTTTTTAAAAGCTACAGTTACAAAATTTTTAATGATGTTTCCAAATTTTAAATTTTAAATTTAAGATTTATGAACAATAATTTAATCACAGTTTATTCTTATGATAAATTATTCAAAATTCTTACTTTTTTACAACAAATTACAATTAAATTTGCAAAAATAATTAAGTAACTAATTGAACAACAACTTTTATTCAGTTTACTTGCTGAAAGAAATAATGTCAATATAAAATTTATTATTATAAAATAATAAAATCAAATATTAAATTTTAACAGTCGAGTAGAAATTTAAACAATAAATTTTATTCAAGTATTTTGTAAATTTAAAATGATTTTCTGAACGAAGAATTTTATGAAAAAAATCGGTTGTCTGTAAAGTCGGTTTACTGACGATAGTTGAACGTGACAACGTCATGAGAAAATACTGATGGAATGGTATTTTCTTATGACGTTGTCACGTTCAACTATCGTCAGTAAACCGACTTTACAGACAACCGATTTTTTTTTTTTTAATTTTGTTTAGTTATTTGCTATATTTATATTAAAAAAAAAATATTTGTCAAAAAGTCTGAAAGTAATCGAAACTATAGTCTCTAACAAATAAAATTATTGAAGGAGACAATAAAAGAGTGTGTCTTCTGCTGGAATTATAAATTTTAATTATTTATAACTAATAAATTATAACTAATAAATTAATTAAATTTATAACTAATAAATTAAGACACACTCTTTTATTGTCTCCTTAAATATATAAAAATTCTGCTACTCTCGGAACATAAACTTTCAATTTAAAATAAAATTATATTTAAATGCATATTGTCGGAAATCACGATAGACCTAACATCCCTTCAAGATATATAGTAAAATTAATAATTACATATAAAATCACGCGAATTCATCCTCATAGCATCTAATGGCAGAAAGTTATCGTTATATACCTCTTTGGGGTAAACATAATCTTATCCCCAATAAGAATGCCCGTTAAGTAGCGCCTCTATCGGTTGCTGTTTTGCGTCAATAGATATATTTATTTATAAGTGTACGAAGGCATCGTCCTTAATATAATCGTTCTAATAATTAGAATGTGATTTAAGGTGGTCCTAATGTCTTGGTAAATTTAGTCTCCTTATAAAGTCAAGAAGTGTAAGAAAGCTAATTATTTATTTGATTTCTCTAAAGAAAAGATTTGGTTGACTCACTTTGATTCTTTCTATTAAAATGACTTTTTCCCAACGCCTAGCTGTCGTGCTATAAATATTCGATAATGAAATGCACAGCAAAAGAGATGTTTGGACTTAAAGGTCAAATAACATGTGTGTCGAGTCGATGGCGTAATTTCAACATTGGGCGAGGTTAGGGACAGACTTAGTCGGTCCATTCCACCATCCATGACGTCACTCAGAAGGGAGGAAAATCAGATCTTAATTATTATTAAAATTAATATGAAGCCTTGGCATTTTGAGTCTCCTGAAGCTAATAGATTTAGAAAGTTGCGCATCATGAAGCATGTCTTGTTAATAGATGGGCGACCATTTAAAGCTACACAATGCAAGTTTGATGCAAGTTTTCATTCAAGTTGATTTGCAAGCAAATGTATAAACTAAATCTGGCCAGAGTTATCATACAAGTTTTGGATAACAATTTTTTTTTTTTTAATTTTCATTTATTAGTCAAAAATTGTTTGTTTTTAATAAATTGGTGACAATTTAAACTACACTATACAAGTTTTCACTCAAGTTGATTTTCACACAAATGTATAAACTAGATCGGCTAGAGTTGTTATACAAATTTTGAATGCCTGAGTTAGTTTTACTTATGGAAAGTGGTGTAGGTTTGGTGTTAATTTTGAATGCCTGAGTTAGTATTGAATTGACTTAATTTTTAAAAATTAAAAAATTTGAATTATCAATTCCCGACGAGGTGAATCATGAGTAAGTAGTTATCTGAACCTATACACATAAGCATACCGTTTGTTCTGATATCTCTCCTCTAAATTGCATTTATACAAACATTTTGGCACTTAAACAAACTTTCTCTCCTTGTGTTATCATGAGTATCTAAATTCAAACCCATAAACATACAATTATAAAAATTAACACTTGTAAATAATTTTCCTTCACATTACATACATTTCTAAACACGATAATCAGAAATAAAAATTCGAGTGAATTTAATAATTTGCTCCGCAGGGGAAGCCTGGCTCCCAAGCGTACCGAGTGATTTATTGTGTATAAACGTATATCGTAACCGGTTTGTTTTCAACAATCGAAAATATATCCAGTAGATAATGAATAGCCATCAATTATTGAACTGATCAAACTTCCGCCTGCCGGAATAGTATGTCAATATAAGTTCAAAGTTATTTGACAACATGGATAATTTTTTATCCAGTCCTCTATGTACCTAGTTGATTTACCACACAATTAAAAAAAAAAAGGATATATGAAGAATAAATCGGGATCACAAATTAATGCTTAAATTAAAGTTTGCTATGCAAATTCTATAGACACAAACATCCATTTTCAACCAATTTAAATATTTAACGTAATCGTTTATAAATGACAAATTTTCGGATAGTAAAATATTTTCTATTAGTTACTAAAAGAGCACATATTTATTATTCATATATAATTAAAAGATAAATTTACCGTTGCGTACTTTTAAATAATTTATATTATTAGTCAATAATTTATTTATTTTTTTATGTTGACGATTTAAAGCAGCAAATTTTATGAAAAAAATGTTATTCTCCACCTACCATAAATATTTTTTTTAAGTTGCATTTCTCTTTAGATTTTAAGTTTTTTATTAAAAATTTGCAGCACACTTCGTAACTATCATAATCCTACACCCACAAAAACACAGTAGAATCCTCCATAGAAATTAAACTTGTTCTTGAAAAAAATCACGAGATCATTTTCTACTGTATTCGAGATGATATAAATTATTAGGTAAAAAGGGATCACCTCTTTGGGGAATGAACCTAAGTGCCAAGATAAACAGTAATATGCCCCAGTATTGAATTCACTCGATTATTTTTTCATTGTGTTTAAAAATTAAGAAATTAAAATTAGCTATTTCCGAGAGGGTGAATGCAATCCTTCAAAGATATGATAAAAAGCATTGATAACATTTCGGATACAGTAGAAGAAAATCTTGGGATTTTTTTCCAAGAAAGTTGAATCTACTTCTCTAGGCAAATTGAACTTTTATACAATAACTTGTTCCCATGAAATGTGTATCTTTCTATAAAAATTGACTGATTTGATTTTAGTGATTGTCAGACTTTACCTATCCAACTATCACACTAAATAATGTTTTACAACTTGTAACTTGTAACCAGGGTTAATTTTTATCGATTCATCAATTATTTGTCAGCAAAGTTGGAGATTTGAAACTTAGCACAAAAGTGTAGTTTATTAATATCTATTTGTTTTAGCTTTTTAACTTCAATCGTTCAAGAACTCTCAATTAATGAATTCAATTTTTTTTCTATTTTCTGAATTTTTTCACCAAAAATATTCAACCTAGAAAGCCCAAAATCTAATTCCCACATGGTTTGACAACACAAATATTTTGGCACCAGAAGTAACTTTCTACGACTTTCTGTTCTCCCAAGTTATCGTGGATATCTAAATTCCTTGAAAATGATTTTCTCCGCGGTTTAGGCAATCATAAACAATATAATTTTTTTTTGAAGTGTGCAGACTGCAGACAAACATCCCTAGATATACTGTTTTGTGATACCGATTTCAAGCAAAATAGAATAAATTTTTAAATTTAATACAAACAACATACCTTTAGGAAATAACATTTCGAAATTTTTTGGGTTTTTGAGAAAGAGAACACAGATATTTGTCCACAAAGAAACATAAGGATTCATTTAAAAGCCAATATTTTAAACTCAAGGCAACGCAAAATCTAAAAAATTTCTTCATAAAATCCATTGATTATCGATACTATTGTATGATGGTATAGAAAAAATTATATCTAGGAACACTCTTTAATTTATTTCTCTTAAATTTATTATATTTAATTAAATGATGAGAAGGAAGATATTTTTTTATTATTTTTTGTTATTTTTTATTAACTGGGTTAAATTGTGCGAAAATGGAAATAATTAATTTGATTTAGTAGTAATGAATCATGAATCGAAATAATTTATTAACGTTAAAATATATCGATTATATCGATTAGAAACAGATTTAACTGTTCATTCAACTCTCACTCACTTAGAAGTTAAAATATAATAAGCAAATGTTATTCACCTTTTTAAATTAAGGCCATCGTGATGTCACGGGTACAGTTAAAATGTAGCAACACTCACCTGGGAACAGAAAAAAAAATGTTTAATTATTAAAAGTTGATTAAAATAATGAAAATTTATTACATAAAGATTATTGAAATATTTGATTTTCAAGTGACAATTTCTATAGGGTATTAAAGGTTTCATGTGAGAAGCCGTTTTACTCACAAAATATGAAAATACTCGTATGTTTTTTTGTATGGCAATATTCTTAATTTACCTTCACTAACACTTGGTCAAAGCTTTTATAAAATTAATTTTTATACATGTCAGTACAGTAATATTAATTATTGCAAAATGCTAAGTGCGTAAACACATATTTTATCAAATATGTCGAGATATGATTGTTGTTAAAATGCTAACTACTTATTACAATGAAAGGAATTTTTAATTTAATAATAGTTTTTCTTAAGAAACGGTCGGAATTCACTAAATATAAGATGTTTTATGTTATTTTAACGCCTTAATTTTCGGAACAAATTAGAAAACAAAAATGAATATTTCTGATGGCTCAAAAAACAAATACCTCTAATACTAGAGAAAGAAAAAAAAACTTTTTTATTGAACTTATAGAATTTAACGTTTTCAAAAAGATGTTACCTATGAGTAATATTATACATGTCTAACTTTCTTTTGAAAAAAATAAAATAAATGAAAGTTTAAATCACACATTAATTATAATTATTTATTGAAACAAATAATATAATATATCTACCGAAAGTTATTATTCTGGAAAGAGATAATTAAGAGATGACTCTGTCATTATATCTGAATGTATAGTGGTAGATCGAGATTTTTTTTAAAATAAGGTAATTTATTGTCTTTTCTTAGAAAATATTATTTGTTTTTTATTGAAAAAGAAGAAACTTCAATGGGTCTATTATGGAACACGATGTAAGCACTCCACCAGTATAACTAGATAGAATTTACATAAAGTTAACCTATAGAGCGCTTACATCGCGTTTCAGAATCGACTCATAAAAATGCAATTCTTATAACAAGGTCTTAACTCATAACTCATCCTTCTTCAAAGTCCAATAGTACATGTTTTTTGATATAAAATCAATCTTTGTTTCGTTTCCTATCTCAGTAACAAACAACTAGAGTGCTTCTATTAAAAAAGTAAAACTTTTTTCTGCTTTACCACCCTATGCTAACACTAACTTTCACGTACCCCGCTATAATTAAGAAACCAACATTAAAATAAATTTAAGAAAAAAGAGAAAACTTTTTTTAAGACTGTCAGAATTTGGCGACTTGGTATGGTAGCAACTGCAGCAAATGATCACATAGGACATACAAACATGTATTTAACAGTGAAAAAGCAAATTTTAAATTTTGAAACCATTCGCCCGGAGGCACAAACATATAGAACTCAGAAACTAAGCCTAGTATCAAGGGTCTTAGGAATCCGTGATCTTTACAAAAAATAATTTTACTCGGACGGGATAATATAACGTTGTTATTAAAAAATAAATAAATAAACTTAGCGCTATACAAGAAGCCGGGCCAGGGTTGGCTATTTCAATTCTTTACCCTTGATGTGAAAAAATATAAATATGATTTTATATTTTGAAAGCATTAATTTTCTGACCGATGTAAAAGATCTCACAGATCATCAAAATCATAAAGTGAGAAACTTTATTAGATGTGGAGTTAAATGTCTGAATAAGGCTTCTAAGACTTCGGTCCACCCTTTCGGTGTTGGCAACCGCCTTTGTTTATAATGGAGCTATATTCAATGAAGAAAACCATCAATTTATTTGAATTGACATCGAGAGGGGCTCTTTATTAACTTTGCCCTTTAAACGGATATTCTAACTAGTATAATCAATGTAAATAAAAAACATTAAGGCCCGGTTTGATTACCTCCGGTTAAACTTGGCTGGGGGTCAAAAATTGTCTTAGAACTAAAAGAGATGTCATAGTGAGACAAATTTTACTTTTTACTACATTTTCGACTTAAGACGCACGTATTAGTTTTACTGAATAAAAATCTGACGATTGAAAAAGATGGCCAATTATTATCGATTGACTAAACTCTGAGATGTTTCACATCTTTGTATTAATCAGGATGGTTTAATACACTATTAGGATGATTATGATTTGGCCTAGACCTCAGTTGAATAACCTGAGATAGTTTGTGAGTGACACCTCGGTAGACTGTCACTCACTCATTCAATGTTGGTGGTTAAGATGGCGGCGGTTCTTGGCCGCGTGGACGAAGGGTCGATGTCCTCCGAGTCCGGCCACTCACACCAGGCCAGCACCTGATTCAGAAGAGTTCGCTCCATGCCAAAGGGGGACAACCGAGAGGGAGATTCGCCGTATATTTATAGAACATTCCTTTTGGAAACAGCACAATCCAAAAAGAAGAAAGATTTGTTTCAAATATGGAATCACCTAATGCTAATAATTCATTCCTGAAGAATATTCAGTAAAATCGCTCACGCCCTTAACTTTATTAAAAAATAAATAATTTGTTTTCATTGCTAAAGCTTATTAATACATATCTCTCAAGGATTCTTTTTCTTGATTTTCTGCATTTTTCATCCTGAAGTTCTGAAGTTGTAAAGCCCAAAATCTAAGCAATTATTTGTATATGTTGCAGTAAAAACGCGTTTTTAGTAAGAACACGTTCTTATTATTTAAAGCTGAGTAGCTTTATGGCAACTAGAGTTTACTAATGTTGGTTGAGTTTGGTTCAAATGTCTAGAATCTTCATTTTTGACCTTGAGTCTCATTTCATGTATTTATTTTCAAAAAATTTTAAACGAAAATGTCAAAAATTAAAAGAAAAGTTTTAGAGGATGTAATTTTTGACATTTTCGTTTAAAAAATTTTGAAAATAAAGACATGAAATGAAGCGGAAGGTCAAAAATGAAGATTCTAAAGCTTTGAACCAAACTCAACCAACATCAGTAAACTCTAGTTGCTATAAAGGTATTCAGCGAAACGCGTTTTAACTAGTAAGAACGCGTTTTTACTAGAAAACGGGTTTTACTGCAACATATACACTTTTACCAACAATTTGTCCTCAGTAAAAACATTCAAACTTCATTTCTTAAGGCATTAGTGGTACCTATCGAAAAAATTCAAAAATGACACAAAAATAAAAAATATTAAATAGAAACTTAAAAAAATGTATTTTTCATCCTGAAGTTCTGAAAATGGAAAGCCCAAAATCTAAGCAATTCTTTGTATAAAAATTTACCAACAATTTCTCACTAGAATATACTTTATAAAAACTTACTTTCTTAAGTTATATTAGTAGTATCAAATCTAAGCAATAAAATTCAAAAATGGCACAAAAATAAAATATAATAAAAATAAAAATAAATAAATAATAAGAAGAAAACGATTTTAAAATACTCTAAAAATTAGAAAATAATTTTTTCTTCAGCACTCAAAAGAATTCCATACATCCCGAAGCTTGGACGCTTTTAGCTTGATACGTTTTTAAATCCCAAACTTTAATTTATGGCTATGTGAGTATGGGATTCTTCAGGCACTGAAGACAAATTTAATTTATAAATGATGTATTTTAAAATTGTTTTTTAAAAATTTATTTTTAAAATTTTTATATTTTTTTATAGTTCAAATTTTAATAGCATATAAGTAATAAGTATATATAGAAATGATTTTTTAATATATAATAATTTAATAGAATAATATTGATAAGGTATAGTTTTTCAGGATATCATGGTCAATTGACCATGGAAAAATACAAATATAAAAGTAGTAATAAAAATAATAAATACGAATATAATGGCACCGAAATGGATCGTTAAAATAGATATTCTATAATTATTATTCTTATATGTGGTATTCTTTAAGAATACCTATTGATTACTAGGCTCAGTTATTTTTATCTATATTATATTATGACATCCAATATTTCAATTTCAAAGTAAAGATATTGTGAAATACTGATAAATTGTAAATTGTAGTGGTAATAGTCAATTCGATGTAAGAACATGACAAAATTATTTATGCGAATTCAATTAAATAAAAAGAGAAATATTAACAGCAAAATATGATCAAGTTAATCATAACTATTAATAGAAGATTTAAGCAAACAGCGTAATTATATCAAACTCTCTTTCTTGTAAATAGAGAGATATTATTACTATTTCGTTGTTTATTATAATATGCATAATGTATACTAATATATGGGTTGCAGGTCTTATGCCTTGATTTGGTTTAATTTTTTTATCAAAATGGTGTTAGCCGCTTATGAGATAAAACTGTAAATACTATGAAAAATATCATTATTTTCTGCACGATTACGTATGGTAAAATAATAAAATGATCAGTTAATCAAAATAAATAAAAAAATAAAATAAAATAATATTCCTAATTTCATTTTCTTTAATAAAAACAAAACAAACAAAAAAATTTGAAATTGGAAAAATACAGTAAGTTCTAGTAGTCTATATTTTTTATTCATTTTCCAGCCGTGCGTTGAGCTCTCCGGTCTTTAAGCGGAACGATGTTTTTTTGATGTCACTGGGTACTAAAATATTTTTCACTTTGAGCATTAATGACAGGAAGAATAATTAGAACTTGTCAAGGGCAAAGAGGATGACATTCGTCAGTTTTGTAATGTTCATATCTCGTTATTTATTGTAAATTAGTTAGAATGACTTGAGCAAATTTTTGTTTTTATCCATTTTACTTTTATTTCGTTATTATTATATAGAATTAATTAGATAAATTGACCATAGAAAAAGTAATAGGTAGTATTTTTGGTCATACATACTAATAATATATGTAATATCAATGGATGACTATATAGTATATATTAAATTGATTATTTTTATCCTGTCTATGATAAATAGAAGGTTATATAGAATAATAATAAAACTAAGATACGAGGTAGGTTTCACAAAAAACCTCGTATCTTAGTTTTATTATTATATTAAAATGTTTCACCTAGAACCAACACCGAACTCCTTAAAAGTTATTGGTTATATAGAAGTTTGATTTATCCGAGTGCATAAATAAAACATTCATTATACCTATTCCTCAAAAGATAGTTTTTAAGGAATTTGGCGTTGATACTTGGTAAAACATTTTTTAAATTATTGGATAAAAAATACTTGGTAGGTTTCATATAAAGATATAAAAATAAATTCGTTTTATTTTTATATCTTAATGTGAAACCTGATGGGTTAGCTACCCGAAATATAGAGATTATATCGAGATTAAAGTCTCTCCAAAAATAAATTCATTTTATTTTTATATCTTAATGTGAAACCTACCAAGTATTTTTTTATCCAATAATTCATCAAAAGAGCCTTTATAATATGGAGAGGTTAGTAGCGAAAATATTTAACTTTTATAATTAATTAATCATAGAGAAAATAAGAAAAGCATCAGTCTTAAGATATAAATTAACATAACGTATGATAATTACTTCCATGATTAAGATGGGATATAAATAGATTAGGTATAGTTTCAAACCATTGCTAAAAATACAAATCTAATATCACTCTGATTCTAAGAAGTAGAAAAAGTGAAAAATTACCAAGTCTCAGTGCATTCTTTGCAAATTTTGATGATTTGACAATTTTTGGTCAATGAAGAGTTTCTAGAAAGCCAAAAACTTTTAAAATTTAGGGAACGCGGTGTTGGTTTATAGTGAAACATTGTTAAAATTAAATTAGGTTGGAGTTGGTGGTGTTTCACAAGGAGAAAAATTAAAATACAAAGATTTTTTTTTTTGGTTCATTAGGTGAAGCAAAATCTAAAGCGAGTTTAGTTTGCATTCGAAAAAAGAAGATTAAATTTTTTTCATTTTTATTTCTTCTCTCATTCATTTTGTAATGAAACTTAAATTTAAATTGACTCTTAAATTTTTCTATTTAAAATGTATATAGATTAATTTATTAACTTTATATTTGGATTTTAATAAAAATGAATAAATAAAGACAAATGATGATTTTATTCTTACGAAGTTTTGTATAATCGGACATCTAAGTTTTTTATTGCAAAATTTCTATGTATTCAACGGCAAAAATTATTGATTTTGTTAAACAAATTAAGCAGTTATAAGGTTTATACGGTACAAAACTTGAAAATAATATCTTAACATCCTAAAGACTAATTTTGCAAAATTAGATTCAGATAGGACATGGGGGTGGGGGTTAGTGTATTTAACCCCCACTTCGAAATGTTGAGGTAAACATCGAAATTTTACAGGATATAAATAAAACGTTCAATAAATATTTAATAAAAAATTACTCTGAAGCAATCTGGGCATCAGGGATGCCATCTCTCCTACTCCTAGGAGTATATTCATACGCCCTAACCCTTCGGTGGGTAGCTAACCCCCCACCCCGAAAATTAACTAACCCCCCCCCCCCCCCCTAAATATTTTTCTGACTAAGACCTTGAGATAGGATAAAGGACCTATAATTTTTTATGGTACTGTCACGTGATGTATGTAAGTCCCGCCAAATTTTCGCTAAAGAATTCCTTTGAAATATCTATTAAAAAAATTATTTGATTCGTTAGAACTTTTTTGAGTTGAATAATTGAAACAATCCCTCTTGATTAACGTTTCAGCTTCCAATTCAAGAGCCATTATCAAGATTAAGTTTCTCAAAGTCAAGGCGGTTACAAAAGATTTCATTTGTAAAATTATACATCAAGCCTTTTCATTTGAAAAAGACTTAAATCGGATTAGACGTGATAGAGATGAATTTGAAAAGAAAGAATTGAGTTTGAAAGAAAATGGTAAAAAAGAAAAAAAGGGAAAAAAAGATAAAAACATTAGTTAAATTATCTTTCGTCAGGTTATGAAAATAGATTTTAACTTATTCTTTCTCTAAATCAAATTATATCGCTCTGTCAACTTTTCTTTAAAACATAGTCCCCGAGTATCACTTTGATGCAGAGAATCAGCAATGTACGATTGACAAGGTAAAATAAAAATTCTCTGGAAAGAAAAATAGCTAGCCAATTAACTGGAAAATATCGTTTGTCCCAGTCATTTTTTACTTTCACATTAATATTCTATAGAATATAGTAATGTGAAGTATTGCGATTGCCTGTCTGGGCCCTGACACTTTGATAGCTTCTATCTCAGAGATGAAAAAAGTTAATTTCATTTTGTAACTTCTAGGTGGAAGAAATCGATGCCTTTAATAGTTGGAAACGGGATTTAGGAATTAAAGCTTGATATTGTGATCCCCAGAGGCCAAAAAGGGACCAAAAATCCATTGGTCAGTACGTACCCCCACCCCTGCGTTTAGCAACCCTAAGTCTCAGAACAACAAAATTCGAAACTTAAGCTCGATATATGCTAGAGGGAGTATAGCAAGTTTTTGATTGAAATCGGAACAACGGAAGTGGACATTTAGATGAAATATGCTTTCGTCGTTACTGGGCGAATTGACTCTTCTAATTAACAGAAATATGAAAAACTTACTCTGACAAAAATTATAATTATTTATTTATTTACTTATTATTTTTGTTCACAAGTTGATTTTGATTATTTTTTTCCCAACTAATCTCAAAAATTAAATACTTGAAACAACATAGTAAATCACTAGGATAAATACATATAACCTAATTTTGGACCTTATTTCACTATTCCGCTAAATAGCTCATTTTCGTTTTGGAGAACCCTAGAAATGTTTGACTAAATCTTGGGGAATCTCTACTGCCTGACACGTAATATTTTAAATTACTCGAATAATGTGTTGTTTTCGCGAAACTCTGACTGGGAATCTCTGCGCTGAGAGTTTGATTCTATGAGTTTAAAAAAAACATCTTATGAGTAATGGTAAATAAAAAGGTAATAAATATTTTTATAAGGAGGTGAATGGTGGGTAGTAGCAAGTGTTTAAATGATAATTGTTGTGAAATCAAATGAAGAATAACAAATGACAATCTCCAAAATTAGTTACAATTGAAGATCGTCAACCAATGGTCGAAACTTTACTGAATTAATATAAATTAATAATTGTTAAATGTACTTCATTTGTGTGACAAATAACAACCCTTGGGGTTAAAAGAAAACAGAATTTGGAGTAATAATATTTTCTCATAACACGCATCCATTATTACGATAGCCTATTATTATAGTGTGAAAAACCAAACCTTGAATTTCAAGAAAATATTATTTTTCCTTATTGAAAAAGAAAAATAATAATAATCGATTTGAAAACTTGTTCTTAGTTTAGGTCAAATAAATAAATAAAATTATATAATGCTTTACGTTTCAAATATTTATAAATATATAATTTTTTACCTGAAAAAAATGTATTTAGTAAATTATCGTCAATAATGATTTTGCATTTATTTATTAATATTTATTTTAGTTATTCCAATATCCTTTTAATTTGATCTTTATCATTAAGAAAAATGTCCTGAAATCTGAATGAGTTTATTTTTTTAAATATTCCTCTCTCATAGAGGTATTTAGCCAAAACTAGTCAATCGAAATTTAATTTCAAAATAAATCAACCGTTGTGGGCGCCACGCGGCTTTCACATTAGTTTCTTCCTTATGTGAAATCATCATACCAATTTTCTTCATTCAAATTATTTCAATTTGGGTTTCCCCCAAGCCGTCTTGAGGAAACCTGAAAAAAGCCAAAACACGAAATTGCAAAAAACAAAAAAATCTTCAAGTAAGCATGTACTTCCATTTCTTTGATTTTAATCAAAATCGTTGGATATTTATTCTAGCCTCTAGATACCTTAAGTTTCAAATCCCAAAGCTCTACGACTTACGGTAGATATACGAGATATGAACGATTAAAATATTTTTTTGCGACACTCCTAATTTGCCCTCTCTTCCTTTATTTAAATCGGGTCATAATAATGAATATGAAAATAAATGAAAAATTAATTTATCTTTTGTACAAGTTTGAGTAGGAATCTTTAAGAGCTACATCAATATATAGAACTAAAGCAGAGCCCTCTGCCGTAGAATTGCCCGAACTATGGTATACCACTATACGGCTTATTATGATACTCTTTATGGCTTCACTTTGCTTGGATATCGCATCCTTACTTTCAGGAACATACCAACATCGAATTTAAGATTTGTGTTACAACATTAGTTTAATTATGAAACTATAGAATATTTTTTTAAATATTTTTTTTCTTTAGCAAATTTAAAATATTACTTGAGGAAAATTTTTGAGATTAGTTGGGAAAAAAATAATCCGCTTATAGTAATTTACTTTTTTTAGGTATGAAATTTTTCTGAAATTTCAAGATGATTAATTTAATGATATATAATTATCAAATATCATCTTAAAGGAAAAAGAAATTACGATAAGGTTAATGAACTTGAAATAGTAGTTTTGTTTTTTTATAAGAAATGGAAAGAAAAGTCAAAGGCAACGTTTAATGAATCAAGTAGACAATTTGATATATTGTATGAACAGAGATGATTCTACGCCCAAGAACACATACTGACTTGGCTTAAGTAAATAGAATTCAAAGGGACCCTTTTAATATATCGTAGTAAATGTAATTCGGCAAGGTGTCTTTGAAGTCTTGAAATTAAATATACACTTAATCCGTGAAAACATGGTACGATTAGCTAAAAGAAATTTCTCTGTATATAATACATTCAAGAGATAGTCTAAATAGAATGTTAAAGAAAATGAAGTTAAAACTTTCTAAAATTATCCACCTCTTGTTAAGCTTGGCTGTCAGTCGTGCCTAGTTCTAGTATCTTCATGGAGATTTGGGCAAATTAAATTGTGGGGGACCCATGTAACGTGTTGAATCCAGAAATTTCTCTTTCAGGGAGTGGGAATTTTATGATGAAATTAAATTCCTTCAGGTATCCCTTGTTTTCTTTTAATGCGATAATAAGGTGATAATTGAGAATAGGCAGCACCAAGAGTCTTAATAAAGCTTGCATTACGAAAATGAAGAGGAGCGTCATAAAGAGAAAGGGTGGAAACAAAGATGTCTGTGTAACCAGTTTTGAAGAATTGAAGATTTTTTTTTATGAAAATGATGAGAGAAGGAGTTACACCAAAAAGGTGCAACTCCTAAAGGTCTGGGTTGGCCCCTCCATCGTGAAAAGAAGAAGAAAGAATTTTATGGCCTGGGCGGAGGTCGAAGGTATCTGTGGATACGGGTCTTAAATAGCTGAAGGTTATAAGTCGCGGGAAAGATGGTGGCAGGGAGCGAGTTACAGTCTCTGGAGGTCATAGGGATAAAAGAGTTGTCGAAAGCGCTTGTTCGACTTTTATCAAATTTGACAACGAAGGGGTGCTGAGCGTTTGAAAACCGCGTGTTTCTCGTAAAGAGAGCATAGCGGGGGGATAATTGATTTCAGCTCGACTGAACAGACACCGTGATAGTATCTGTAGTACAGGGAAAGGGCAGAAACGGTTCTTCGGTGAGCCAGGGAGTCGAGTGAGTTGGTTAGAGCCGGGTCTCCTATTAGTTTAATTGCTCGCTTCTGAATTGGTCCAGTGTAGCAAGAGAATGCTTGGAAGCACCCCTCCACAGATGAGACGGACGAATTTGAGCCTTATACAGTATAAGAAGTTGACTGGGAGTATAACAGCGTCTAGACCTAAATAGGAGACCAAGCTTGAGCGCTGCAGCTTTAGCAGTGGTTGAGATATGGTCATTCCATGAAAGGTCAGACCCGCAGCCCAGCATTGAAATTTTATCCCTGAATTCTAGTGAGTTTGAGTCGAATGATATGTTTGGGAGGTTTCTGTCGACGCGCCTAGAAATAAGGCAACACTTAGTTTTCACTGCATTGAAGTTAACTAAGTTTTGGGATCCCCAGTTTTTAAGTTTACCTAAGTCTAAATTAATTGAGGAGGCAATGTCTGCACGGTTTTTATGCGATGCAGGGGAGTTATGTAGGGTGCTTTCATCTGCGTAACAATGTACCGGATTGGAGGGCAAGTTTAGAAGGTCGTTGATATAGATAAGAAAAAGCGTATGGGGAGATAACCGATCCCTGAGGAACTCCAGCGTTGGTGTGGAAGGGGGAAGATGATATTCCATCGATGACAACCTTAATACTACGGTCTGAAAGAAAACTTTCGAGCAACTTACAGAGTTTCGGTGCAAGGCCGACGGAGGTCAATTTGGCTAGAAGATTTTAAAGAGTTTAGACACTTCTTCGATCGGCCGTAGGTCAATGGAGTCATCATCAAGTCTATTGTCGAAAATCAGAGGCACTAGTTAACGGGGAGGTAAATGTATTATTCTTATCACAGAAAAGAGTTTGTTTCCCCGATAACTTTTTCCCAATAGATGTCAAGAGAGATGAATTTGCTTGATTTTACATATAATTATTAATTCTATTTATCTTGAAAAGATCGTCAATAAGTATAATGGCTCATTTTTTAATTGCGCCAAAGCTGGCAAGAGAATGAATTTAAATACTATCCATGTAAGAAAAATTAATAATTATAGAACAATTTCAGATAAAATATTAATAAAAAAAAAATTTATTTCATTTTTTTAATCTCGTTATTGATGGGCTTAATTTTTTGAAAAATATTGAAAAATAAAAAAGTTATAAATCAATGCCAAGACGTCAATGCTCATCTTAGAAAATGTTTTTCTATTGGAAATGTGCACATAGAATTATCAAATCAATAAAAAATTGATTTTAAATTGGGTTTGGTTCCCAAACATAAACAAATAAACATACACTTAATAGTATTTAGTTTGTGAAGATGTATTTCTCACGTTAAAACACTATTTTTAAATCTTATTCATTCGGGGATTTCCCTTACGTTATTTTTTCTCGGGACTGAAAGTGTGTTCACACACTCGCAATTAGTAGTGTGTTCACGACACTCATCGAATATTGTAGATAAAGAATGATTCTAGAAAGTAGATTTATTAAATGTTATGTTATGTTTGTAAATTTTCAATTATAAAAATAACAAATTATACTAACTAAAATGTTCGTTTCTGTTAATACCGATCCTACATTTCTCTTAAAGAGGCCCCATACCTTCTAAATTGACATGGGCTCCCACTTGGCTTAAGACAACCCGTACTGGATGATGATATGCTTTGGCGATTCATTGTTTAACAAATTTTAAGAATTCAAAAAGTATTTAATTAATTTATTTAACTCAAGAGAATGAATTATTATCCAACATGATAATATCTAAGAGTTTGATTTCCATTTTCTCTTCCGGCACTTTTGTTGGTTTGCATCTTTTGCGGTGAATGAGATTCACTCGGCGAAAGCAAATCAGTGCATCATTTTCCACTTGGCTGGGCTCTTTGGCCTAGTCTCCTACTCATTTGGAAGATGCCGTTTGCACAGCTTCCTGGCCAGTTCATTCATACAATTCATTTGCTGGCTAGGAGCAAAGGCTGAAGCAGCAATTCTTGGAGCGCTTTCCTCTTTCCAGGACAAGCGAGAGCTTATCCGGGCCCCGGGGTTGAATCTAATCGCGGGCCCCTCACAAATATTTGTTAAAATACATTTCTCTTTTAACCAGTGACCCAAAAAGAGGTATGTTTAAAGGGTTTTACTAGGATGTTTGTTAGTAGGAATGTATATATGTTGCCTTTAAATTCTTAAACGATTTGTTTAGTTATTTTTTATCTTTTAAAAAAATGTTTTTAGCAAATTATTTATATTTATGCATAACTTTCTGTATATGCCTGGAGCACCGAGCGAGGCTCGGTAACTTTTTGCATCTAAATAGCTTAAATTTCAAATTTCAAGGCTCTGCGACTTACCGAAGACGAGATATGAACGATTAAAATATTTATTTTACGACACTCCTAATTTACACCCCTTTCCTTTATATAATCGGATTAAAATTTATACACGACTTTTTTTTTAATGCAATCGAATGCAAGAAGGGGTGCACCAGTAAAGATGCAGCCCCTATGGATCTCGAAAGACCCTTGCATTACCGAAGAGAAAGGAAGTTGATTAAGTGAGAGGGTGGAGACTTAGGTGTTTATGCACTCGGGTTTTGAAGGTTTGAAGATTATAAGTGTTGAGAAAGATGGAGGCTGGGAAAGAGTTCCAGTTCCTTGAAGTCATGGGGATATACGTATTGGTGAATGAAGTGGTCCGGCACTTTTCTAATTTGACCACGAAAGAGTGCTGGGAGTCGGCAAAACGCGTGCTACGCGCAAAGCATGCTTTGGGGAGGGGGGGGGGGAATTATTGATTTTATTTCATCAGAGCACCTCCCGTGATAGTATCTATAGAAAAGGGATAGGGCAGAGACATTTATTCGATGGGCTAGCGAGTCGAGGGAGTCGGTGAGGGTAGAATGGTCAATTAGCCTGACGGCTCGTTTCTGAATTGCATCCAGGGTAGCAAGAGAATATTAAGGGCCAGTTGTATGTCGGTTGGTAAACTCATTTTAACCGTTGGCAAAGGGTAAATGGATGGGATGGCCAATCAGATGAAAGGGCCTGTCATCTGATTGGCAGGGACTTTCATCTGATTGGCCATCCCAGCCATTTACCCTTTGCCAACGGTTAAAAGGAGTTTACCAACCGACATACAACAGGCCCTTAGAGGCTCCTCTACATAGATGAGAGCCGTATTCGAGACAGGGGCGGATTTGGGCCTTGTAGATGGTGAGAAGATGTAGGGGCGTGAAAAATCGCTTGGACCTGAATAAGTAGCCAATCTTCCTTGCTGCAGATTTCGCCACAGAGGAGATGTGTTCATTCCAAGACAGGTCAGACGCGATAGAGACGCCCAACATGGATAGGCTGTCACATATTTTTAGGGTATTCGAATCGAAGTGAATATTAGGGAAGTTTTTATTTTCACACCTAGAAATTAGACTACATTGAGTCTTGTTTGCATTAAAGTTAACTAAATTTTGAGAGCCCCATTTATTCAGTTTGTCTAGATACGACTAATAACTCATGACACTTGATAAGTATACCAATTAAAAAAAAAATCGTTTGTGCCGTTTTTGAGAAAATAACAAAAAAACGTAAAATTTTACATATAAATGTCAACTTCCAGTGTTCCAATTCCAAGCAATACTCTTTGATTTGTTGCAATCAAATGTGTGGCCAGTTTCGTTGTGGTGTTTTGTTAGTGCAGAAGAAGGGTCTAGATTTCTAAGGGCGAGTTTATGTTCGTAAATTCTATTGTTTATCCTTCTATTTGTTTGTCCTATGTATGATCTTGGAGAGTCTGCACAAGGGATTTCATATACTCCTGGAGATTCATTTTGGATGGTGTCTTTGGGAGTGCGGAGGAGGTTTACAAGATTTTGGTTTGTGGGGTATATTGGTTTTATGTTGTGTTTTTGGAGGATACGTCCTATTTGTCTGTCACTCCTTTGATGTAGGGCAGGGAGGTTTTGTGTTGTGAGTCGGGATCTGAGGGTGAAGTTGTGGTGTTTGGGTTTTCTACTTTTGAAATGTTTTTGAGGATTTGTTTTTTGTTGTAACCGTTTTGTTGGAGTATGTTGGTTAATGTTTTGATTTCGGTGTTTTTGTTGTTGCTGTCTTTTAGTCTGAGTGATCTGGATACTAACGTGTGAACTACGGAATTTAGTTGTGCTGGTTGGTGATGGGAGTTGGCATTAAGATATCTGTTTGTATGTGTTGATTTTCTGTAGATTGTGTGGGTGAAACCTTGGGTTGGGAGTTTCTGTATTTGGCCATCTAGAAATGGTAAAGTTTGGTCTGTTTCTATTTCCATTGTGAATTTTATTTGTTGATGTTGGGAGTTAGATGGTTTAAGAATCTTTTTAATATAATAAGATTTCAATTTTTTTAAATAATGTATTTTAAACAATATTATATATAATAGCTACAACTATCTATTTTAAAGAGACAAAAGTATTTTTTATCCACAAACACTGTAGTAAATTTAAACAATTTTTTATTTTAATAATTATATTAATATTAATTTAATTATTTAATGAATGCTCAGAGGCCGGACGAGACTGCTACAGCACTCGCCAAGCCACCTTTGTGGCGGCTATGGATCTTTCTCAAATGAAGTTCGTCATTTAAATGGAA
This sequence comes from Forficula auricularia, assembly GCA_024734495.1. Lineage (NCBI taxonomy): Eukaryota > Metazoa > Arthropoda > Insecta > Dermaptera > Forficulidae > Forficula > Forficula auricularia. The sequence continues at coordinate 7,925,111 of JALMQS010000149.1, forward strand.
TATATTATTAGATTATAAATTGTATAATTTAACTCATATTATACATAAAAATAATTCAAAAAAGTTTTCATTCATTTTAAAAATCGAGAGAAAATAAATTTTTAAAAACTGTTGAATAGAACTCTTTGACTTTTTGATATTATTTTATTTGCTTATATAAATTGACATCAACCGGAAAATTTTCAGGCCGTGTGGAAGGAGGGGGGGGGCATAGTTTGGAGACAAATAATTGAATAAATAAATTGTTATTTAATTTTTTTATTTTTTATTATTTTTTTTTTACAAAAAGATACATAATATATATTTATATGAATATTTTTTACATGATTCCAGTGTGGAAGCAAGTGTCCAAATATCCCCTCCTTTGTATATTCCTATCCTTAGATACGATTAAAATTGATTGGTCAGGCTAAAGCTACCTCCTGGGAGATTCACCGACTCTATTTCCAATTAAACGCAATGCCTATCCAGTCCAAAAGACCAAACATTGTCTTTTGTAAATAAAAAGTTATTATTATTAATAACTTTTAAGGAGATAGGTGTTGGTTCAAGGAGAAATATGGTATACAAAATAATTATATATAAAAATGTACACAGGAATAAAAATAAAACAGTTTTTTTACTACTGTAGATTTAATATTCTTGAAATTTTGAGGATTAATTGCTAGTCACAAATAAAATAATAATTTAGTAAATTATTATTAGTGATTATGTTTTATTCACTATATATTTCAGTCATTATTGGAAGAAAATACTGAGTAGTAAATATTGTATTAGATTCTGGAGAGTGTCGATATAAACATCTCATTTTTAGTTCGTTTTCAAAGATAATTATAATTATAACATTCATACACAGACATGAATTCATCTGAAACATAAAAACTTATTTAAAGGTATTCAATAAAGTGTTCTTTATAAATTTTAAAATTGGTTCGGGATAGATCAGTTTCAGGCGTCTATGATAAACATCTCCATAATGATGATTCTTATTCATCGTTAATCATATTATTCAATAATAATATGAAAAATTCTCTAAATGTCAAATCAAATGGGAATATGAAAAAGATTAAAAAGAAGGTGTGATCTCCATGAGTAAGAAGATCAATAATTACCCATGATAATTTTTTATAAGACGTAATACTGTATTTCAGATCTAAGGATTATTAAAATATTTTAAGAATTTAATTACGAAGGTAAATATTTTGAATAAACAGTAGTGATTTTGTGTATCTTGATAATGATCTTGAAGGATTCAAGGTTGTAGGATTCGGGAAAGATGAAAGCAAGAAAAGAATCCCAAATTTAAATTTTTTATCACAAAATACACATTATTATTAAATACATTTATTTGATAAGTAAACAAAGATTTATTAAATAAAATATTCGAAGTTTTTCAATTGCTAAATCTGTGATTATTATCAAGCATGTGTTGTCCATATGAAGGCCGATTAACAACTGGATTCAATATGCTGTTAAGAGGCCTTCGAGGAGATAGCTGATACCTGATAGCGATATCAGATTTTCAAATTTAACAATAGATTTTTAAAAAATATATTTTGGGACCTTCTTCCCAAACGGATACTGCCTTGTGTGAGTGAGGGTAGGAGTTAGAAATTAATTCTTGTGAATTAAACTCTACAGTCCCTGAGATGGAAATCGACCATATTCAACAATGAATCAGCCTGTCTTATAAGAAAATATTAAATTTCTTTTAATTCTATTGCTATAAGGAAGCTATGAATTGTCTCTTGGTTATTTCCGATCTTATATATTGAGAGTTCTTAGAAATGGATTATTCCAAAGATTCTCGAATCATCTTTATTTATTCCTTTTTTGTATTATAAATAGTTCTTCAGCGAGAACAATTTTTATTCGACTAAAACTTTTCTGGACTAGTCTTTGACATGCTTGAAGTGGAAGATATACCAGGCAAGGACTTCCAACGTTATATCAGCACCTTTTTGAGAAAAATCGTTCATTTTAATTGCCCCTTGAAACTATGCAACAATTTTATTTCATTTCGAGAACCATATATGGTACCACTTTTCAAAACAAAAAATGTTTTTTATAGAAATATTTGAAATAACGGATAATAATTTTAAAATTTAAAAATCCTCCTGAAATTTTGAATTCTATCTTATATATTTATTAACTCTACCAAAATGTGTGACATTTTAGGGATGCGCAGCAATCCATGGACCGCACGCCACTGGTGTACAACCACTTAAGACTAGAGACAAAAATCTTCAGCTATTAATTCTTGATGGATAAAAGTTGATCTCTAGCAAACTAGGTTGAGAAATCGATCCTTGGTGAGTATGAAAATTAGTTTATTTTATTTGATATATTTCTTTAATCATGAATTTACGCTATATTTATATAAAGACTATTTTTGTAATAGTAAATATATATTTAAATTGAGAGCATGTGTAAACAAAGTTACGTGATTGTTTTTATTTCAAATTAATGCGAGTTTAATTAACTCTCTTATTTTATCATACGAGGAATCGTGAAATATTGTAATTGAGTATGAAAAAAGTGTTTCTTGTGCTTCATATTTTCAAAATATCTTAAAAACAGTTAAGACTATTTTGTTTAAAAAAATTGAGCAAATTCAAGGTGTTTCAGTCTACAATAAAACATTATATAGCTAACATCGAAAAATTTATATTTTAAGAGATATTATTTTGTCAAAATGTCTCTTTCTGAGTGAGTCCATGTGTTATCACATATTGTATATGCTAGGCTCAAAAAAGTCAATGAAATTATCAAAACGAAAGTTTATATTCAGATATTTTATATTTATATCAAGAGATTAGATTTTGGTTGAAATCGGATCAAAAATTAAAGGGGAGGGAGTTTTTTTTAAAAATTTGAACATTTTGTCGGAATTGGAGCAAATTTTAAGACCATTTTGGAAACTATCAAATTCAAAAATCAGTTTCCTGAAATGGCCGGGAGAGACCACTTCACATGCTTTAATTTTACTCTGTAGGTACTTTAAGAAAGGCCAAAATGAGGAGAAAAATTAATCAAAAATTTTAATTAGCAAAAGAAATTAAAATTTTGACTCTACAAAGTGTTTTATGATAGGCTATGATGTAATGAAAATTCAAAAAGGAGCTTCTGGAGTAAAAATTCAAATTTTCGAAATTTCAACATTGAAAAGTTCCATAAAAAAAAAAAAAATAATTAAAGGAATTCAAGTTGTTATTCAAGAAAGAGAATTTAGAATAGGTAAAGAAAGACTCACGAATAGAAATAAGCTGGTCAAGTGCGAGTCGGACACGTATGCAGAGGGTTGCATACCTTATATCTTCCAAAATATTTGAGATATTAAATTCGGAAACAGGAAGATGCTATTGAAGACATATGTATGGAGCATAGCCATGTACAGGTGTAAAACCTGGACAATTAGAGAAGAGGAGAGAAAGAGATTAGAGGCTTTCGAAATGTGGTGCTACAGAAGAATGATGAATATCAAATGGATGGATAAAATTACAAATGAAGAAGTTCTTGGAAGAATCCGAGAAAGAAGAACTTGGAAGAATCCGAGAAAGAAGAACCTTGTGGAAGAGTCGGAAGAAGAGAGGAGGTCAGATGATGGGGCACACACTGAGACATGGGGGACTGCTTAGGGATATCTTAGAAGGGGAGGTGGGAAAGAAAAGGGGAAGGGGAAGACCCAGATTAGAATATTTCAACCAAATACCAGTTGGGGATATGGGATGCCAGACATTTAGAGAGGTCAAACAGCTGGCGAGGGACAGAGTCGAGTGGAGACGGATTGTTGCATCAAACCAGTCTTAGGACTGTATACTCAATGATGATGATGATGATTATTAAATTCGTTCTTATTTGTCGTTGATAAGGAGAGAATTTGTTCATTTATTTTTTAATTTGATGTTAAGCCACAGTGAGTAGTTAAAAAAGATAAAATTTTGATCGAAAAAATTGTATAATGAAATATTATGGCTCGGGATCTAAAAAAAAGTGGGAAAGTTGAGCCTCCCATGCAATATAAAAAATAAAAAATATTTTTTTTTTTCAAAAAATTTTAAAAAACAATTCAACCATGGAAACTTAACAATTTCACTAAAGATTAGAATTCGTAGAAACAAAGAATTGAGTTAATTGAGGAGTTGAATCAGGTCTTAGGCGTGATGTCCTTGTTTTCGCTAACGCTAATCTTCTCGCTTAGCAGACTCAGATAAATTGATAGATTGGCTAAGCTGCCGTGCCTGGCTACTCAGGTGTAATAAAAAAAACAAAAATATTTAGAATTACAAATGTGGGTGTTCCTTCGGGGTATGACATTGTTTATTAAGAAACAAGTTTGCTATAAAGGTATGTAAATGATCATCGTGAATAAGAATAGGTACCTATGTAATAATCAAAAGATAAAATCGAAAACGTTGGCGATTATTTAATTTTTCTTTTGGCATCCTTTCAGCTTTTCACTTATTATAACATGACACTCAATTTAGTAAAGAGAAGTATTTTTTATAGACTTATACACGCTTTGTAGTTAGGGTTTCATTTTTTTATTTTTTTATTTTTATAATAATACGGATGCTAAAATATACAATAACAATAACATAGCTTCTTTAATAATGCGAGAGTCAATCCTGACTTTTTTTTAATGCAAGTGGTGGGTTAAGGAGATTAAACAATTATAAGGTCATGGGAAATCCTTACATAATCAAAAAAAGAAAGAATAATCACGAGAAAGGGTGGAGATGAAGATGCCTTAATAGTTTTAAAAAGATTGAGAGGTGTAAGGTAAGGAAAGAGTTCTAGTCACTAGAAGTCATGATGATAACGTCCTGACGAACAATGTGGTTCGGCACTTCTCTAATTTGAATTATATAACAGGTACTTACGTTGTTTTAATTAATAAAAACAAATCAATATTTGAAGATAGACTTCATGCTATTATTAAAAGAAAATGAAGAATATTAAAGGGTTGGATCGAAGTCGAATATTTGTGAAGCTTGGAATAATAAAATGTTTCACCTAGAACCAACACCTTAAAAGTTTTTGGACTTGAAGGTCTAAAAATAATCTTATTGGAGAGAATAACAAATTATCTATTATCTATTGACTCAAGTCTGGAATTAATAAAGTTCTAATCCCTAGAAGTCAAATATAATTTGATCCCGAAGAACCTTTGAAAATTTGGATATTACGTATTAAGCGTATTAAGGCTTTAAATGGAATTATTGACTTAACCTTTGTCCATCAATTTTTTTCATTATTTAGAATTAATTACCTAAATTATTGAAGTAAATGTGATATAATAATAGCTCAAAGCGATCCTGGCCTATAAGAAATTAACCTTTCTAGTATAGCTCCACAAATAAAAAAATAGGGGTCCGGGTGTCATAAAAAATTAAGAAACACAGCTCTAGAAAGTCAATTATTGTGTGAAAATAGTTTCGTGTCATTTTCAAGATTTATTCATCAGAATTGCTATGGATACTCTGAAAGAAACCATTTCTTTTATGGGAGATAAATTAGATCAATGGTGCCAAGAGAATGGTTGAAAATATTCTCTAAAAGTAATGGGACCGGGGACTGGGACAAATTTAAATGTTGCACATAATATATGTTATTATGAAAAAATGACTGAGCGTAAAATAATAGCGTATGGATTTGAATGAAATAAATTTACTCAACGATGATTGAATCATTTAAAAATGTATTGTCAGTAAATGGAATATATATTGGTTGGATTCTTATAAAATGAGAAAGAAAAAAGTTCTTTTTTTCTGTTTAAACTATTGTGCTTTATTATACTACTGTCTGAGCGGAACACCATCAGAGAGCCAGGGAACAGACGTAGCGTGATCAAGCATTGGACTACTGTGGCGAAGATAGGGAAGCAAGTTGGGACTCGCGTGGTCCGAATCGCCGCACAAAGGAACGGGTCGCCAAATAACCAAGTAAGTTGGAACAATCTGTAATGATATTTGCTTTTATACTTTTTATTAATATCTTAGTTTTGGATGCAATATTACATTCGTGTAATGGAATAAAAATTATATCAATATACTTTACAATATACCTATCGGTATATCCAATAATGAAATTGCAAAAGGACAAATTAGTATATAAGGGTAGAAATAATATTTATTCATTTTTAGTTTTTATATAAAATTTTTATTTAAATATAAATTATTAATTAAATAACTAATAATAAATTCTTTTAAAATAGGTTAGTCTATATATAAATTATTTAGCAAATTTTAAACAGTAAAAATAAATTAAAATTTGAATTTACATAGAAATTGAGAATTAATGCATTGCTTTAGGTGAACCTTTAAGAATTATTTAATAATCTCTTTGTTTCAGTGGAAAAATAAATAATAATATAAAATTTTACTTAAAACATATCATTACTTGAAACTTACACAGAACGAACAAGAACAGCAGGAATTGGAGAAATAATCATAAAAAGAATGGAAGAAGGAAAAGGAGGGGATTGAGTCTGAACAAGACGACGAAACAATTCATTCATTAGGGAGAGCTCATTCTATACACTTCTTTCTACACACTTCATTCTATACACATCATTCTAGAGAGATCATTCTAGACAGAGCTTTTACATTCCAAACTTATCCACTCAAAATTCTCAATCTATCCATCCTTCTACTTCGCACATACTTCTATCGCAATATTTCCTATATTCCACTCGATATATAAATAAATCTGAATTGGAGCCCACTTGTTCCGGGAAGAAAACCCAACGTGGTCTTTGAAATCCATTAAAGACCGGCTATTTCTACTAGACACCTAGAATTCCTTTTTAAGCGCGCCTACATATCAAATAATTGGTGCCGGAGCTATAATTTGGTGTCTAAGGGGACGGCAGGAAGACAGGACCATTCCAGGGACAGGAATTATTACCAAAAGAGGAAATTAAAATCAATAATTCCCCCCAAAGCATGCTTTGCACGCAGCACACGTTTTGCCGACTCCCAACACTCTTTCGCGGTCAAATTGGAAAAGTGCCGGACCACTTCATTCGCGAATACATATATCCCCATGACTTCAAGGAACTGGAACTCTCTCCCAGCCTCTATCTTTCCCAGCACCTATGATCTTCAAACCTTCAAAACCAGGGTGCATAGACACCTACGTCTACACCCTCTCTCTTAATCAACTTTCCCTTCTCTTCGGTAATGCAAGGGTCTTTCGAGATCCATAGGGGCTACATCTTTACTGGTGCACCCCTTCTTGCATTCGATTGCATTAAAAAAAAAAAAAAAAAAGAAATTGCTACAGTGAGAAGACCCAGAGGCGATTCTAACCATTCAGTCCATCAAGAAGTGTAACAAATCTTCAACAATAATTTCTCTAATAATCCATTCTATTTCTGTTAAATTCAAGTAATGATAAAAAATAAATTCACATTATTAAATTTTAAAATAACTCTAATAAAATCTTTATTATCGTTGAAAACCTCACATCCTTCCTTTTAATATTATTTTATTTTGTTTTTTTATTATTCTTAATCAATTTTTTTAAATAATTTTTACACTAAAATCAGTAACTTAACTCACAGTAAATTCAATCAATTTCAGAAAAAAGCACTAAGAGAGACTACCCTGAGATACGCCCGCCACTCAAGAAATAGTATTTAAGTAAACCATTGCTATAAGAGCAAACCCACATCACCTCACATCCAAGCCTCATATCCATTTTCAAAAACCAACATCCATTATCACATTAACCACTGCATTACTTGGATTTACAAATGTAAGGTAAAGATAACAATCACCACAATAAATTTTCTATTGAGTTTTCTATTGTATCAAAATTTACATTATATGGTAATAGATTTTTGTACATCTCTTACAATAATATCGTTATTCATCTTGTTAAGACATTTCTTATGTGTTTTAGACTGAGGATGATAAAGGGGTCCATACACTGTCAAACAAATTGCGCAACAAAGAGATGTGCAACGTGCGTTGCGCATCGTTTGCCGGGGCCCATTAATGCCATTGCCAGAGAAATTGCCCAACAAAGCGATGCACAACGCTGCGTTGTACAATCGCATCATTCATAATCATAGCCTTGAAAATATTGCACAACTCACCCATACACAACACAACGCGTTGCACAAAGCTCCCGTTGTGCAAAATATTTCTAACATTTTTGAAACTTGTCAAACATTTGCGTAACGCATCAAACACTGCCATACACTGTCAAACAATTGCGCCACACCCTGTGTTGTTTTTGGATCATTTTTAAATTATAGATGATAAGTTGATAAGAGATTGAATACTGTTTTCACATATTTAAATATTCATGCTGGTAGGTATAACACTTCCTACTACTAGAATCTAGAATATTTTATTAATAATAATACCATTAAACATTATTATAACGGATGCCATCACGATATAATATTAATAGAAGAAAATATGTTTTCAAAGCTTACCGATTCATTAAAAGATATATTTATGGATTTTGCAGAAAGAAAGAGTGGGAGGAACTGAAAATACCGGTTAAAAGCTAATTTGAAATTTCTGAACGATGCCTTGAGTCACGACATTTTCTAGATAACCACAAGATTGACTGACTAGGAAACACTCTATCTCAAAGCTCATCTTCACGAAAACAACACCACACTATTTGAGGTATTAAAATATAGGGTAACTTTCAAAAATTTTCATTTTTTTTTTTAAATTATACCATAATAATAATAATAATAATAGCATAAAGAATATTCAGATATTATTAACTTTATCTTGAAAGTGGAAAGTTAATAGTAATTTTGGAATTCTTGTTTAGTAATTTTCTAGCAATAGTCTAATTCTTCAACTTTTTGAATGCCTGTCCAAAGACAGAGCCATTAAAGTGCTTTTGCAAATCTAATGAGATCTAAATCCTCAGAATCCTAGAACTAGAATCGTGGTACAAACAGCGAAGCATAAAATTTATATAAATAACATCTCAATGGGTTTTTCTGACAATCCTCTCTTGTATAAAAAGTATCATTAAAAACGCGATTTTAATCCGTATTATTTATATTTTTTCCACTTCTTTTAGTGGGTACGTCCGGGAAGCCTACCTTTCGGGCGAGCCTAGTATTGTATTCCTTTAAAAAATATTAATTTTTTTGCTTATTGTGTTGAAAAATGTCTGGAACATGCGAAAAATTATTTTCAACCATAATTCTTTTGTCTGTGTGTCTGGATTCAGATATCCACGATACTTAGATCTTAAAAATAAAAAGTCTGAGAAAGTTCGTTCTTGTGTTAAATGTTTGTATTTATAATACAGATAATTGCTTAGATTTTGGGCTTTCTAGCTTCCTATCTTGCGGTAAAAAAAATGCAAAATTATTCAAAAAAAATATTTTTAGAATAATTTTTTTAATATTTTAATCCGTGCCTATAGTAAAAAATAATAATCACTCGAACATGTGTTTTGAATTACCATTTAATAAATTAACTAATTTTTTAATACACCGGCAGTGCAAACAGTATAGTGGGAATTTAAAAATTTTTACTTTTCCTCCAAATTTATTTGCATTCACCAATTGAAACGAACATTTGGCGCCTTGTTTTCATAAACTCTATTTATAGTTGTCAGTGCAGTAATATTAATTATTATGAAATGTAAGATATTTAGCAAAGATTTTATAAAATATGTAAGGGATTTTAAAAATGAAATTAAAAATAATATCAAATTAGCATTGTAGTCGGGAAATTTTGTACAGGATTATTAATTTATTTATTCCTCGATTAGTGATAAATTTCACTACATAGTCAAATAAATTATTTTATTCAAGAGATCGACGATTTGATTTAATATATTTAACTAGCATTTGTCTTCCAGATCATCTGTCTACTAAAGCCTCAATAAGAAAAAATTATTAATTTCATCATATAAAAGAAATGGAATTTGAAAAACTGATAAAAAAATAGTGAAAATATCTGTAACAAAACCATACTCATACACAATATAAAGTTTATTTATATATAGCATTTAAGAACGGTTTCAAACTATAAGGCAAATGTCTTGGTCCCATGGTCTCCTATCATCTTAATTGCCTACATTTGTTTTACCTCGTAAGCTTTACTTAACCTTAAACAAACGGAATGAACCCAACAAGGTCAAGAGTAAAATAAAAGTATTGAGTTCGACACATTTAGAAAAAATAAGAGGAAATCAATATCAGACAAACTCTTAATAAATAATGAAACCGCCGGAATTCACATTTTGGGGTAGAAATGTCAATTTACCACAACTACTTTTACACCCTAAGGATAACTACCTGCAAAATATCAGCTTTCTATATCTTATACCTTATAGGTTTTGAGATATTGGGATAACCATTTTCGAAGCCACATATTATATGATGTTAAGATCAAAAAAATATTCTCACAAAGTTTGAACTCCAAGCTAAAAGGAAAGTATCTACATCCTACCTATATATTTTAAAAATTCAAAAGATTTATTTTATTCTGATGTTTTTTATGAATAATATATATTTTTTATATAAAACAAAAGGCTTTTGTTATTCAACAAATACCTACAAAAAATTTCACTCACTGTCAAAAATTATATTTTAAAATAAATATTTATAAATAAATATAAAAGGAAGTGAAAATCATTGTTGCCCAGAACGGCAGAAGAGCTCTTGATCTCTGATAAAACAATTCTTCGTAGATATTCTGTTTGACACTAAATTAAATCATTAGTTAAAGTGTATTTCATTTTAAAACCTAAATAATATTAGAAAAATAATTATCAATCATTAGAAAAACAAAACATGATGTGGGCATCCATATAACTTTACCATATTATACCTGCACCTTATATTTAATATTTAATAAAATAATTTATAATCCTTTACGAAACGACTCCCTCTTTCTTACCCCTCTTAATTTTGGCTTCATTGACAAATAATAATAATATGTATATCTCCTTTTATATAAATATGGGACTCTTCTAACGTAAATAGATTTCTAATATTTCTTTTTTTAGTTTTTTTTTTTTTTTTTTTTTTTTTGAAAATTTAGCATTTTAAATTATTTTTGAATCCCCTATTCCCCTATTCTGAATCACTATCAATTTCACAAAGTGAATAGCTTCATAAGATCATAAAGAGAAATTTCGTAAAAATCAATCAAAGGGCTTAGTCTAAAACTTATATTCGTAATATATTCATAAGATCATAAAGCTAAATTTCCTACAAATCAATCAAAGGGTTTAGTCTAATACTTATATTGGTAATATTTTTTAGTACCCCCCTCCCCTTCGCAGTGGATAAAGTAATACTACATGTAAAATTTTGTTTTGATATTCTTACTAGTTTTTGAGCTAAAACGTATACAAAATTTGGTATCGTGTACTGCGACAGAAATTTTGATAAAATAATTAATAGTAAAATTAAATTAAATATTTTAAAAATTGATCAATATAGAAGACTACAATCAAAAGAAAAAAAAAAGATTATTTTATGCCTTATCAATGGAAAAGAAGACATGTTCCATCGAATCACGAATATAAAAGATTCTTATTAAGAATATAAAAGATTAATGAAAAAAGGAACAGAAAAGGAAATGGGGTGGAAAATTGGGCGGATTTCTTTGTCAAAAATCCTTCTTTTCTTATTTTATTCAGGGATATATAATAAACGAATTTATGCGTGTATTTATTCACTTCAGTTTAAAGCGCGTATAATCATAATACGTTTGTTTGCTGAATCGGAATTAATTAAGTAATTTGTGAGGTGCTTTTAAACAAATCCTGTAGTTAAGTTTAATCCGCGCAAGCGCATGGATATTATTCGTTTTATTATTTTATTATTTTTAAGTAAAATAAAAAAAAAACTTTTTAACATTCTGCTCTAAACGTATTTGTATAATCCTTGAACAAAATTGAATTTTTAATTAAAATGGAAACTTTTTAGTTTTTTTTTTTTTTTTTTGTTTTTTAATTTATTCATTGATTGGTTTGATTTAAGAGAAATAATCGAGATTGTACGATGTCGTCTTTATGTTAAGGGTTGAAATAAACTACGGCCAAGTGTGAGTGGAACGCAAATACTAGAGATAGGTAGTTTTTTAGTTCTACTTTATAGAATAGTCCAGAAATGCATTATTTGAAGTCTTCTCATGACGATTCTAATATCATTTAAATTTTCACTTTTTATTTGCATTACATAACGAAACAAGAAAGTTAAAGTATTTCATTCACTTTCAGTAAGTACAATTTTCGAAGTCTTTTTTTTCCAAAACTATGAAACCTAATTTTACTCGAAAAATTGATAGTATTCCATTTTTTTTTTTTTTTAATGCAATCGAATGCAAGAAGGGGTGCATCAGTAAAGATGCAGTCCCTATGGATCTCGAAAGACCCTTGCATTACGGAAGAGAAGAGAAAGTTGATTAAGTGAGAGAGTGTAGACGTAGGTGTCTATGCACTCCGGTTTTGAAGGTTTGAAGATTATAGGTGCTGGGAAAGATAGAGGCTGGAAGAGAGTTCCAGTTCCTTGAAGTCATGTGGATATATGTATTCGCGAATGAAGTGGTCCGGCACTTTTCTAATTTGAACGCGAGAGAGTGTTGGGAGTCGGCAAAACGCGTGCTACGTGCAAAGCATGCTTTGGTGGGAATTATTGATTTTATCTCATCAGAGCACCTGCCGTGATAGTATCTATAGAAAAGGGAAAGGGCGGAGACATCTCTTCGATGAGCCAGCGAGTCGAGGGAGTCGGTGAGGGTAGAATCGTCAATTAGCCTGACGGCTCGTTTCTGAATTGCATCCAGGGTAGCAAGAGAGTATTTTGAGGCTCCTCTCCATAGATGAGAGCCGTATTCGAGACAGGGGCGGATTTGGGCCTTGTAGATGGTGAGAAGTTGTGGGGGTTTGTAAAATCGCTTGGACCTGAATAAGAAGCCAATCTTCCTTGCTGCAGATTTCGCAGCTTCTCAAATAGTTATTTTAAATCGATTTTTTTTTTAATTATAACTAATTCTACTTAAAGAGATCTTTGCAACAGCCCATTGATAAAAAAATATTATTTATTGTGACTTATGACCCCATATAAAAAATCCGACCCTGCAAAATAATAATTTGATATTAACATTTAAATACAATTTTTCATTTGCAGGAAAATGAATACATTTACCTTATTAATTTCAAGTTTTTTTATCCTATTTAGCTACAATCAGGGGTGTCATGGTGCGGGAACGCCGTTCCCGCACTGATTTTGAAAGTTTTTTTATTTTTATATTTTATCTATTTATTTTAGGGGTTAAAAAAGAAAACTGGTTAAGTGAAAATGACTAAAATTGGAGCCAGAAACACCACATTGTAGCTACACTAATAGCAAACCATTTTACATTTTAAACAGAATCCTAAAAAGATTAAAGAACTCTGCTTAAGAAAATTAGACGGATCTGCTTATGGTATATCTGGTTCTTCCTCATGAATGCATTACCGGTATAGTTTAAATCAATAACCAGCCCACAGGGTTCATTTTCGTAAGAAAACTCAGACAACAGAATTACAATGTCTTTCTTGTTGAGGACATTTAATTAACGTCTCCCTCAATTCTAATGATGGAAGAAGAAAGAAATTTCTTTTAATAAACAAAACCGGAAACTAGAATAGCTATTTCACTTCGATAATTTTTTTTTCGAAAATACCGTTAAAATGGTTAACTAAACAATACAATACCTCGATCTGTTTTCATCAAATACACAAAAGAACTAGAAAATACTGTCACATATCAAATTTCCTCGTTGTCTTGAGAAAATGAAAAACAAAAGCATCTCAAGGAGCTAGAAATAAATCATGTTAGCTTTTTTTACCTTTATTTGGTTTGATAAAAATAATAGAATAAACATATTTCAACTTTGAAAAATGTCTCCGTTCTTCTTAAATATATGAAAGATTCCGGTATCTAAATACCTTTTTATCAAAATAAGCTTGATTAATGTGTATATTTTTTAACCGTTATGTTCAGGAAGATCTGGAAAATTCTTCCGATTGGACGATAAGACGCAATTGGAAAATGAATTAACATTTTCTCTTATTTTTCACGACATTTGTTTTTAAGTAATTATAATGTAGCTTTAGAAAATAAAGAAATAATTCAACTTTCCTTCAGTCCACTGATTTACTTAATTTTATATAGTCAGA